>JBBMJY010000009.1:16494831-16553855 GCA_037833715.1 Toxotes lorentzi | reverse complement strand
GTTTTTTTTGTTTGGGGGGGGAGAGGGGTTTTGAAAAGTTGGGGGGGGGGGGGGGGGGGGGGGGGGGTTTTTTTTGGGGGGGGGGGTTTTTCAAAAAAAAAAAAAAAAAAAAAAAAAAAAAAAAAAAACACACTTTACACACTTCTATCCCGACCTTAAGTATGAGAAATAGGACTGAATTATAAATGAACTATGCTCCAGCCAAGGGACTCAGCTACTGTCTCTTGTCTGACTTCCGCGGGCATTAATTGAGTATGGCATTATGGCATGGCCACGGTAATTGGGTGCAAATTTAATCTGGGTGTTCTTATCTTCATAATGGAGAGCAAAGTTCAGGGGAAATAGCCGGAAAATGCATTTGTAAGCCATATCTAAAAATAAAAAGAGGCGCGTTCAGGAACAATAGTTTGGTGAGCTCAGTCCAATAATTTATCACTCTGGTCTAATCCTTACATCCTGCGCCCATAAATCTGGAATATAAAAGTAGGTTTTTATAAGTTTTTCTTGTGACAAATGAATGCAGGTGCAGGTACCTCAGGGTTTTCGACAACTGCCGTCCCTGCTGTCTCTAAGCAAGAGGGATGCTAATGGAGGCTAGAGAGGATACAGGCGTTACCGCTGCAAGACAGAGGAGGGAGAAAAAGAGAGAGAGAGAGAGAGAGAGTGTGAGGCGTTTCCATGGCAACCTGTCAGGGGTGTGTTTGGTCCCTGGAGACGGTGAGGAACGGAGGGGAGGAGAGAGATGAGAGGCGAGGAGAAAACTATCCCTCGTTAAGGGTGAGAGGGGGATGGGAAAGGAGATAATGGAGGGAAGAGTGGAAGGTGGGATTGCCCCCCCACCCCAACCACACACACACACACACATACACCCCAACCCTCTCTCCTATTGTTTGTTTTTCGCTTTCCCATGCTGTGTCCTCCTCACATGCTTCCCTTCCTTTCCTCACGCCACCTCCCCTGTTCATTTGGAAGTAACTCACAGTGCTTGTGACGCCTGTGTTTGCGGTCACTGGGAGGGTTTCACGGGGGTCATTATCAAGAGCCTGAAAGTATCCGTGTGTCTGAGCTCACTTGAGGATGTCGAGCCACAAAGTTGTTCTTAATCAGTTTTTGTTCTTCTTCGTGTCTTTATTGGTCATACTAACCACGATGGCCAAAATCCTGACCTCCACGGCCTCATTAGTCAAGGCCCAAACCCCTGAGTTGGTCACACAGCAAACCAGTGACTTAACGTCCCACCCATGTAGCTGCACACAAACCAGCTGGTTGCTTCTTAGCGCTTTTATTTCTCTCAGATGGTCCCAGAAATGTGAAAAAGCAATGTCATTGTTTGGGTTTTATCAACTGAGTGTTCATCTCTGTGTTACTTTGGCAGTTTCTTTTACTGGTATTGTTGGTGCTTCTATGCTTTGTGGCTATTGGCTTCAACTGAACAGCCACAATGCAGCTCACGTCTCGGCCACATCCATATGATACACCCACAGCAAACTGCAAACAGCCCAAACATCTAGAAGAAAGAAGAAAATATTTAGCCAAATGGAAGATTTCTAGGCACGAACACACAAGCTCCTGGATTGATTATGTAACATATATCCATAATATTGAGCCTTATTATAAAAGAACAAATGCCACATGTTGCATATTCCACATGTGATCTAAAGATTTTTTTAGGTTTTTTTTTTTTATTATTACTGAGCCAGCGATGTGGTGGTGGCATCTTAACGTAAGCCACCAGGGGCGCTCCAGTAAAAGCTATCTGAGGAATAAATAATTCCTCTCGTCAGACCGCAGGTATTTTGTTGGTGGTAGAAATTTGGGTTCATCACAAACACTGGACCTTTATCCAGTTAATAAACATCCAGATGTGTTATATTCTCTTGACTACTAATGAAGCGGATGCTATGACTTAGTGAATTATGAATTAGAAGTTGTGTTTTTCAAAATTTCTCATGGATATAATGTAGAAGAGAATTTTTACCACCAGGAATTTGATTCAAAAGGTATCAGCTTTGGGAGCCTGTATGTCTTTCTCATATGGTGTGGATGGACATAATGGTATGGAAGGATGAAACATGCAGGCTGCACTGCACTGACCTGTTGCTGAAGCCAGTTGAGCAGTACACTATAAAGCACTCGTCCATGGCTGTGAAATAAGTGCTGCAGCTGCTGCACGATCATTGTTGTTACAGCTGATGATCAGCTCTCTGTCAGCAGCTTCATTTTAGTCGCCAAAGTAAGAATGACAAGATCTAGTTAAATCAGAGAGTAAAATAATGAGTATCCACGGAAACTGAAGCTTTGTGCATTATTTATTTATTAGTTGTCATGTATTGATTTTTGTTTTTACATCCAAATGTGTGCAGTAATATCCTGTTCTTTGTATATTAGTGCACACTTTAAAGTCACACCTACAAACACCCATTATAACGACAGTAAAACAACAGCTGGCTGCTGAGCAGCACCATTATTAATGCAAGGAGTTGGCAAATTCATACATACAGAGATTTAATTGCTTAATGATTATCTTCTGGGTTTCTTTTTTTTTTAACAACATAACTAATAAATAAAATGGTGCTCAGCAGCCACCTCACCTCATCTTCCACTTGTTGCACCGTATCATAAGCCAGCATTAGGCTTGAAGTTACCATGTGTTACCATGTAATGGTGAGCTAACTTGGTGGCAAGCATGTTTCAAGTGTTTGTGTGACGTGGTAGTGTCTCTGTGCTTTGGAAAATATTCTGCAGTCATGCAAAGAATTTGTGATTTGTAGGACTGAAACATGCAAGAACACCAGTTTTATGGGGACGTTCAGCGGATTATAGCTATATTTCTCTTCACAGGCTTCAACCAACATTTGTATACAATGCAGTTTTTGTGCTTTGTGGCATATGACATTCAGATTCAGGAACATTCCTTGAGAGCATATCATCAATTCAGGTCCTTCCCTGCAGGTTCCTGTGTAGATTGTGGTAACTAGGCGTTTGGGTTGTCGGATCTTAAAGCAGGAAGGGATGACCCTCTGCTCACTTAATCTGACTGGGCAGGAGAAAAGAAATTGAAAATGCTCAGTTGAACTTATATTCACCTTCTTTACTGTCCTCAAAGCAGTCTTCCAAAAATATACTGTAAGTCATGTGGAGTGTGCAGAGCAGCACAAAAGCAGCAGACAAAAAGCTTTAATGTCAGTGAAAAGGATTTTCTCTGCAACAACACATGCGATCACACCCCGAGACTCATATTTACAAAGCTTTGAAGTAGTGAGATTTGGCCCCAGTGGTGAAATTCCAAAAACAGAAATGTGACGTTTTTCTAAAAAGATTAAGTCATAGTACAAATAAAAGCAGTCCAGGATATATAAATCTCATCTCTTAAGACAAGCTGTAAGGTTCGGTTTGGAGGAGGACTTTTATGCAGCTTAGGGAGTTCTTAAGCAAAGGGAAAAATGGCTGCACCAAGTGGAGATAAGAGAAAAGTCCTCCAAATGCTGACTTACAAAGATGGGATAAAGTGCTTCAAACTGCAGGGATGAAACCACTTGTTGGCTGGAACTCCCTTTTTAGGTGACATTAAGAGTGCTGAGGGAGTTTTCTGAAAATAGTCACAAAAACAAAATGCATTCAAGGTTTCGGATTCTAGGTGCTCTGGAACAGAAAAACGCTCAGTGGCTCTATATCAAAAAATAATTTATCAAACAAAATCAGAATATTTGTATGCTTCATTTTGTTTAACTGTTCTGTAAATTCAGATAAAGGGATTCACCGATGTTTAAATTAAGATAAAAGATAAAACTGCATGTATATACATATATACCATACACACAACTAACATGCATCATCATGGGATGATGAAAGACAGTATAGAAGTCAGTGTGCTGACTCTCTTAATCTCTGAAATACAGATTTGTTAAAGTAACAGGACATAGAAGCCTCTCTCCAGATGTAGCCCCACAACACATTAGCAATGCAGCAAGCTATAGAGTGCTCATGGTTACTGGAGACGAATTTTTAGTTTGACAGGGAAGACATGGCTAGTCTGTGGGGCCCTTTGCTGGAATGTGATTAGCATTGCAGATGCAGGTTTCTGTAGGCGTAAGTTTCAACAAACTCAAGGTTCCCCTGTCTCCAGTGCATGATTAAAATGTAACAGTGGTGCGTGGGAAACTCACAAGAGCAGAATTATGCTCCAACGCTCAGAGAGCCTATTTTTTGCTCAGGTATGTTGCACCTCCTCCTGCACGCGCTCCCTCCTCTTTTCTCTCGCACATAAATACACACAAGGGCTCGACCCACATGGGACGGGAGCCAAAATTGGCTCAAAGCTGCCAGTAGCCATTATTTCCTGCATATATTTGATATCACAAATGAACGTGTGAACGTGAAGGAGGAAATGAGAGGAATGTGAATTTCCTAAAGAAAACAGGAAAAGACAGAGGACTGTTGACAGCATGAAAATGACTCGAGGAATTTTAAAAGAACTCTAACTGATCATGAAGATCTCCATAATAATCATAATAATAACACCATATTCCTGTTTAAGTAACCCAGCTGAAACGTTACATTCAGATCAATGCAGCTTAAGGTCCTCACACAGGCAGCCAGTGTAGTATCGGTCTACTTAAAAATACATATCTGTGTGTTTTCGCATTAAAATGCCACACACAGTGTCGTCAAGAGCACAGTGTCCATACTGTTCTGTGCAGTCCTGACCTGCTGCAGCTACACATCGCATTAATAACTAATAAGGTTATTTGTTTCCTTATTGTGAGTCAGTGTAAAACCCGTGCATCTCAGTTTTGTCTTGTAGCACAGCACATACTAGAGGAAACTGCTCCCGGTTGCTGTGACGACCGACTGCAAACACCTTTGAGGTGCTAAAAGTCAAAATGTTTATAAGTGCCTGTCACTCTTTCTGCTATATATAAACATGCTTGGCTCTCAGCAATGTCAAGAGCACATAATGGCACACATCCTTCCCATTGAGAAATGAGGAAACGAGGCAACAGGTAGGTCTCTGGAGGACACGCTTGTTCATGGCATGTTATAAAACTTCCATCAACGTATCAGAGAAATAATATTACTTTATTTTATTCCAAAAAGTCTGGGTGGGTTTGGCAGCAAACAGACTTTAATGGGAACAGACATGAGAGGCAAGGAATTAAGTATGACATAAGCCAAGAGCCAGATTTGATATCAGAGTGTCAGAGTACCTGCCGGCCCTCCTACCCTAACCCCCATCTCTTTCCATTTTGGTATTTATTTGAACAGTGAGACCCATAACCCTGCATCTCCAGGAGATCTGCCTGCATCTGGCCCATATTCTATCATTAGCTCCCCCGACCTCTCTCCCGCTACCTCCCTCCATCTCTGCTTCTGCAAATTTACTTTAGTCACACATACAGTAAAAATGATTGAAACGCGTTAGGGCAAAATGGATTGCGCATCGTGCAGGTGATAGAAATTAAAGCCCTGAGGGGGTTATGAAACTAAAACAAAAGGAGACAGAAATGAGTAAGGAAAGGTTATAAAGACCTTACTGAATTGGATAACAGAGCGGAAATGATGCCAAAAGTCAACAGGGAAGCATTTTTGGAATGTCATTCAAAATGCACGAACAGCGCAGCGTAAAATAAGGTGAACCTGCTACGGAAAATGAAAGCGAGAGGGCTGGTGGGTGAGTGGGAGTGATGTCTAAATGAGATGTTTTGACTTAAGAGCATAATGTAAAGACAAATTAGGTCTTTTACTATCCTGAATTCTGAATTTCAGTGCAACCTTAAAATTAATATGAGTGTGCAATAACTGCAAGGCTGATATTGATTGTTTTTGCTTTCATGTTTCTCTCCACCTTGTGTTTGGTGGGGTGGATTCTGATGCGCTTGGAGCAGCAATGACGATAAATTAAACATTACTAGCTATAAACTTAAGCATTTCATTGCCCTGTAAAGTAAGGATAAGGCACCATCTGCGGTGTGGTTGCTATCATGCAACATGAAAGTTTTATTACCAGCAAAATAAAAAGTCTAGTATAAATAGATATTATACATGTTTGGCTTCCTGGCCCAGTCAGGGTGTAATAAATGACACCAGGTGATAAACAAACACAAATCAAACTGATTTCCTGACATCATATGCACGGTAATAAAAACAACTGCTGATTGCCTGTCATGCATGATAGAGGGAACGAGACTGCCTGCTGTTGCACATTTCAGAACAAATATTGTTCCAATCTAAAATGGTCAATATGGCTTTTTCCACTTCTGTGACAGGATGCAGGACGGCTTTGCTGGGGTGCTCGGTAATAGCACAAATAAAAACAGTGTGTACAGGTACAAACAGGTTGTTTGTTCAGATACGGAACCGAGCAGCACTCCCAGGGAACACCTGCTATACTGTAGTAACGACCCTGTCAATACGATCGGCCCGGCGAACTGTAGTCTTAATGCACTCAACCCTCATCATTATAAAGCACTTCAAAGAACACAAAGGTCATTAAACCCACAGCGTAGCACCAGGCCTGTGTGTTTCCACTTGTGGTGCCTTAGGCCTCTCAGCTGTCCTGTTGCGTGGACGCCAGCGCGCTGGCTGATCCTCTGTCTGAGAGCACACTCCTTGCTGTGGGGCCATGGCGGCTGGTTGATGGCCAAAGCCACAGATTCAGTGGCTTTTTAGGATGACAGCATCAGCGCCACATGCCCTGCAACGGTTGCTGTGTCCCTCTGTGCTGCTGCCACACTGAGCATCTGAAATGAGGGTAGTTGTGCAGAGCTGCCTCTCATTCAGGGTAATTAGGATTTGGATTTTTTTTTTTTCTTCATTCAGTTTTAGTTTAAGTATAGATGTAAAACTGCTTGGGTAGTTTTGTTGTTTGCTGTATTTACATTGTGAATTGATACAAAATTCTTCTCAAAGTTATTTGCATTCATGGTTAGAGTACTATGATCCATGTGCAAAAGGACTCCTGGCGAGCTCCAGCAACAATTTGTCCTTAGCATCTGGCATTGTTTTGATTCCCTGTGGAAATGAGTAAGTGACCTAAGACTTAATTTAACTTGGGAAGTTTTGCATAATTATGTAGGTAGATTGTCAGTGACTTTTTCATTGAGACAAAGTCACACGAGAGGAGTGTGGTGTTTCCATAGTTCAGTGCAGAGAGGACCGTGACTCTGGAACTGTAGTTGGAGGAAAAAAGGTTTGAACCGATGTGGGTTGTTTGCCTGAATACATCAGAGATGCTGGAGACAGCTACAGATGACTTTTCATCAATGCTTTTCACTTTATCTGACTGTGCAGAAAACGTATTTACAGCGTAAGACAGGCAGAGAGGAGGATGACAAAAGAGCAGCAGAAGTAATTTCATTCAAATTCCATTCAGCTCCACCGTACTGCAGCGGGGGCAAGAAACTCAGCAGCAGACATCTCAAGATCTCAGCCAGTAAAAGTGAAACTACAGTTGGGCCATGGTTAGAAATTATTTTTTAGGGAGGAAATGTGGGTGAATTTGACCCATTAAAGACTGAAGACCAGTTTATACCTGTCCATAAAACTGTAACTACACCTTGCAGTGATGCAGACTGTGATTGGTCAAGCACAGAACATTCACCCTCTGCTCCAGCCTCTTTTCTCTTCTCTGTGTTGCAGTAATTTCAGTAGAAGTAACTGTTGTTCAACATTCTTTAGCTCCAAATCCAACATGATCCACTCAGTTTCAGTTGCCGTTGTTTGAAGCACACACACAGTGGCATAGAAACCCCAGAGTGCAGAGTGACGCACACGAATAAAAGCTCACAACTGTGTAGGCCACTTGTGTAGGCTCCGCGTCGATCCCACTCAGAAGTATAAACCGTCCTTAACACCAGGCTGGAAAGCAGTGTTTCACTACCGTCTCTGTGTGTGTTACACTTGTAACCACACCTACCAGTGGTGACACACCTGAAGCACACACTGCTGCATCCACCACCAAGATTTTTAGAATAGCTAGTTACTCTTTATACTAAAATTAGTTGGTTAAAATGTGGGGAAAGCAAAATAGAAATTGGAAGTAAACCTATCCAACTAGAAAAACTAAAGGAAAAATGTTCATTTTAATCATTTGAACTGCAAACATATAGTTAAAATAAAAAGTTATATCATACGGTCATGGAAATATAAACACTAAAACCTCACCTGAAGTGAAACTTATCTGAACTGGTATAAAAGAAATTAAAGTGCAATATCAAAAAGTTGGTAAACACCAACAAATCTGAAAAACCTGGGTTTTGCAAATGATTATACAACATGGCTGGGTTTATACATAAACATCTTGCTGGGGCGCAGCATTAATGCAAGCTGTGCAGATTTTGAGTGATTTCATGTTTGTGCTTGTTTGCCAAAATAAGAGCGTTTGCCGTAATGCTGTAAGATTCTTTCAAGCCAGCTGGCAAACACACTGGAATAAATGAAAGTGTTTCACTCTGTAATTGTGCGAGAGTGTTTGGTGAAAGACGGTTTCTGCAGAATAAATATTTCGGAGCTATCTGAGTGTGACACATTGGAGTGGATAAGCGAACAGAGAGCTGCTGTTGGGACAGTGACAATTTGACGAGAGAACATTCTGGCTGTGTTGCATTTCCCTAATCTTGCAAAAATGTGCAAGCATTCCTTCTCACTGTGTTTGTCAGCTGCTTTGGGGATTAATTAGCATAGCAGTGTTGGAAATGGATCCACTGCAGAAGAAGACTGCCCCTTATTTCACACACTGCTTGTGGGCCAGCATCACACTCCTGCGGCTCACAGCTCGTACTTCAGGAAACTCAGAAAAAGAGACTATAAACAGTGTGTGTTACTCTTAGCAAGGTGTTACTTATGTCAGTCAGGCAAATGTCAATTGGTTGTATTACATACTGAAATAATACTGTGACCTCCCTTGTCACTTAAAGCACTTGTTGGGCTAATGATAAAATTCAGGTGTAAAAGGTAAATGCCATGCTGATTTCAGGTGTGAAGAGTGTGCACGGTGAAAACACCCTCCTCGCTCTCTGTACAGAGACTCTGTAGTGTTTAAACATTGTAAAAATCATTATTCAATTTTTTTGGGGTAATTTCTAACACATTTTAATTGCAGTATTCTAAACCTGTTAAGTGACTCAGGCTTTTCTTGCTTGTTACTGTTATTGCCTTTGATAGATCTCATGGCTTTGACTTTGTATAATAAACCGCTCAAGGCTGTGTTTTACATTTCGGATTGATTTTAGATGATTTTGTGATGCCACGAAGTTCTTGTACCTTTATAATCATTACAGTCTCAGTTCTGGTTGGTTGATCAACTCCTGTGGTAACTGGTAGAAATGCTAATAGAAAATGTTAACAATACAAGCACCAGTATGTAAAATTAGTCAAGGGGAAAAGGAAAAGACTGTCAGGAGGTTGCTTTCTTTTCCTTAATTGTTTCTTCTTTGTATAAATATGTTTCCTCTCCAAAACACCCGACTGTTCAGCTCTTTCAGATCAAATACATGTATGTATTTCCTGTGAATCCCTTGTGCATGTACATGTTATATGAATCTAGCATGTGTTTGGCTGATAATGCAAACAGAAAAGTAAATGATGAGCATAAATACATTTTATAGCTGTAGCAGAATAAATGCCAGCCATAAATAGAGGGACTACAAGAGGAAGACTATAACTTTAAAATCCCAAACCTTCAGTAAATACCGAAAAAGTTTACAGTTTCAGCTTCTAAATGCTGATGCCAACAACTTCATAAACTGAGAAAATTACCTTGGATTTCATGGGTAACAGCCCTTTCTCTCCTCTGTTTGGAGACAGTTTGCTCAGTAACTCGCCATGGGATTCATTAAAGGCAGAGTGATTTCTGGAGAGTTTTTACTTGAGCAGAATTTTGCTACTTCGCTTAAATTTTCCTCAAGTTAGAGCTCTCACAAGAGCGTTGCTCTAAATTTCACCCTCAGACATTTGCAGTGTTGTTAAGTATGGAAGCCTTTTTCTGCCAATGTGATGAAAAAATAACATCCTATAACAGTATATTGAGATGCTTTCTCAAAATAATGACTTTATATCTCAAAGTAATGAGAAACTGTCTTGAAATAATGATTTAGTGCCTCAGAATTATGAGAACTCAAGTTTCTCCTTATTTTCAGTGATTATTTTTGAGAAAGTTTCTCATTAAAATGACTTGTTTTGGTCATCACATTGGTGCTAATGGAGTTCCATAGTTAAGTGCATTAATACATTTCTTTTGTGATTCTTCATACTTCATACTAAAAGTAAGTTTCACATTAATTTCCCAAAATGCCTTTTCACTTCTCCCAGAGATAGAGATGCATAATAAAGCCATTCAGCTGGGACTGTAATAGTAGTAGACAGGGTGCACCATTTCTCTTCACTTCAAAAAAATAGTGTGATGCCCTCTTCTCAAAAATGTTCTCGCTGCAAAAAGATATTCTACAGACTAACCTTTTTCCAAACAAACCAAACAGGACATGGCTTGTTGAGCTACAAAATCTTGGAGGAAATTAATTAGGCAATTTGCTGCTGATCGCTCTCTAAAAAGTAGGAATGCTATTTCTGTGAGCAGCTAAGTGGTTGTAATGTTTCCGGCCATTTATCAGTTTTAATAGATCATTAAAGCTGAGAGAACTTGCAGGGTGCACTCAGGTTGCCAGGACATGTGCTAAGTGCACTCTGCGTTTCTGCTTGGACAGGACCTGGATCACTGAGCTCCAAAATCAGTATTTCTGCATGTGCATGCGTGTTATTTTCACACTTTACAAACCCAAAGATGTTTAGATTTCAGGTTTTCCATAAAATCCTGGGAAAAATGGGGACTATCTATATTCATTTCTTCTGTGCAGCTTTGTAATATAATCTGATGAAATATACAAAAACAGGTTAATAAGAATATTAATTTGATTTGTTATGCACAAGAATAATCACCAAGAACACCACCTTTAAGATATTTAAATGTTTTCTTAAATATATCTTTATTATTTTGTATTATATACAAATAAGATTCAACCTCATTCAGTACTTAAGTACTGTAAATTTCACATTTTGTTTTGAGTTAATGAACCATCTAATTAATACTGACAACTGAGTAATAACCGCCTCAATTAGAGGCACAATAGGTCTTACAAAATATTAATGTTGAGGACAAAAAAAGGGTTATAAAGAAAAGAGACACCAAAGATTCCTGTGCATCTTCTTCTTGCCTACGATCATCTGTGCAGGGATCTAACATGGGCCCTGAGAAAGGAAAACATAAGCAAGATTTAAATGTGTTAACGTCCAGATTATGAAATAGTACAACAAACAGATAGTATACATCGCTAAGAAATGTCTCTGATAACTGCAGCAGCTGCCACTATTTATTCTGCTCCTCTGTGTTTCATTGATAGAAAATAGATGAGGTGCTAATGGATGTGTGCCACCAGTAGTTCTCCATCCTGTGTAAGACACAGGCTTTGCTACAGAGGCCCCTTTGTCCTCAGCTTCTCTGTATTGATTTTCTGGCATATGCTTGGTTTTCTTGAATGGTACAATTTGTAAGATTCATAATGTTGGGGACGGCTCAGCTCCTGCATATAGAGAGAGTCTGCAGTGGGACAAAACTGCTGGGCTTCACTTTGCCAAAAAGGAGTCGAGCTAAATGATTTTCTGTGCTACTTTCTCAGCTAAACGGTCTTTAAACTAGCATTCTCTGGAGATTTTCTTTTTAGAATCCCAGTCGTTTAGGTGAATACATGAGGGAAACGCTGTTTAAACTCATAACAGTTGTATCTAAATCACCCTTCATTCAAGCAGAGACAGTATGAAGTCTGGTCGTTCTGGTGAAGCAGTAGAAATTCTGGATCTCAGACTGTGCAGAATGTTTTGGAATATTTATGCATGCATGTGGATATGAGTTAGCCTGGAATTTCAGTGCATTTAGAGAACATTTAACAGGTCCAAACCAGCTCCATTCCCAAAAGGGTTCACATTTGCCAGTCTCTGGCTACATTCACGGGAAGCCAATTTAGGGGAAGGTGTAAAAGGCAGGTAATATCCTGTGATATCAGCCAGTAAGCTCTCTCTCTCTCTCTCTCCCTCTCTCTCTCTCTCTCTCTCTCTCTCTCTCCCTCTCTCTCTCTCTCTCTCACACACACACACACACTAATTTGATGCTGTTACATTAAGTCTGTGTATCTGCTTTCTGGCGTAAACAAATCACAGGAGAAGAGCTTCTGTCTCAGTCACAGTGAGCCTCAGGCTTCTGTCACAGCTGTAGTTAGAAATTCACAAGCAGCAAACTGCAGTCAGTGCTTTTATTGCAGGGACAGTTTCACCTAAAGAAGAGATACAGTGGGGGAATGAACTAATTATTGATCTGAACTACTGACCAGTGCAAACTGCAACAAAGCAGGAAGAAGTGAAATCAAAAAAAGATCCGACTCAGGAACCTGATCTTATGAGAAATTTGTTTACTCAACAACAAGTTTAACAATCGATTATTCATTTAACTCATTTAAGAAGCGAAAATGCAAAATATTTACTTGTTACAGCTTCTTACATGTGGGGATTTGCTGCTTATCTTTATCGTTATAGTTCATTCTGAATTGAATGACTTTGTGTTTTGAACTGCAGGTTGACAAAGCAATTTCACACTGACGGCACATTGAGCTCTGACCATAAAATTCAGTACGTAATATCTGTAAGTTGGAATAAATATAAAATGACAGACTGCATGGACCAAGGACTATGACTGCTAAGGCAGGGGGTACGTTTGAAATGAGGTGGTTCATACGATGTGTGTTTATAGTGATTCTGAACAGCTACTGCTGCTACAGTGTCAAGCCACTTCGCTTCATGCCTCTGACTGGCATTGTCTCCATAACAACAGCAGCCAGGAGCAGCCAGGGCTGCTGGGTATTGTAGTATTGGGACTGACTGCCACACTAAAAAGATGGACAAATCTCAGTTTCTCAGAATCAGAGTTGAAACTATTGAAACTGGTGACAATAACAAGCAGCATTGAGGAGATTGTTTAACCATTTGAAAAACACATTTCTGGAGCCAGCAGCTGCTCTAACTCTCATCAGATTATGATTAAAAATATGTACTTTCTGAAAGATATGATGTAAACCTCTGTGAAAATATGGAAAACAGATGAAATCATCTGGCAGAATATCTAAGAACAAGGACTTTAAAGTGTGCCGTATAACTACTTGTGTGGTGTATAACCACAGTGGAATTAACCTGTGATGTTTGCACCTGGGACTGTGGGGCACTTGTTAACGCTCAGCATCACCTGTGACTTCCATGTTCCCATCAACTACGGTGCACACAGAGACCAAAGGGCCAACCAACATCTCTATGCTTTGTTCATTCTGCAGATTTGTTTCTCAAATCAGATCTTTAGGTCAAACCATCCACACTGTTATTTCTAAGTGATCAAACTGGATTTTTGTGTCACCAACCTATCAGCATGGGGTGCTGCAGTAACGACATATTGTTAGTCGTTTCGAGTTTGAACATCTAACGCTTTACATTTCCCTCTGTGCAAGTGACAGAAAGTGATCTGTATCTGATTCACTGCTGATGTTCATGTTGTCGATTAACTTCCACTAAACGTCTGACATGCTAAGCGCAGTGCCACAGTCTGTCAGAAGGGGCTGACGAAAATGACTTTCATCCTGTCAGTCCAATGTCACCTTGGCTGTCACACTGACTCGAATTCCTCTGGAGCTGGAGCGAATTCTCAGGACTGACAGCGGAGATTGCTAATCCGTCAGAATGATTTGGTGACAGGCGAAAGTGCTAATCCTCCCATGTTATTCAGTGCCAGTGAGGACGGCCTAATCCCTCGCTGAGGGTCTGATGTAAAAAGAGATGACGCTAACTAAAGGCCTCTCTGGGAAAATTATAGGACGTCTGGGCGTAAATTCATGCTTCCAGTATACACTGATATTACCACATCCAATATTTACTTCTGCTCTTGTAAATATCTTTTGATTATAAGCCTTTTTTTTAATGTGCTGACGGAGCAGAGTGGCCATGATTCCCATGAGTCTGGGAATCATGGCCACTCCATGGGGGGTGAAAATTTTTCTTTCTCAATGAAGAAACTGACTCAAGTATGAAATGAAGTTTGAGTGAACTTAACATTCAGTGATCAGTAAGAGATTATCACAACTCTGATTAAAAAAACTTAAGTAGAGTTGTCAAAGTTTTCTTTTCATTTTACACTCACAAAATGTTTAGTTCATAATTTCTCATTTTAAAAAAATGTTACTGAAGGACGTCTTAAATGCTTAAACGATGCTGTTGGAGCTTATTTCTCTCCCTCTCTCCCTAAACACAAACTGATTTGAAGCCAAGTGAGAACATGTTGCGGCTTTGGCACAAAACGTCCATGACTTCAAACATCTGTCTGAAAAAGTAGCTGCTCCAGAGATCAACCCAGCATTCAGGCTTTCATCAGATTCTTGTTATTAATAATTCCTAACAGGCAAAATTACTTCCTAGAAATGTGGGGCTGAACACAGAGAAAATATCAGGTCCTATGCTGACATAGTTTGTAAGTGGAGGAGACTTTCCAGGGAATGAGAGGAGTGTAAGTTCTAAGACAAAAAAAAAAAAAAAAAAAATTGGAAATGAGAGCATATTATAATCACAAATCCCCTGGAAACTCTGTACTGAATGACAGATTTTTAAAACTTGTATTAATTCTAAAGCTGGCAGGAGCGTCTTGCTTTGCTTACTTAAAGTAAAAACAGACATTGTTTACTTTGTACTACATTGTACTATCAGCTAAAATGATTTAACTCAGGAAATTAGGTATCCACTGACTCAGACTGACTCACTGCTTAAAAGTTAGATGTCCTCACACACTGTTTGTGAATCTGCAGATGAACTGAAAACTGCTTTTCAAAAAACAGGAGCTAATCACCTCATCAGTATCACTCTGATGCATCAGTATTATTAACTGTGGGGCCTCTCATTCATGGAGATGAATCATCTTTTCTTACTGAATGAGAAATCTGAAGCTAGGAGTGAATGAGCCTATGAAATTTGAAAAGAAAAAAAATATATCTCTTTGATTTCAGAGAACGCAGGTAGAAACAGACATAATTAAAGGAATAGATAGAGATTTTGGGAAAGAAGCTTATTCACTCTGTTGCCAAGAGTTAGATGGAAAGATCGACACCACTCTTGTGTCTGTCCATTAAGTTTGAAGCTGCAACCAGCGACCAGTTAGCTTAGCTTAGCATAAGGACAATAAATAGGAAAACGGCTAACATGCGCAAATATTTCTTGACCAGGAGCAGTGATTTGTTGGAGTCTCTGGAGTGGTTATTGCCTCTTGGTGCTGACAAGACTCCAGGAATTAGCACCCAAAATAGTCTGTTGCATAACCAGCCATAATTCATTTAAACAAACGAGATGTAACGTGCCAGTTGATGAGCTTTATGAGGGACTGGTAGGCAGATTTCTTCATCTTTCTTCCTCTCAGAGCCAGGCTAGCTGTTTACCCCAGTTTCCAGTCTCCTGGTTCCAGCTTCATTTTTAACGGATGGACATAAGGGTCGTATGAATCTTCTCATCTAAAGTTAAGAAAACAAACTGACATTATATTATTATTATACACCTGTTTTCTTTCTCAGTAATCGAATCCAGCCGTTCTTATTGGCTATTATCAAAGCTTTAGTTCTTAAAAACACAACACAGTGACAACATATAGTTAGTCATTCATGCTGCACTTCATAAACCAAATAAAAAATCTGTTATTTATGAAGTTCCATGCTGTTTTCAAATGAGACCACTTCCCATTGTTCTCATTTCCGCTGAAATCCTGAGAACCGTCTGTTGAATCTTAAAATCAAGGATGGACTTTAATCAATACTTGGGATCGATACTGGCACCATATAATTGCAACAGGCTCCTACTAGGACAGTACAAATGCCTCCCCTGAGTTTTGTGGCAAACATAAAAATGTTGACAACAAGACATGGTCTAACATCAGCAGGCTCTTTTTCCCCCTTTTATTTTTAGTGCTAAGGAACAGATGTAAGTTAACACTTGACCTTTTAAAGCAGCGACGCCTCTGTGCCGTTGCGTCATCTGAAATTATAAGATGTTTAGGTTTGGAAAGGAGCCACAGCAGTTCCTTTACCTTTTTAAATTCTTAAACAGAATCACATTGTGTGTAGATTTTCTTTGGTTAAGTAAAACCTTGTATGTGGGCTATTTTGTTTTTTTTTTTTAATATGATTGTTAGAATTTCACACAAGCTTAATAGAAGATAATCCTAACCCCTACCCCGGCTCCAGTGAGCCTTGGATGGCACTCCTACAAAACTGCTGAAACTTGGGCCCAAACAATAACACTGTTATGAAACACATTACATGGAACTTGTTTGCAGAAGATAACATTATTAGAATGGGTGTGGGGAAAATCTGGTGTAATATGCTAAGACAAATCTTATTTTGGTGAATGGGGAAAGGGCCTAAGAATCAGTGGTGGTATACATATACCATGAAAAATGGATGAGTTCTACCTCCCGAGACTAAAATTAGACAGAAACCGAATATGGTGAGTGTCCTTCAAGTAACACTCTGCTTCATACGCAACAACAAGAGAGAGGCGGTGAGAAAGACGTGCTATTCTACTAAACACTTGCCAAGATAGGTAGGGGAACGTAATACCAGTTGACACACCGTGGAAAATCGGATTATTCCTTTTGCTGGAAACCTAAACAGCCATTGAAATGGAGCAATGGCATCTTTTAGAGCAATCATTCCACACGATATGATTACTGCGTGACTGTCCTTCAATGACAACGGTGCTGAGGTAGAATATAAAGTGGCATAAAGGATAAATGTTCAATGTAGTTTGAATATTGATGCGCAATTTCCAGTACCGTTAGCTACGGATTTGATTGCGTGCATGTCAGTGTTGGGAGAAGAGATTTGAAGTGGAATCATTTGGCAAGCAGCTAATAGATTAGCTATTTAACTACTTCATTAATTAATGAGGAAGGACCTTAATAGACTTTTTGGTCCTTTAGCTTGTGGAAGAAGGCTGCACAGCATCTGGAGCAAAAACATTTATTAATGACTTACTTACATTTAAAATTGTGGGCTTAATGGTTAATTAATGTATCAATTAAAGCTCTTTTAGTCATGTATTAGTGTAAATCATTATATAAACTAGTCATAAATGAGCCCTAACCTTCTCTGAAGTTGTTTTTTGTCGCCTGATACTTTTTTCCGACATGGGATTCGTAACAATGCTGGTTTGAACCCTCTGTTAAATTTTTTTCATGCTGTCACCTGTGTCCTAAACATAAATGTTTGTTATGGCTTTATGCAGACATTTACGGAAAGCACCACGATGCTCACATGATATTTACCCCCTCGTGCACACATGTTGTCACTGCAGAGAACAGTGGTGAGTTTGTGAAAATAATATGCAGGAGGAAGAGTGTTCTCACAGGCTGAATCTGTGAGGGATTATTTTACTTTAATTAGTGACCATTGTCAGTGCAAGGAACACATGTGCCCTCTTCTCACGCATGAATTATATAATTGTTTAGTTTTACTTAACATTTGCTCTATTTTAAAATGTGTGACAAACTTAAATTGGCAGGAAGTTAATCTGCAAAGTCATAATTAGTGGAGAAGTGGAGTGACTGACTCTCTACCTGCTTTAGGACTTTTTTCTGTTCTTTGTTTTTTTTTTTTTTAAACAGTTTGTGAATCAAAACAGTAAAGTTGCGGAACATAAAACAAAACAATGAACAAAAAGACCTGAAGAACTGATTGTGATTATTTAATTCTGAATATTTAATTCCCTGCTCTTCTCTATGAAAAACCCCTTTAGCATCACACATAGTAATTTGATCCATTGTTGATATAAAAATATCTAATAGAGCAGCTTTAACTTGGGATTAGCTCACTCGCTCGATGTGAGGCATTTTGCTTTATATTTATTCAGTTTCATCTGTGTGGTTGGAATGCATTAAAGCTTTTATAGAGATCTTAATAAGGCAAACACAACGTGCATTCAGCTTCTCTCTGTCTATATTTAACCATGTGCTGCTGCACATTACGTTAATCTGATGGCATTCAGTTCAGACCTGTGCCGTGTTGGTCTGACCTGAGAGATTACCATCACAACCTTTATGTTAAATTGACTTGGGCGCTTATTCAGACATGAGACCAACATGTAAAACAGCTATCACATCTATGTAACAGGGAACATATCTGAAAGGACTTTAAATTTGAATTCCAATGTTTCAATGTGACAAGCAAGAAAAACTGGCAGAAGCTGTTGTGACATAATTCAGCTGTTGGCGGCACGTAATGTTCACATTATTCATGTCCACAGTGAGGAAGCTGTGTCGCAGACCGTGTCAGTGTTTTATGCTCTTTGTTTCAGCACTGAAGGCTGTTAGTGCAGGAACATCACACCATCCCTCCCTCTTTCTATCAGTATGAGCAAACACTGACTAAGTATTAACTGGACTTCTCTAAATCCAGAGACTGCAGGGTAAAGCAACATCCCTTGTGAGCCTACAGCACAGCAGACGTACAACAAGCCACATGGTGGGAGACAGGATACGCTGTTGATGGCTCAACAAGGCACCGCTTCAGAGGAAACATGGCCAGTGGTGCAGAAAGGAGCTGTTTAATTGGCAGAGTTTGAATGCACACGCACTAATTAGCCGAGAAGAACACGATTCAACTTCCGAATCCCAACAGCATCCTGAAAACTCCGCTGACATTTTGCACTCTGCAGGGTGGTCAGTGGGTGTGCAGAGTGCCACAATTCCCAGAATAGAAAATGCATTTGGCTTGTTAGTATTTGTGGCGAATACACAGTGAATTATCATTAAACAGAGCTCAGGCTATGCTGAAAGTACAAAGTATTTGGGATGCCTTTGTGGTGCTTCTGCACAATCTACATTTCAGTTGTCTTAAAGCTTAAAAGCCATGTAGCTCCTCTGCTTCTCTTTCTCTACATCTTCACTAATGGTATGGACATGAAAAGGGCAATCAACAGGGATTTTTTTTTTCTTCCGACAACTTGATGAAAAGGATATATATCCCTCATGTTAATTCCCTCTATCACAACAGGCTCCCTCTTTGCATTAACATCAAACATCATGTGAAACACTGCTAGCGTGATGTAAAGGCAGTTTGCACGCATTTTTGTTTGTGTATAAATATGTAGCTGCGAAAAGGATGATTGGTTTAATGACGTGTCCCTTTAAGTCAATTAACATGCAGAGTATGTTATGGTATATGCTCACACTGTGGGAATAATTGCTTACATGTGAACTCTCTCTTGTGAAATGATTCAATTTTTCATGCCACAGTTACATCTGGAGATGAGCAAAGCCAAACAGTTGGGCCTATGTAATATTTCAGGGAAAAACAATAGGATGAATGTGTGCTTTGCAGTACTCTATGATTCTACTGATCCAAAGTGACAAATGAAAACACGCTTTCTTAAAATGAGCGTAGTGTACGGAGTAAGAAGTGTAAAATGTGCATTAAATTCCTTTGCAGAGGTTGCAATGGGAGTGAACCCAGCAAGATTTATGTTGAGGAAAATAATAATAGCTTCTTTCCAAGGAGCTAGGCGGGAAATAATTGCACCCATGTAAATAAAGCCTCATGTTTGCAAGGCTGTGGGAAGAGCAAGGATTTATAGCAGAGATTATTATGCACCATAACCACAAAAATGACCCATGCCTTTAATGTTATATACCTCTAGCTACACATATTGTGGTAACTGTGCTAGTAATATTAGCCTAAAGGTGCAGCACTACAGATAGTACTTCTCACAAAAATGCTGGTTTAATGGACACCTAAGGGTAAGAAAGGTGTCAAACACAATTCTGTCAATAAAATTAAGTATTAATTCATAAATAATTTTGTGGTGATCAATTCTGTGAGTTAGACTATTTTTGAAAATGAATTGGTACGGCCCAGTTATGTCCTCTTCAATCTAAATTATATTTACGCTGGTCCTGTCAAAGGTCACAGGTCTGGAAAGTGGCGTGATAATGGGCAGGGATTTAATGGTTCTTGTCTTGACAGATAGGCCCAAGGATTAAAATCAACATGTGCACAGAGCGTTGCTCAAGTACCACTGAGATCTCCAGGAAGGGCTGGAATCAGTTTCTCGAGCTTTACTATGTTATATCACATTAGAAATCACAGTCAACCCGAGCAAACACGGGTCTCGTCTAATCTCGTAAGCGTGGCTTTCCTCATTTCTTCGTGTATTTCTGCTTCATCTTATACTCCGCTCTCTTATTTTTCCCTCTTCTCTCTCTCACTCTCACAGTGACTCATGCATCACCCTACAGCTCCTTTTCGGCTGTCAGATTTTCTACAGTTTCACTGTGACTCTAATCCAATTCAGAACCAAATCCCAAAATGCCCAAAACGGCTGCCCTTCTCAATGACCCCCCCTCACCATTACCATTTACCCAGAATTCTGTGGGATCTTGAATGACTTCCATCTTGCCCATGACACGGTTGGCTCCAAGTGTTAAGCTAAAAATATGGCTAAGCTCAAAGGGAGAGAAGATATGGCTACTACACTGCTGAATATGTGCCACAGATCAGCCTGGGTCAGGATATCAGAGCCACAGCTGTAGACAAATAGGCCAGTCAGAGTATAGATTCATATGCAGGTGATGTGTGTGATGGAAATCTTCAAGCCTGTAAATTGAAATAGTATTTTTTTTTGCCAAAATAATAAATATTCATAATTATAGTATTTCCTAAGTTGATATTGTGGACAACAGTGTGTGGCAAACAGTTTTTTATTTACTGATTTACTCATCCAGCAGACATGGATCAACATTAACATTCATTTGAAGTTGTGTTTCTAACCTTCTAGCCAATGTAAGTCCAAAGTCCACTTGTTCTAGCTCTGTTTTGGTCTCCACCACGTGCTGAAGGAAATATCAGGCTCTTTAGATCCCAAATACGTTCAGTGCTGGGAACGTAGCGTACAGTCAGTTTATTTAAATTGTTTTGCTGTAAACAGCTGCCTGCTATGGCTGGAACAATGCTGATGAATGATAACACTTTATGAACTAAACCCAAAAAGTTGCAGGATGTAAAACCAAAACAATAGGCCAGAAGAAAAAAATGCTAAAAAATTTTCACCTAGAAAAAGTAACTCCAAAATTGACTCTTCTTGTTGCTCTGTAAATTCTCCACTATGCTTACCAGCTGGTCGCTAACTTAGTTTGACGTTTGGTTAGATACAGCAGGTTTATCAGAGCATTTTGCTGCAGGCGCAAATAATGTTGATGAGTGATGAGATGAGATGAGGGATTTGCTGATGTTTTTGTTGCTTTTTCTTGGATATTTGCTTCTCCATAATTTTGCATTTTTTGATACCACTGGCCTATAAACAAATACTTATAGGATCACATATAATTATATTTTATTACACACTGTCAACCTTTATCAACCATCCATTCAGTCAGAGAGACAGGCAAGTAACTGAAAACTAAAAGAAAGAAAGCAGTTGGGGGACACTGGGCTCTGTATGCCAGATATGGATTGGGACATCAAACAGACTGCTGGTCTTAAGGAGAATCAAAGCTACATAATTTTTCAAGGTTTTGCACTTGTACAAGTGCAAAAATAGTATTTTAATACAAAGACATGATTTACAGTCTCTGAGGAATCATCTTTATTTTATCGATGTCTGCATTGTGAAACCTGGATCAGGACAGATTTACGGAAAATGTGTCAGTTTTTTTTCAGGAGGATTAAAAATTCTCTTAAAAATCTAATGTAGTTACAATTTAGAAATGAGATGTTTGGGGTTTTTTAGTGGCCTGTCAGTGAAGCTAAACTTATTTTACCTCCTAAGGTTTAACTCTGGAGAAAGCAAATAGGTACTCCAGCACAGCAGTGGCCATTTTATCATGTGCCTTTTCTGTTATGAGCTTAAATAACTTACGAGGCTGTAGTGTTTTTGTGTGCAAACTCTCTGCGCAGAGCCATGTTTAGACTGCATGCTGAGTGCCACACAACTCTCAGACAGATCACCAGACCACCCCCCTACTGCAGCAACACACAACTGGACTGTAATTATTAAACAGAGAGGCAGGGAGGAACATGCTGACGGGTAAAGGCAGGCTGATAAATACACAAAGACAGAAGCGGGCTTGTAGACGGATAATAAGGTAGACAGACAGAGATAGTTACCAGATGGATGGGGCAACAAGACAGGTCGACAAATAGCAAGGCGGTCAGAATGACAGCTTAGAAACACCTTAAACTAGCCTCAGCTGCACCGAATTTCCAGGAATATATTCAATTTGTGTGTTCTCTCAATGCGAGGACTAAAGGAATATGAAAGAATGCCACCCTCCTCACTCTATTTCTTCCTTTTTCCATTAATTTGATTGGCAGACTACACAGAGCGGACAGGAGTAAGGGTTTGTAGTTGCTGTGGCAACGGCCTGCTCTTTGTTAAAGGCTACATTCCTGGCATCTGATGTGTCTGCGCTGCGATCGATAAAAACCCAGCCTGCTTTTGCCAGGCCAGGCAGGACTGGGGAGAGAAAAGGAGTTAGGTGGAAGATGTGAGAACAGAAGGACGCAGAGATAAAACAGCGATAGAAGGAAAAGGGAAAGAGGAGAGATACGGAGATGCGAGCAGTGCAGCTGCTGAACCGGGCAGAGGGGTGAGTGCTGTGGGAAAGAAAAGAAAGAGTGAGTGTGTGTGCTCTACGGCTCCTTCTGCCTCATCTCGGCTATTTTTCTGAACGTCACTCACTTCACTATCAAAGTAAGGTGTGTGTCTGTCTGTGTGCTCATCATCTGCTTACCTTGGCAGGATTTTGCTTTACAGTGATTGACAGAGCTCTGCAAGCAGTCAAAAAGCTTTTTAAAGGCACCTTTCATATTTCTAGCGTTTTTCTGTGCATTTATCATGAGTGCATTCAAATTTCCACCACTCACAGATGTGTCTAACATTTTGCACACCTAATTGGCAAAGATAGCCACGAGCAGAATACAGATAGAACTGGTAATGAGGCAATTATGGTCAGGCTCTCTGTCTACATAGCCATCTGTCAATTCAACAACCTGTGGCTGCTACAAGGTTTTTCTATCAAGGTCTGTGCCATTCCAAGCTGTGGAGAGCCACGGCTCTCAGAGAACATAACGTTTTACAGTTGAGCTCTGCGTCCTTCCCCTCATTACCCTGTCGTTATCTCCTCTCTCCATAAACCCTGCTCTCTGTACAGTGGCTGGGAACTGGAGCCACGTTTCACTGAGTGTATGAACAAAATGTAAAAGAAATTACTGAGAGAGAAAAAAACAGAAAGCAAAACAACCCCCTGTGAATTAAAATTAACTGACTAAACTGAGAAATGACTCAATCATAAAAACAATCAGAAATATTTTAAGAATCACTGTATAATTTTATTGATTGATTTCTTTTATATTCTAAAGTACTCTTCAACCTGCTGGGGAAAAAACTAATGTGCCACAAAGTTATTCTCCTTTTTATTTATGAGTTTTTGCTCCTTTTTATTTATGAGTTTTTGCATGTGAAGTGTTATGCAAAGTGAAAAGTGCTGGCATAGCAATACAGTTTTCATCATCATCATCATCATCATCATCATCAGCTGTGAATGCCTTTGCTACAGAGACGAGCACTGTGACTGCAGTGGTATTACTCCACGCTGTTTACATTGGAATTTAGCCGGCGAGTAATGTGCAAACATCAAAAATCAAATGGATTTAACACGAGGTAAAACTTCACTGATCGCTGTGAACACTGAACAAAAGTAACACAAATATATAGATCATAAAGAAGCAGTCATTTGCAGTAACAAGTAAATGGAAACGAGACGAGCAATAAAGCAACAGCAAGCAAACAGAAACTGTTGTGAGGATTATGTAAATGTATGCATCTGATATTTTTCACAGTCCCTCTGTTTATTGCTCGCCTTTTTTCTTATTATTAAAATATATATTGGTGTATACAATGTAAAATGAAACAATGAGCCTGTAAGATGACTCAGTATGCTGATTACTTATTAAGGATTCATATATATTTATGTCCATTCGTCCTGTTGGGATTATATGTAGAGCTCGACCAAAACTGAAGATCTCCAGTTTTGTATATATATATATATATGAGAGACCATAGATTCTGTTCTATTTTAATGATGAATTTATCTTTATACTTAGCATATCTATCAAGCTGTGAAAGCAAGCTGTGAAATTCATTCTGCAGCTTTGTTCCAACCCATTATTTCAATGGTTTCAAGTCAGAAACACTTTTTTCTTGTTCATCAAAACATGACATGTTCAACAGTATTTTGCTGTTTATGTGTAATGGTCACAAAGAGCAGAATGGGTAAATAACAGTGGTTTACTGCTGCTCAGTCAAGACATGAACAGCACCGCTGCCCTAAACCTTCAGGGGAAACTCAACAAATCTGATGGAATGCCAGACTTTTAAAATTTTAACTTTTGTAAATGCAACTACTGGAATCTGTGTCCTGAGAAAAACAGTCTGGTGTGAAGTTACAGTTATACCTCTGTTAATATTATTTAGCTATATAGTTATTATGCTATTAT
This sequence comes from Toxotes lorentzi, assembly GCA_037833715.1. Classification (NCBI taxonomy): domain Eukaryota; kingdom Metazoa; phylum Chordata; class Actinopteri; family Toxotidae; genus Toxotes; species Toxotes lorentzi. The sequence continues at coordinate 16,529,244 of JBBMJY010000009.1, read as the reverse complement.
AGCTATTTATGCTTTGGAAGTAGCTACGCTCAATGCTCTGATACTTACCTTTTAATTTTCTACGTTAATGACAGTACTGACAAACTAACTGGGTACGTACCTCACTAACATAGCAAACAGATGTAATAAGCACGAGTGACATGGTGGTTGTTGACTCCGCACCACTATCTGCTCAGCTGTGTTGCGTGCCTTGCTTCCTGTGCCGGAGACAGTGCTGATTGTAGTTTCAGCGCACTGTGCTGGACGAACTGTGTGATGACACCATTTCTGAATTATCCCCAGCATCTTTTTCTGCATTATGTTCTGTAAAGAAAAGTTTTCAAATCGGTGCACATCAGACAACATTTATTTTTATTTATCTGTGATAGTCAGATGCAATATCGGCCGATAAAACTGGACTGATTGATCGGGCTGTACTTATGTGTGCCTGGAAACCTCTGTGGACTGACTTACAGAAACAAACACAAGCTGTCATTTCATTTCCTATTTCATCTGTATTTCAGTTTGAACACTTGCCACATATTCCATTTGTCTCCCCAAACCCCCTACACACACACACACACACACACACACATATACACATACAATCACTTGGCCTCACTGCGCTTTAACGAGGGTCATTTCTTGCTATTGAGCTGAACATCTTCCATCCTCATAAAAGATCTCCAGTTAGCCTGCAACCTTTCGGGCTAACACAGTGATGAACGTTCTCATTTTACCGCCGCTGGTATTTCTCTTGCTGTGTCTTGCCCTGCTGTGAATTTAATTCCATTATATCCTGCTTGCCAGGAAAAGGGACAGTTCATTAAGAGAGAAAAGACTTGACTTGGCAGTGTAAGCAGATATAAAGTGTAAAAGGTTGAAAATGTAAGAAGGTGGGGAGCAAACAGGTGAAGACAGTCTGAGCTGAGTTAAGTATGGACCATTCTAATACGCTTCTTGTTCATGTATTGTGTCTTGCAGGGCTTGTTCGTGATGGTGCTCTGTATAGACAAGAAGCTGTGCCATGACAGAGGGCAACGTGGGTAAAAGAGACATGCAACACCCAGCCCCGCAACACTGCCACCTCATCCTGGGCGGGGCCTTGCTGCTTCTCCTGGCGAGCTCAGCCCTGAGCTGCCCCGCCCGATGTGAGTGCTCTGCCCAAAGCAAATCGGTCACTTGCCACCGCAAGCGCCTGCCCACCATCCCCGAAGGCATCCCCATCGAGACGCGCGTCCTGGACCTCAGCAAGAACAAGCTACGCATCATCACGCCAGACAACTTCTCTTCATTCCAGCAGCTGGAGGACCTGGATCTCAGCGACAACCTCATCAGCGTGGTCGAGCCCGGCTCATTTCGCTCTCAGCTCGCTCTCCGCTCGCTCAATTTCCGCAGTAACTTGCTTCAGCTGGTTCCTGCTGGTGTGCTGTCAGGCCTGACCAACCTCACCCGCCTTGACCTCAGCCACAACCGACTGGTGGTTCTCCTGGATCATGCCTTCCAAGATCTGCGCAGGTTGACATCCATGGAGGTGGGTGATAACGAACTGGTTTTCATCTCTCAGCGGGCTTTTACAGGATTACTTGGACTCCAGAGTCTGACCCTGGAACGTTCCAATCTGACCGTGGTCCCTACTGATGCTCTGGCACATCTACACAGTCTGGTTGAACTGCGCATGCGCTACCTGAGCATCAGTTTTATAAAGCCTTTCTCCTTTAAGAGGTTATCCCATCTCCGCCGACTAGAGATTGATTACTGGCCCTGGCTGGACACACTGCCTCCCCTGTCACTGCACGGACTCAACCTCACAATGCTGTTCATAACCAACACTAACCTGTCTGCCTTCCCCGGCGCAGCGCTGCGCAACCTGCCCTACCTCACGCATCTCAACTTGTCCTACTGCCGCATCCAGCACATCCATCAGGGAGAGCTGGGCCAACTCCCACACCTGCTGGAGCTCCGCCTGCAAGGTGCTCAGCTAGTTTCTATCGAGCCCTTTGCTTTTGCGGGTCTCAAATCTTTGCAACTATTGGATGTGTCACAGAACCGCCTGGACTCTCTGGAGAAGGGAGTGTTTGCCTCACCAGACAGCCTCCAGAGGCTTTGTCTGGGGGGAAATCCATTAGTGTGCGACTGTAGATTGCTTTGGCTGCTCAATAGCCACAAGCCCCCCTCTTTGCAGATTCTGGATGTCCAGCCTGAGTGCAGCGCCCCCGAGCACCTCCTGGGGAAAATTCTGCGTGACCTCAAGGAGCCTCTGGTGTCCAGGTACATGACCTGCACCAAGCCACGAATTGGACCCAATACGACACAGCTGCTGATGACTGATGAGGGTCAGCCCGCCCGCCTGAGCTGCATGGCAGAGGGAGCACCTCGGCCCTCTGTGGTCTGGATTACACCTCACAGACGATACATCACAGCCAAGAGCAGTGGTAGGGTGGAAGTCCAACCAGATGGTACCCTGGAGATCAAGACAGCAGAGCTGCATGACAGCGGGGTGTACTTGTGTATTGCCAGTAACCCTGCTGGCAACGCTAGTCTGTCAGCCTCTTTAGCTGTAAAGAGCCTGGGCATTGGGGACAGATCTCACCATAGCAACAGGAGCTCAAACTATCTGACAGACTCTAACAGCACATGGGGGAATGGGACAGTACTGTACAACATGACAGTCCCTATAGACATTAAGACTATCATTATATCTACAGCCATGGGCTGCCTGTCTTTCCTAGGTGTGGTTGTATTCTGCTTCCTGCTTCTGTTCGCCTGGAGCCGAGGGAAGGGACGCCATAAGAGCAACTTTGATATCGAATATGTCCCTCGCAAATCCAATGGGGCAGCGGCTGAGGTGACGGAAACAAGTGGCCCAAGACGGGTCAACATGAAAATGATTTGAAAATGATGCAGACTGACGCATACGATAGCGACATCAACAACACAGTGCACACATATCAGCTGAAAAAAATGTTTTTTTTTCTATGACAGTGGATTTGTGACAAACGAAAGTGATGTACTATTATAGTGGGTGTCGATATGACGGTGATCTAGTGATAAAGTGGACATGTGAATATAAAAGTGATATATGAAACCGTGGACGTGTTTATATGAAATAATGTTCTCATACAGTACATTGAATATAATACTATAACCAACATATCAATATGGGAGTGATATAGTGCTGCACTAGGCATGTGTTTCAGTGGTGATGTGATGAGTGATGATGTTGTTGACTGATCGTCACATCAAGGTGAAGGAGGGACAGGGGAACATCTTTGCGTGGAGGTGGAGCTATCATCGCTGCAACGTGTCAGGACTAAATTGTCTAATACCCATTTTAGCTGCAGTATGAAAGGTGTGTGTTGTGTCCATGTGTGCGCGCATGCGTGTATGTGTGCGTGCATCAGTGTGCGCATGTTGCATTCGTGTGTTTCTTTGTGCATGTGCACGCATTGCCTTTCTTGTTGGACGGAACAGTTGAAATGAATGATAGGGTCCAAAGCATTTTTCCAGGCCTTTGTTCTTGTTCGGTCATTGTAACAACAGTATTGTCACTGTTGAGTAAAACAGAGGAGGATTATCTCTGTTTGTATGCAAAGTCACAATTATCATATTCAAGAGATATGCTGCATAAATTTTGAAATAGGTCATTATTCCCCTTGGAATGGCTCCAACATTAGATGGGGATTTTTCTAAACACACACACACACACACAGTAGTTACAGTGTGAAGCCAGAGCTTTGTCTTTTCCATAGAGCTCACTTTCCTGAGAAATAGCAGTGGTCAGAGGTGTTATTACTCTGGAAAGGCTTCCAGCTATAGAAATGGCATGTTAAACCCATTTTATAACATAATAAATCATGGGCAAGTTTTCCTGCCAGACAAATCCCTTGATATGATATAAAAGAGTCGGTGACCAGACACAATGGCAAAGATTTACTGGCTGGTGCCCTGTTTGGGACAGGACAAAGTCGAGCATCGCAGATTTATAGGTTAAATTTCCCCCTCTTGCATTTTTCTTTGATCGCACCTCTTCAAGCTAGCAAGTCCGGGTTCTTCCCTGGGGCACCAAGGGGTTCTGGGTATTTAATAGATGGCACAAAGTTGTAGTGGAATCTTGTAATGTTTAGTTTTTTGTTTTGTTTTTTTTTTGTTGAAAATGTTTTCAATGTTTAAGGGGAAAAAAAGTAAATTAAGGGCAATTCTTTGTATTGCAGGGATGTGGGTGTTAAACTTGTGTGATCCTGTTGTGATAAAATGTACAAGGTTGTATAATTGTTTTCATATGACAAATTTATGGGTATATTTTCAAATTGAAATAAATCTTAATCATACCCCTAACACTGGACTTTCAGTAGTTTAAGTTTTGTTTAATGACTTGTCAGTGACCTGAATGTATTTGACATCATTTATATCTTATAGTATTATTATAATATTCCCTATGTCTAATTCCAATATCACCATGATGTTTAAAAATATCCTTAAAGTCACAAATTATATTGTCTTAATACAGTGCAGTACTGACTTTACCAACTTTGCCCTGAATTTTTGCCTTTTACATCCTGTCATATATGACCAGTATAATATTCATTTGTCTCTTTAGGTTTCCTCTTTGCTTTCTTGCAGGCTGGTTTTACAGCTGGCTCTACGTCCTGTCTGAAAGAGTAAAAGGGCTAATAAAAGAGGAAGTGACCTGTGTACCAGTTAGCTGTTAAAGGGATGAATGCACTCGTCATTATCTTAACAGGTTAAAATTTAAATTTGACCACGTTTTTTGCCAATTAGCAAACGTTAGCCACTAAACTAAGATGGTGAACATGGCATTTTACTAGCATAACAACAGCATATTAGCGCTGTTGTTGTGAGTATGATTGCATGCTGACATTAGCGTTCAGCAGAAAGCACCACTGTCCCTATGACCGGTAGGCCTGCAGTGTGAGGGACACGTGGTCGGCGGCTACAGCCGAAGGAATCACTCGGCTCCTTTTCAGCAGCCTCGTTAGCTTGTTGTCCTTGAACTGTGAAAAAAAAAAAAAAAAAAAACACGGTAAACTAAATCTTTTTAATCAGCCTGCAACATTTCTTTCTTTATTCTCTCACCTGTATTTAGTCTTGAAAAACTGTGATTCAAACCATGAGAACAAATGTAAAAACACGGACGTTGAAACAAGCTGAGGACTTGTAGCAAGTAAACCTCCTATCAACATATATGACATGTCGTATAGGACATATTTTTTCATGAACATTAATGCAAACTTAACTTCTAGTTAATCCTGTTAAGAAACACATTTAAGGTTGCTTTTATTTAAATTATTAAATGTGTTACAGGTGTGTTATTTCAGAATTTTCCCTCAAATTCTTAAATATGCAGGTCGCCCATTTAAAGAAGGCACAGTTCTCAGTGTACCTACTGTAATGTCATGTAAAGAGACAATAAACACCATTTTCAATCATCAGTGCCAACTGAAATGTGTCCATTGAAAGAAAAAAGACTCACATTTGTCCAAGCCACAGCCCATGTGGTCTCCTGCCGGTGTACAGCCTCACAGAGCTGTGAGTGTGTCTATAGATTGATAGATTGTCAGTAACACATGACTTCCCATCTTATAATGGGAAAACTGCGATTCCATGCAGCTTTTTACACAGTGATCAGAAGACATCAAAACTGGGACGCATGAAGGAAAAACATCAGAATTGGGACAGTTTGAGCTGCAGTGTGTACGTAGCCTAAATAGCCTGTAAGCAAGCAAAATATGCCCACATTACATGACCTGATACCTTATTAAGGTGAAAACCTACGTGACCTACCAAAGGTTATATCAATACATCCTCATCCAGGCCACATGCTTGACTGAAAACAGGTCTTAGCAGCTGTCGTCCTCACTGCCTCACCTGACAATCAGATAAAAGGAAATGCTAATTTGGCATCCTGCTCTAACAGAAGGCTCCTTTTTGAGACAGCACTTGATGCTATCATGCTAATTGTAAAAAGAACGTCTGTCTTTTGTGTGTGACAGCTCGCAGGGAAAATTCATGTTGCTGTAAAGACAAGATCAAAGTCCCTCCAATAGGCTTTTATCATTTTCATTGCAGTTTCCCTTTTTTTTTTACCAAGACAGTCCTGTAAACAATGGAGAGGAAATGTAATGAATCTATTACTGTCTAGTTTCTTCACATTGTACACAGCTCTCAGAGACGGAGGATTTCTGAAGTAGTTCTTTAATGATCGGAGCTTATACAAGCAAGTGTAATTTATATTAGAATGTTAAAGGTTCCCCTGCTCAGTGATTTGGCAAAGAAACACCATGTTATTAGCTTTGTTTTACACCTGTGATTAAATCCTGAACCATCATTTACTGTGGTAAATATACGACAGCAGCACTTTAGGTGAATTAAAACGCTGAAGTGTGTGTTTGGTGGCGCTCAAGTAGAGGTGATTACGCTCAGGGCCATGCACCCCTAAAATGAATAATTTCACACATCATAAAAGGGTCTTCATAAAGAATCTGTCACAAGCTCATGGCTGCATCAAAGAGCATGACTCAAAGTAAATCAGAGTCTAGGAGCCTGGCTGCAGCGTCGGTGCTGAGTTTAGCTTGGTTGTTAAAGAGGTGCTTCGCCACTCTTCCAGGTTCCAGGTTTCCAGGCCACTGTAACATGGGATCTTTGACCTGTTGGCCGGTGATTGAAATGGGGATCATAAGTTCAACTTGTCTTATGAGATCATCTTTCTTCCACAGCCAACTTTACTTTGGTTCTATCTACCTCCTAAAAACCTGAGCTGACAGGAACTGACTGATTATGCTGTGTATCAAATGTGAGTCTAGGAGAGATAAATGAGATGCTGCCTTAGCTCCCTGTTAGACTTACCACATGTACAAGTAGAGGGTGTATTAACAAATAAACAAGGCGGTATATGTATTCTGAGCGTTTTAGAGACCTGAGGGAAGGAATTCACATTATACAAGTGAAAAAAGCATATGGTGAGATTTTCATAGGCCCCTGAAAAGCACTTTTTTGAAAAACCAACCTCTTGCTATGAAAAATATTTTCCGCTACAGTTGTATAGTCAGTCTGTATTTGTTTTTACCTGTGTTTTTCTCACAGTGAAGCAGGTTACAGGTTATTACCGTTAACCTTAAAGAATAATACCCAAGTTTTTATTACAAACTTTAACTTGCATTTTTGTATATTTGGTCATGAAAAGGTTCATATTACAGAGAAATACTTTAGATTTGAGACCAAATTTTCAGGGGCTTTAAAGGTAGATTCAGCTGTTTCGTACATTCAGTATCTTTGGGTTAAACTGAAATCATATCACTGCTTATGTGTGTTGGTCTTCTACCAATTTCTGCTGACTTTCATGCAGGGAACAGCTATTTATATAAAAGTTAAATGTATCAGTTAAGTGTATAAACAAAATGTGAACTTTGTGAACTTTCAAATAAAATCTCATTGATCCAGAGTTATTTACCACCAACCTCATTATAACTGATCACAAATATCATCCTTGTAAGTCTTACCAAACGTCCCCTGCCTTAGCTGTGTTACCAATCATTGTCACTGCTACATTTCATTGTATGGCTCCTCCAGACATGGATGCTGGCTTGATGCTTCGCAGTCGCCCAAATCGATAAAAAAATATTGGAGTTTGGTGCAGTGGCTCTTCCCCGTGCTCTGGGGCTGGCTGATGATGTAGAGACGATAATGAAAGGTCGACCGCTAATCGAGCTGGCCTGCAGTGATGGCGGGTTCACGCCACTCAGGACCCCAGCAGGCCCTCAGAGAGGAGCAGCAAAAGTGTAATGTTACCGCCGGTTGGTTTTGATGGTGCTGGTGTTGCACTGTTGTAATTGAAGCCGCTGCTCTATAGCCACATAGTTGATCTAATTCTCCTCAGACCATCCATCAACATGGGAGCCTTCTTTGCATTTACAGTACATTATTGCAGATACACTGGATACATGAATCACTCCTCCTCAGTCTTGATAAAACTACAAGATATTAAATACTCCAGTTCACATACGACTACGAAACAAAAATAAAGCAAAGAAAAAGCACTCTGAAACTTCCACTGATTGTTTTCAGTGCCATTTTGAAAAAAAAAAAAAATAGGCACGCATTCAGACAGAAGCAATCAACCATTCATTGGTGTAAAACTGAGAGGAAAAACAGATGGTTCTCCAGTTTTATAATTGTGTCTACAGCTCATAAAGTTGCAGCTTGGCATCTTTCACAGTGTCAGAAGTTTCTTCATCTAAAGCATCCACAGATAAATCTCTGCAGCAGCGAGTATCAGAAGGAAGCAAGTCTCTTATCAGTTTGTGCATAAGATGAAAACATCCACATTGCTTTTATGTGACTTTTGAAAGGAGAAATATCGTGTTATTTCTCTTACAAATACAAAGTTACATTTATAAGCAACAAAACATTTTCATATACTCATGGATTTTGTTACTTGGTCTAGTAACTTGGTGACTAATAGCTAATTGAGGCTCGATCAGTTAGTTTGTGAACTCTTTGACTCTTCTTTACTTGTGTAAGTGTTAGTGTGTGTGTGTGTTCAGACCAAATGGGAAGTAAATGGTCCACCTCAGCGAAGCATTAAAAAGCTTTCCAGTGTTTCCACTCAGCTTTTTTAATGTGCAGCTTGAAAATGCACATAAAAATCAGGCGGATGGAAGCATACTTTGTGACATTAGAGCAGCTATTTTCTTTTTTTGAGCGTAAATTTAATTATGTCTCATGCTGCATTTTATTCCGCTTCTCAGTGATGGTGAAACCGCTCTCACCATCAGCTCCCCCATTTAACCCCGTGCTGGTCCCCTGTGGAACTGTTCCATTAAAACGCAGCTTGTGGCGAGTGTCGGCGAGAGGTGAAGTGTGAAAGATGAGAGCAATAACAGAAAAGAAGCACATGGCATCGCACCAGTAGTCGACCCCCCGGGTGGGGGGAGGCAGGGAGGACTGAACTGATGTGTCGTCCAAAGCTCTGGAGGTAGAAAAGCTTCAATGTGACGTCATTTTAGAGACTTCTCCCCTGACTTGTATTAGCCTTGGCTGGGAGCTTATGAAGACACCCTCCCCTGCAGAACTTTACATGAGTATAAAAAAAATTACAGCTGGGTGCCTGGAGGCATGCAGTGTGATTTGTGCTGAGGCCATGGAGAATTACAGTCACATTAGAGATGTCCTCTGGGCTTCACTTGCACGCTGTGTGAACACTAAGCCCTGTAGCCAGCTAAGTGTTGGAGCCTGTGTACACTCAGCAGCACTGCAGTACTGCGCTTAAAACAAAAAAAAAACCTGAGCTTTATTTTGAAGGATAAAGTATTGAGAGAAACATGTCATTTACATATCAGCAGATCTTTTCAGTGCATGTTAATTCACTTTTTACTGTTGCACTGCACTTAGCCAGCAAGCAAGATCAATGATCATTAATGATTAATTTGTGAGTTATGACTCCCTGCCCCATTTTCTCCCACAGACACTAAATCACAGAGGAAGGAAAGCAAAGCTAGGTGCTGATTAATTCAAACATTAATTCTCCTTACAACAAGCCTCCCAGTCAGCTTTAAATAGGCCCATTGTTCAACTGAATTTTGCTCTCACAAGGCACAGTCGTCTTTTCATGGCAGCGTTCTTGTCAGTGAGTCACCAATTAATTTGTCGTATTCTGGAGGACTGGCCAATGGCAGTGTGTTTTACACCAATCACATGGATCGCGAGTCTGTTGAAACACAAAGATGTGACCTACATGCAGCCTGCTTGGACTTGGGATGGGATGTCAACAACAAAGGCGACAACTTCTAGTAGTTAAGTAACTTAAGAACAATTAAACCTCTTTTGCAACAAACACCTTGTTCTGATCGCACGTATTGGCCCAGGAAGACTCCTACCTCCGGTTAGCGCTAGTTGGCCTCTCAGCCAGGAGTCAAAGTGATGAGGCAGAAGTCAGCGCCTTTACCGGATGAAGAGGTCACAGCCATGCTTAGAGGGTCAGGAGAGCTAATTAGACAGAATGAATGATGGGCACCTGAGGGGCTAAATGCAATTACCAACAGAATGAAAGGGATAAGTAAAGGAGATAAACCCATGAGATAGCTGCCAGTGAAAGTTTACGTTTTTTTGAAACGTTAAGCCCCTAAATACCTCAAGTTAAAATCATATATTCGCAGTGCTGTTACTGTACCTGGGTAGAGCTTGGTGACAGCAGGAAGCTCGCCACACAGACAGCTTTTGGCTCATTACCACACAGCGCACACTCTGATAACCGTTAATGCATCAGAGATTGTTGCGGGGATGAATATGCCTCGCTTCTGTCAGGGAATTTATGGACAATATGACAACTACGATGACTATGTAAAAATCTCCCTGACTGCCAAATTAAATGATGAGCTAAAAAGCTGTGGTGAATCGGGGTAACAAGGATCATCTGCTCCTAAGTATATACATCCCTGTCTCAGCAGGTGCTGTGAAATGAGTTGAACTGAGCCTGCAGACGGCAGAATGTCTTTTCAAGCACGTCTGGAGAGAGAGGCAGCCTGAATGATCATTATGGCCTGTTCAGCTCTTTCCCAAAAAGGGAGCAATAAGCAGAAGAAGTAGCTGTGCTGCATGTTTCATGTTGTCTGTTTTATTGTTTGATCCAGGATAAAAGATGCACAGGAAACCCAGACGGCTGTCTCCACCTGGCCTGCTTCCAAAGACTGTCACCGCTTGGAAAGGACTCGGAGTCCCTTAATGTCTTGGCAGTGTATAGGAAGGATGTCTGGAGGAATTTAAATCTGCAGAAATAAGACTGGGGTTGACACTTAACAGTGTCTGAAGGCACATTGGTAACAAGAGCAACAGGGCATAAATGAAGCCCTAAAGAAAAATCTCAACACATAAATCAAGAACATTTGTTCACACAAGTAAGTCAGCGTGTCGCGTTTGTGATATAAATCACACTGACATTCAAACAATACAAACCTTACAAAACCTGAATGAAAACCAAGCTGATCCCAAACCAGAATGTTGACTCTGGACATTCTGTGAGACCCCAGAGTACATTAAATAAAAAAAGTTTTTTTTTTAATGTCCAATACCAATGTTTCTGAAATTCACACTTTCTAAAACATCTGTGCTTTGCAAGGAAAGACTGTGGTTATGGCGAAAAAGGCAAATGTTGTATATTTGCGACTGAGCATGAATTCAGTCACATGCTATACAGACGTATCCACCAGCCCAATCACATGCTTTCCAACAACCCAGACTCCACAATTTGACTTTGAGCCTTGCTGCATAAAAGGCAATTTTTTGCATTGGCACTGGATGTAAATTGTGAGGTGTAGAATCATCCAAAATTGGCTGTGATTCCGAGGATACTGGGCTGATGAAAACCTACATGTGAAATAGGACTGCACAGTGTTTCTGTGTCTGGCAAAGGAAGATATGACAGTAACGGGAAAAAAAATACTACAAATACATAAAGACAAAAAAAGTTGTAGTGAATTCTGTGCCTGACTGCACAGAGTTTGGAGCCTGCCAAGTGCCACTGGCACTTAGACATAGGGAATTGGAAAACAAGTTCAAAGGGATTGAGGAAGCTTTGGTCTTGACCCAAGAAAACCTGCGAGGGACAAAGAAACACCCTGAGCAAAAAGCAGGTTGCTAGTAGAGGAGGTTTAATGAAAGAGGAACGTGATAAGGTGTGTTAAAATAGATTCTCAGAGACGGAGCAGAGACGGAGAACGGACGGGGTAAACTTAGAGAGAGGGGCTTTGTTGTGCAGTTCTCTGTGCCACGGAAAGATGCATTAAATGGCACATGAAAGAGAGATGCTTAGATATTGTACACAGATGTGAGCTACTGTGGCAGATGGATGGCTGTAAATACAAAATATGTCCCATGGAATTTTTGGTAATGTGTAATTGCAGCCTCATTCATTTTCAATGCTGAGTTTGGGATTCATAACCAGAGACGGCAGCTTCGAAATCATCTGAAAAGAGCATGTGCATGTACTTTACATCACACATCATGGCACTCAGTCAGAGGGAATAAGCAAATGTAACCTGCAGATACTCAACTCAACAATGCAACAAGAGGGTGAGCAGAAAACACCACTATCAACAAATGGTACAGTAAAAGGCAAACTGGTAGGGCAGAGTCAGGTGTTCGAAGGACTAACAGCTCACGACATGACAAGTAAAACATGATGAGCACATGTGAGGCATGAAATTCGTACACAAACAGCCAACGGGCCTGGAGGATACAATGATTGGTTCCTCTGAGCCAGAAATTCAGAATGCTCAGTTCATGACGACTACAACACATGCTCATATTAAAAGACATAATAACGCCTAAAACATACAGACAGACAGATGATTATGTCTGACATTATGGAAGCCCATGAAAATCCCCTTGTGTCACAGGTGTGTATATGAATTCTGTGTGCACTTGAAGTGGACTCTGATCAAACCTGAAGTGATGCATAAAAAATCAAAGAGGGTACGAGCTACGCTGATGAAGGCTTGGTTAAGGTGAAATGTGTCACTAACTATTCAGATTGTAGGTGCAGAATAAAGGCTCTTCATTTTTGCTCTTAAAGCCTGTCTGGGATGGGATGGTCTAATGGTATTGAGCGGCTATTGATGCTAAAGCCACAGGTAATTTGTACTGATACAGTCCAAACGTCAGAGGGGTTCTGGCAGGAACACAGTAATAGGAGTAACACCAAGTTTTTAATGTTCACATAATGTAAAATTTAACAGTCAGATTATATTAGATTTGTTTATTATGTCTAACATTTGGCAACCTGTGGAGACTAAAGATTCTTTGTATAGTTTACACATGCTCCTAAGACTGAATATTATATTCCAATGTGCATTTTGTATTATAATCCCTGGACCAATATACACCTAAACTATTAAAGCTCTTCTCACTGATGATCATAAAATCTCATGATCAGCCTTTGAAAGAGCATATGAGACACTCTGTACAGTAGCTTGCAGTGTGAGTCTGTTTAGCTGTCTATTCCAAAGTACTTTTTTTTTTAACTCATTATAATGATTGGCCCGTGGCAGCGAGCCACAGTGCAGCTGGGCAAGAGAAAATGAGGTTCTTTGAAGTTCCCTCTTTGAATGGCAACACAGATAGTTGTTGTGGTCCTTGTTTCAAACCTATAGCCTTCCATGAAACCACACAAAGGGATCTGGGTTATTAAGGCCCAGTAGCCTGTCCTTACTCTGGCCTTTTGAGTAGTATTTGAGTAGTAATTGGAACTGGCAGGATCAGCCTTTACTGGGCGCGATCATGGTGCGTGACAGACTTTGGGTCTTCGTGATCATACTTGCATGATTCATCTGTATAATTCTTGTTTTTCTTCCCACTCTATTAGCAGTTTGTGTTCGTGTCAGTGTTTTATGTTGTCTAATCTTATATGTCATTTTGCCCAGCACAGCCTGTCCTCAGCATGTGTAGCTTTACTGCCAATATGTGTGATATTTTCAGATGCAACCCAGGAAAACATGAGGTTATTTCATAAAGAGAGAGTGGAGCAGGGTGGCAGAATGAGGGAAGTTAGGATTCATGGAGGCCCTAGAGGCTGCTCTGAGGGCAGTTTTGCCCCATTTCTTGTGGCCCGTCTGTCTGTCTAATGTCAGATGAAAAGAGATGCTGTGCTGTCACTACTCTCAATCACATCTCCCTAAGCAAAAACGGCGACACTAATGAAGTGAATGACACACACACAGACACAGCCACTGACTCCATAACCTCAGAGCTTTTAGCACAGATCACTGCTCAGTCATCCAATTTAGCTCTTTGTACTTAAAATCCCCAATTAATTGCATTAGCAATTCATAAGGTATTTACTGTGCCAGACACATTAGAGATTCATTTGAAATGACTTACCGAGATGCTATTAAGTGACTAGACTGTCTTCATCAAGGCTTGAAAATTTAAAATTCTTACCTTAAAGCTCAGTCGACATTAATGAGATGTAATTTATTTGAATTTAAAATGATTCATGAAAATGAACTTGAAATTCCATTGACTGTTATAACAAGGCTTTTGCATCCAAGTCGAGAGAGAAAAACAGGCTGCCAGTTTAAACGGACGTCAGCTTAATGAGCACCAGTGCTTTTTCTGAATTTAACAAACTAAAAGTCTACAGCCATGATAACAGCTCTGTGAGAGGCATCAACATTTAGATGTAAATGCTAACAAATAATAACAGCATGGTAACATGCTCGCAGAGACAATGATAACAGAGGAAGAGTCAGAGGATCAAAAAAACCCATTACCCTTCATCCTCTGGGGACAATGGAGGTCTGTACCTTGTAGTTGTTGAGATATTTCAGTCCACAGAGCCATGCTGCTGGACTAGCAAAACAAGTGATCAGTTGGACCATTGTTAGCTGTGTCTATGGTGAGTAATGCAATTTCTTCATGAATTAATCAAATGAAGGAATATATAGTCACTGCTACGTCAGATCTACTGCAGGCTGAAACAAGCTTCATGTAGTCATTAGCATGCAGGTCAGAGCATTTTCAACTGCCTAATAATGTGTAAAATTGTGAAATAAAAGGTTTCATGTAGTGAGTCATTATCATGACAAAAAAAAGAAGTGGCATAATGAGGAGCTAAGGCTACTGAAACTTAGATAAATGACCAGTATTTTTTCACACTCATCAGTGTGAGCTGTGAGCGGTAAAAAGGTAGCTCAGACACATTTGCCTCCCACTCATTATGGACGGCAGGTGTGAATAAAATGTCAACTGATAAAATGACAACTTTCTGATGTCAAAAAGTAGAGAAGAGTCTACATTCACAAAGGTGCATGTCTAACAAAATCAGAGAGGCTGGAAAGTTGAGGAACATAGTATTATGCAGTCTTTACATGCTTTAAGAACGTAGACTGGATATAAAATCAGGATGTGGGAAGGTGTTGCTAATAACACCACATAAACTCTAGTTGTGGAAACAGTTTGTGAAGCAGAATAAGACATTTTGCCTCTTATTATATATGAGAGGTTCTTCCATGAATGCAACTATGTAAAACTGTGTTACATGCACATGCAGTTCAGCTCTCTGAGTGATTCTGCAGAAAGTTTGAAGTCATGAACGGTTTCTGATAATTGAAAATTGCAAGTCAGCACTGTCTGAGAAATGGACAATGTCAGCCTTCATGCAGTCATCAGTTACCTCGAGTCTCAAGGCTTATCCCCCGAGGAGGTCCTTGGCCTGATTTTGACCACCCTCAGACTACTACCTCTTTCCCCAGATGAAGAGGGAGCTCAGTGTTCGCCATTTTGACAGCGATGATGGCACCAACTACAAAGAAGGGATCCAAAAGTTCCACGGCCACCGGGCCAAATGTGTAAATGTAGGAGGGGACTATGCTGAAACATAAATTTGCTTGTTTTCTAAAACTGATGTGTGGGTAGGAAGATTTTTCATACTTGCTGTTCTCTCTTTTTTCCAGTCATAATGCGAAGTTAACTGTCTCCTGGTTATAGTTTCCTATTTTATGGACAGATATGAGAGTAGTATTGATTTTCTCACCTAACTCTGGGCAAGAAATAAAAAAAACATATTTCTCTAACCATTCCTTTAAACGTTAACTGACAGAATATGAGGTAACAACAACAAAGATTTCACATTTAGAGAAAAACTATCTAAATCTTTTACAAAATAGCTAGTAGCTCATACATTCCTTAGCAATGTACTGTATAGTTAGAGAGTTCTTGTTTTACATATATTTAACACAATGACAAAGGGAGTTTGTGGCTTTAATGGTGCAGTTAGGACCTATTCAAGCCAGTGTGAAATAGAAGGCCTCTAAAAACCACAATCATGTTTGTCACCACACAAGGATATTGTGGGTGACAAACATGATTGTCCAAGCTCTGGTCCTGGTGCTAAGAAAGCCTGCAAGCAACAAAGTAATACCGTTACAGTGTGCTAACGCTGCCAGTAAATTGGTTATTGGTTGAGCCTCTGCTGACTGTGGGTAGTTAGAGAGTCTGATTGCATCTTTGTGGTGGTGCCCAGCCACAAAATGCCTGAAGAGGTAAATCTAATCTATGTAATGCATTTTTTCCATGCTATCATCGTGTTACATCACTATACCGAAGGTAGTTCAAAGTCCCAAATCAACAGAAAAAAAAAATCTAAGTTATTTTAATGTGGTTCTTGATCCAAACAATGGAGGCAATTATTGTCCAAATGTCATTTTTTGAGAATCCAAAAAAAAAAAATAAAATAAAATCTTCAGGCACTTTTATGTAAAGCAAGGTGATGAGGTACATTAAATCTGGAAAGATTATGGTTGAAAGTGGAGACTGCTTTCTACTTTGCAGGGTCTTCATCAGAGCAGAGATAATAAGAGACATGAGAGACAATGAGAGACATGTATGCACAACTTAAAAAAAACAGCTAAATAACACGTCAAATGCTGTCATACAATTTATGTTAAAAATGGCTCTACAAATATTTTGTCTGTGAAAAGTGTCTTCACTGAAATCGGCTCACCTCTGTTGCAGCAGTGAGTGCAGTGCTGCTCTCAGAGTGCAGTCTCATCAGTGGGTTGGAAAGGAGGTACACAATTTGGAGCGACTGTCGACAGTCAGTCACCTTGAAAACTTCAGCAGAAGCCAACTTTTTTTCATCAGACTAGCTGGCTGACCGTCCACGGATTGTCCAAGTTTTTGGTGGCTGAGCTCTGTAGAAAGAAAGGACATCCAGCAGCTTGTTGTTCGTGTGGCTCATGGACATTCAGTCACCAAGAGAAGGGCTGCCAATGGAGCAAACACTTTGACAGGACACAGAAAAGGTTAGGCAAAGAATAATGCAAGATAAAAATGAATAATGTCACCACAGGGAAAGGAAAGAAACATAGAAGGAAATGATAGAATGAATATGAATATGTCAATACTCAGGATTATTTAGAGTAAATGTTCATATGTCCTATATATTCAGAGACAGCAACACTATAACTACTGCTGTCTGGATGCAAAGGACAGGGTTAGATTGAAAAATAAGAAAGCTGTCTGTCCCTTGAAATATAAACCTACACCTGAGGAGAATGGATACCAGCTGTGGGCTTAAGTATAGAAACTATTCAGGACTGAGACAGGTCATCTCCAAAGATAGCTCAGATGGCTGCACAACTGGGTGTACCATTTTCAGCAACAAGGTGTAATTGTGTTAGATAATTAAGGCTGACTGTTTGCAGAAGCAATTCAATCTCTGAATGCTGATGAGCCATTCAGAGCCAACAGCGTCAGGCATCCCATTAGTGTCTTGCTGAGACCATTATTGTGAATTAGCTGTAAGCTCAAGTGCATATACAGTGTGCATATACAATGTACAGAGATGAATATACAGTGTCGGGAACAGATGTAAAAGTATTTGAGGTTGTACATTAATTCAGCAAAGTTTCTGTTAG
Organism: Toxotes lorentzi; assembly: GCA_037833715.1. Lineage (NCBI taxonomy): Eukaryota > Metazoa > Chordata > Actinopteri > Toxotidae > Toxotes > Toxotes lorentzi. Next base: position 16,511,833 of record JBBMJY010000009.1, on the reverse strand, counting down.
GGGAGGGGCTCACTGGATAACTACAATGGATGCAGCAATCCTTAAGAAAAAGGAGGAATAAGGATGTTTGATAATGTCTCTGGGACTGAAGTGGGGTGTCGTTAATGTGGTCTCACAGTTCCCTCCAAACAATGCAATTAAAAGGCAAACACGAGGTGTTTTGCCTGCAGATACAACCATTTATACCGGCAGGCTCCATGTAAATGAATTCAAATATCTAATTTTCTGCAGGTGGCTGCCTGGAATAAAAATGACATCACTGACTCACTGTCCAATAACGTGCCTCGATCGCTAGATGGCGCTGTGCGCCTCTGCGGTTGACGTAGGACTGACGTTCTAGGAAGTGACATGAAGAAAACAGAAATGCAGCAGGCTGGTAACCATTGAAATGTTACACGGTGTAGCATTAAAAGAAAGACTGTAGCGATGACTGTGCAGCAGTATTTCAAACTCTTTCTGTAGAAGGGCTGTGGTGTGACAATTCAGCACCAAAAAGACCGAAGAAGTAAGTCACAGCGATGTCACTACTAGTTTGGCTAACGCTAGTCAGCGAGCTAACCTGGTTTCAAGAGCCACAGTCAGTGTTACTACAAAATATTGACTGGTTAAACACTAACGTTAACGTTATTTCGTTCCCTACCTCTTATCGAGTCTGACATTAAGTTGTATATGTTAACTATCCCAGCATTAGTCGTTGCTTTACAATATGTAAGTCTGGGATGTAAATCTATGTACGTGCTGTCTTATTTGTGAGAATATGTAGTTCCGTATTCATAAGCTGTCAAAATAAAGCCATATTACTGACTGCGGATATACATAAATACCTACTGACTTCAACTACAGTTCATTAATCAATTAAGAGATGATGGTACATTCGGCATACATATGGTCAGTGGAAGAGCAGTTTAATTTGTTATCCACATTTAAATGTCTGTTACCCCTGATCTTTCAAGTCTTCTATTAAAACACCTAACAATCTATTCTAGTGAGCAGCTACAAAAGTCAAAATAATGGGTTATATTTTACAGTAATGAAATCAGAAGAACACATAGGTTAGCATAGGATTTTGGGTAAGTACCTAAAAGATGTATCTCTTTTAGAAAATGGATAAAACATTACATCGCCACAACTATAAATGGAGTTTGCAGAAGACATGCATTCCCTCATTCACTTTCAAGTATTAACATTTGTCAAGCTACACAGAGAAAGAGGATGCTTTTGGGTGGGTCTTAAAAGTATCAGCTGACTCGCAGACCAAAACAGATCACTTTCATCTCCACAGAGAAGTATTACTTGATTTATTAGGTTTCTTAGTATGTTTTCATTTAGCTGAAAATGTAAGTTTTGGTCATTATACAGTTCCAGGATATGGTTTGGGAGATTAGTAGTTTGAAAGCCCTTGCAAAGTTTTAGCAAAGATTTTAACAGTTTTCCAACAATCAGCTTTCCAACACTGCTTTTACAATGGTGTAATTTAGTAGTACCATAAACACAACTGTTGTTTTTCTTTGTGTTGATGTAGGTTGAATATCATTGAGCCTTACAGAAGACAGTAACGTTTCCAAACCACTCCAATGTCTTCCGGCTGTCCACCCCAGTCACCCGCTGTGGCAAAGTCTGAAGTAGCAATAGAGGGAGAATGCCCGTTGCTGGCTGCCACCTTTGCCTACTGGGACAACATCCTGGGTCCACGAGTGCGCCACATCTGGGCACCAAAGGGTGACCAGTTGATGTTCCTCAGCGATGGAGAGGTCACCTTTTTGGCCAATCACACACTCAATGGGGAGATTCTGCGTAGTGCTGAGTGTGGTGCCGTGGATGTGAAGTTCTTTGTCCTGGCAGAAAAGGGCGTCATCATTGTGTCTCTCATCTTCGATGGCGAGCTGAAGGGGGACAAGAACACATGTGCCTTGTCCATTATCCTGCCTCAGACAGAGCTGGCCTTCTACCTGCCTCTGCACACCATCTGTGTGGAGAGGCTAAAACACGTCATCCGCAAGGGGCGCATTTGGATGCAGAAGGTACCCACTTATTGCTTGACTTCTTGTTCCTGGACTTGTGCTTAGTATTCACACGAGAGTAAACAAATTATTACCCTTTACACTCATAACAGGTCCTTTAAAGCTGATCTAACCTTAGTTCTTGCTTTTAAAGGGGTATTAAGTAATCTGTCACCTCTCTTTCATCCTTCTGGGATTGCAGCAACATTGGCAGAATAATAAAATTGCAGTCTCCCAGCACAGAGGAGCAAGTTGGTTAATTAGGTCTGAGATCTCCTACAGAGAAAGGTAGTGAGCAGGTCATAAGAGGGGAAAACAAAATAACGTGACACAAGCTTCAGAATACATCACCACTGCGGACGCTGCTGTATAGGCCTATTTATCAATCTCCTGTGTTCTGCATACACCGATCACCCATGACATTAAAATCAGTAACTGGTGTTAATGTTGTGGCTGCTCAGTGTATGTTTATCACCTCCACCTTTGTTAGTTCTACAGTGTACTGTGTACCTCTTGTCAGACTGCTCCTCCTGACATAAATATTTTAGTAGATTTTTTATTTTGCCTGATACACCTGCTGTTTGGCCTGTTTGGTGCTCTGTTAGTCGTGTTGTGTTGCTTTGAAGAATTATATATATATATCATAGCCCTGCTTGCCAGGGCTCTTATAGCTGACAAACACTTCTTACTGGCTTTAGGGCTGGGTATCCATCTTTCATTTTTTTTTGTTTTGTGGCGCTGCTGTGACATTGTTTTAACATTTGAGAATCAGGTCTTCTGCTGTTAAATAAACATGGGTATTATAGAAAAACATGTTAATATTTACTAATGTAATATCAACTAAAGGATTGTTTTGTTATTGGTACCGGTACTGCTTTAAGAGTATCGGTACTAGTATTACTAGTATAGGGTATTGGTACTAAAATTTTCCAAACCCTGACATTTTTAGTTGTATTTGTAATTGCGAATAATAAATGATAATTTATTTAAGAGCTGAAGTGCCTTTACGTGTTACGTGTATCAGTTCAGCTGTAATGTGTTTTACTTTGTCTGCACCTTGTGTATCAACATACAAAATGTTGACATGCTGGCATTATCCTTTTATCAGTTCTCTTTTCTTATTTGTCCGGCTTGATGATGAAAAGGATCATCAGTAGTTTTCTCTCTCAACTTGCTTCAGTCTTTGTTCAGTGCTTAAGTTTATTTTTCTTCTTTTCTTCACCTTCAGGGCTACAACATCATCTCAGTGTTGAGCTTGGAGATCGTCCCTATCATGGAGCTGTTGGCCTCTATGAAGACACACAGTGTGCCAGAGGAAATAGATGTGAGGCACACACACACACACACACACACACACACACACACACACACACACACACATTCTCATCCTTATCTACTTACCGTACTGGTGATTAATATTTGTTTCATGTGACAGCAGCAGCTTGGAAGCAACTTTAAAATGGAAAACGAGAAACATCAGTTATGTTTTGTAGTGAATGCAGACTGAAACAATTGACTGAAATTCATTTTCTTTAAAAAAAAAAAAAAACTAAGTAAAATAATGGCTGCCATTGTTAGCATTCATAATTTAATCCAAAGGCCTTCTAAAGTCTCGCCACCTAAATGTTTTAAAGTGAAGGGAGAGTTAATAGCTTATCATGTAGGCATCATGGTGGCAGGAAGTTGAAGGAGCTGAGTTGCATTTTGAAACAGACTCAGATACTCAACAAAAGCTTTGTTTGGTAAATTTCCATTGTTTCATTCTTTCCCTTGTTCAAATGGCCTCTATTTCCAAGAGGTTTGAATTTATCCCAGTTCTCCCACCCAGTGTGACTCTACATATTTGCTCCCTTCTAATATGCAAATGCAAATGCAAAAAAAAAAAAAGCAGCTCAGAGAAGCTCCTTAGGATCTTTCTTGCCGTTTCCTACACCATGGTGTTTTTTGCATCTTATTTTCATTGATGTGCCTGCAAATGTGCCTGTCAGCACTTTTGTCTTTGGTTGGACCAGTTTTAAAAGTGACTCATTTGTTTGCTCCTGCTGAGTAGATAAAAGACACCGTGCTAAATGATGATGACATCGGGGACAGCTGCCACGAGGATTTCCTCCACAAGTAAGCACTCCGGTACAGGCGAATGGAGACAGATGATGAACAATGCCCATTTAACACCCATCAACCTTCCAATGATGAGTAATGACTCTCCACTTAGCCGAAGTTTCCTCCAGAGAAAGGATGAAAGCTAAATTGCTGTTTAGTGTTGAGAGTCCGGAAGGTCCATTTCGGCAATGAAGCTCCCAAATGCTCAGAGTTGAACAGGATTAGTTCGGCATCCTGTGGAGATGACAAAGTATCTGTAAACTGGAACTTTTTTGCTTGGATCTAAGTATATTTATAGCTGATGTCTAAAGATTCTTAAGAGGAATAAAAGGATGGTCAAGCCGTACTGTTATAATATTTGAGGTAAAGGCCAGGACATCAGCTAAGCCACTTAAGTAAAAAGGTAAATTTAAGGTTTATGAGGATAATGTATTCTGCCATTGGCCCGGAGTCAGTTACCATCTTAATTCTTTCCGTAGCCTCATAAATGTTTTTCAGACACAGTTCCTCTGTCTCAATCATTATTCCTAAAAGCTGTCAATACTAATTAGAGCAATACTAATGAAACTAATTGGCTCTAATTTGCATGTCTTTGTCTCTTTGGTTCAGGGCCATCAGCTCTCATCTGCAGACTTGTGGCTGTTCAATAGTAGTTGGAAGCAATCCAGAGAAAGTAAATAAGGTAAATTTACTGGATTAGTGCCTGCACACAGACAAAATTTGTAATCCATCTACATAATTCAAAATGTTTTGAAGTGCAGTGCTTTTCGGAGTTCAGCGAGGCCCTCATGCGCTTTTTCAGCCTGTTAGTGCTTGCGTCAGCGTTTTCAATGTCAGTCTGTGCTTGGCAGCACGGAAAATAGAAGTGAAAATGTGAAAGCATGTAAGCTACTTAAAATGAGCAGGTGTCTGAATAAAAGAAGACAAGTTGTGCACAGTAACCAAGAAAGAAAACTGGTATTGAACGCCGTATACTGTTTTATAGCAGTCTACAGTAGAAGGTAGCTACAAACAGTTTGCCCAATGAATGTCAAAGAGCCTAATTCTGTAGTTTTAATGGCTTGAGGTCTGAATTGAGCACCGATTAAATCAAGACTTTTATTTGTAATTAAAAACTATCCTTTCAGCTTAATGCCACATTAGGGTCTATATGCAGAATGTGGCTTCTTTAGTAAATTTCATTCTGATTTTGCAGCAAATTAATTGTCTACAACAACCTGCAGAATTAAGATGAACATAAAAGGCCATTTATTTTAAAATTGGAAACCTAATACAGCATGGTTTTTCCTTCTCCTGAAATCCACTGAATACTCTGTGTTAATAATCAAAACCAGGATTTTTCTGAAGGCTTCTTCAGTTAAACAGTTAAACTGTCACTATGTTGATTGACAGCTCTGACCGTTTCCCTGCAGATCGTGCGGACTCTCTGCCTCTTCCTCACCTCGGCCGAGAGGAAGTGCTCTCGCCTCTGCAAGGCTGACTCTTCCTTCAAATATGACACCGGCCTGTTCGTTCAGGGTCTGCTCAAGGTAGCCACCAGTTCCCTCTCATTATGCTGCACAGTGTGATTTGAATTACAGCCTGGTTATTGTTCTTTGTTTTTGTCTGCTTGTTTGATCTTGCCTAGTCTGCTGTTCTGACCTGATTTCATTTTCACACCAGAAACTGTTGCAATAAGATATTTTTATTATTACACTGCACAAGATTCAGGTCTTGTGCAGAGGTTTTTTTTTTATGTGGTGTTCATAAGGTTTTTATTTTTACTCAGGGAACTGGAATGTGGAAGTTAAGATACTGACATGTTTAGTTTTGGTCTTAGTTTGCTCTGCTCTGTTTACCTTAAACAGGCAACGTTTTCTGCTATTACTTGGGGTAAAGTGCAGAACAGAGAATTTCATGAATGTCAGCAAAGTTTACGGTTTTAGAGAAGTTACCATTCCTTTTAACTCTGTTCTTTGAGGCGGGGAGGATATAACGCTACATAGGCAGCGAAAGAAGCAGCAGAAAACTTGGTAGAGCTCGTTAGTTCAGTCTTAAAGACTCAGTATGGCAAACACTGGCTGTGTTGTTGAGTTTGTGCAGGATCTTATTTTAGATTTCCATGTAAAATGCAGTGGGGAAGAAGAAAGACTGAAGACTGGATCAGGGAGAAACAACAGAAAAGGATTTCTGAAGCTCCTTGTGTAGGGGCTGCTCTGCCCGTAGCACAATATGCATAATTCCTTGCTCAACCTCACGACTAATCTCCACCCACCCTCTCACCTTTCACTGTAATAGTATTGGACACAGCAGCACTGTGAGTGGTAACACAATTTCTCCCTTAAAACCGCTGTGAAATCTGAATTCTTTCTCTCTAGCGGTGGATTCCTCGTGCGTAAAGATACTTTTACCCTGCAGGTAGAAGCACAGAGACCAACAAAGTCATTAGTCTTTACCGTCCCTTGCACAGCTGCAACTTTTACCCCCAACTGGTTAATTATAGTGCAGCCCATGCAGTTTCATAGAAAGAGAAGATGACCGGACCCATTTTCATTTCTTGTCAGCGAACCATAAGTTAGACTCTCTCAAGCTCATCAGACCACAGAAGATCTTCAGCTGAGCAGGAAAAGAAATGTTTATCCTGTATCGGTGCCATTAACTCTTCACACAAACAGACGCACCATCAGTCGCCACGCAAGAGCGATCCCAAGTAACACTGGTACCTGGGCAGAGTTAGTCTCAGTGGTGTGTTACATGAATCCACCTGTGATTTAGGTGTGATTCACGTGGAATTCAGTCCTTGGCTACTTGTCATTTTCCTTGTTTGCTCTCTTTTCTCTCTCTGTCCCTCTCTAACTCCCTCTGTCCTCATCTCAACACCATTTCAGGGATTTCACTCCTGATTGGGAGTCAGATAGGATTAGTTGAATACAGGCCTGGTCTGGACTAACCTTAAGTTGTTTCTCTCACCACACACACAGGCTTCCTGTGTGTGTGGTGAGAGAAACAACCTCATATGACTGTTTGTGCCTCAGTTATGGCACTGCTGTTCATTATTGGTTAGATTTGATTAGTATTAGTTTGATAACTAGTGTTAATTGTTTTGATACATTTTTTTTTGTTGTTTTTGTTTTGTTTCAGCTGCACCCTTTGCCAAGCAAAGAACTCCTGTTACTATATTGTTATTTCATTGATGTTAAAAACCTAGCTGTAATATGATTATTATGATTTAACTGGGGTCCCATTTATTTTTATCGTTTTGATTATGAATTAAAATTCCAAGATTTATGGCTAATCATTTGTGAGACTGATATTCAGATTTTATGAGACTGATTTGATAAACCTTCTTGCAAAATGTGAGATTATTGATCAACACTTCTTAGCACACACATGATATGTACAAAGGCTGTTTTGGTAAAGCAACTCTGATTTTCACCCTTTGGTTATTATATATTTCTAAATATGCAGCTGCTTGGTTTTTGCTTTTCTTCCTATTATTATTGTTGTTTCTTATAATATAAATATAGGGTGTTCTGCTCTTTAGATTGGGACATGACATGAATAATATCAACATGCCATCAGACATCTCGTAAAAAAAAATAATCATACCAGGTTGTAATATTAGCCCAGAGTTGGCAGGTTGTCAATGTTTCCCCCCTTTTGTTTTTGTTTTTTTTTTTTATTCCCAGGACTCCACAGGTAGCTTCGTCCTGCCCTTCCGCCAGGTGCTCTACTCACCGTACCCAACCACTCACATTGACGTGGACATCAACACAGTGAAGCAGATGCCGCCGTGCCACGAGCACACGTACAACCAGCGGCGCTATATGAGGTCTGAGCTAAGCACGCTCTGGAAGACAGACAGCGAGGAGGACATACCCCCAGATACAGTCATTCACACTGATGAAACCTTCACACCTGACCTGTAAGCCGATCACATGTCCCTTGTATTTCTTACTTTTTTAATACACAGTTTTTATTATTTATATTTATGTTTTTGTGTACATTTTTTCCATCTCAGCTTGGTTGAAATCTCATAACCGCTATGGCTTTTTTCTTAGGAATATCTTTCAGGACGTGATGCATAAAGACACTTTGGTGAAGTCGTTTATAGATGAGGTAAGAATATAGCAACACTTGTTTCTCACAGCAGTGTATAGTCTTGTGAAGTTGAAAGTGGCAGATTCGCAGCCATATTTTGTTTGAAGTAGCCTCAGACAGAACCCAATTTATGTCTGGCTGTAGCACATACTTGGAATATGTGCTTCCATATCAATGATGTAATCTCTAGAGCCTAGCATAGATACAAAACATTACAAGTTATTCCCAGGGGTCACAACCCATCATCTGTTCCTATGAAAGTGCCGCCGGAGTTGTTGTTTTTTTTTTTTTTGTCTCATGACAACAGCAATATGTTTCTTTCTCAAGGTTAGCACAAGGGGGGAGGGGGTGTATTATTCCAACCTTTTCCAGCCGAGTTGTAGCCTGCTACTAATTGACATCCTGTGTCAAACCCAGGTGTTCATGCTGAAGCCAGGCCTGTCCCTGCGGAGCACCTTTCTGGCCCAGTTCCTGCTGCTGCTCCACAGGAAGGCCCTCACACTGCTCAAGTACATCGAGGACGAAACGTAAGAGCTGTCACTTATTAATAAGACTTTAATCCAAATAACAAAAGGGATTAAATGTGTGGCAATAAACCTCTACACTCACACTTACTGCACCATGAAAAACAAACAACAAAAAAAATCTGAACACCAGATCTGATAATTCACTTGTTTTCTGCCATTGTTTTTGCTTTGCCTTAATGCACTGCAGCCACTGCCCTTGCTTGGACAGCAACATCACCACAGATCATTTCCACAGGCCCCCCCCCACAGGACACACAGGCAGAAATAACCTAAAGCCTTGTAGTAATGTCAGTGATTTTTTTCCTACTGTGAATATTATCCCCAGAGTTTTTGTGTACAGCTGTGAGGATATGGTAACCCCTGAGGGACAAATTACCAAACCCAGAATGATAGGGAACTGACAACTTTACTCCAGTCGAGAAACATTTGTTAGACCTGGGTGAGGACCCAGCTGAAACAAATCTCAAACACCATCAGGTAGATGAACAGCTGGGCTGAAGGAGAGGCACCTGTGATATCTGTGCTCTGCCTTGAAATGCATGGGAATATGGGAAAGTCACACTGATTCAGTTGACTGGAGGCATGAAGCAGACACTTGATGAATAGATGAAGATGGGGAGCAGTATTAGCAGTAGTAACACAGAGAAAGTGAAACATATGCTCAGGTTACTGCTTTTTGCGAGGGAAGTAGTGCCAAGCACGCAGACACCTTTCTGTTGAGTAGTAGAAACAACTCATATGATCAGATGAGTCATCCCTCACCCTGTTCTGAATGTATGGTGGTGATGTGTTGCACAAGAAATCTACAAGAGAGAAATATTTCAGTTTAGTTCACACCAAATGCATCCAATGGGAATACATAAGGAACATAAGGAAGCCCGAAGACATTTGAAGACAGTCAGAGCTGAACATATGGACAGGAGACATATTTTTAGATTCAGTGTGACTGACACTTCCTGAAGATATCAGTATTTCTTATGTCCACTGTGAATAAACTTTCATAAGTGCACTTAGAAATCATAGAAAAAAGACTGACATCACACACAATCAGAGGGGAAGTTTCCTGAGTGATAAAAGGAGTGTGGGCTTTTGAATAATTCCATTTTTATTCCCCCCTCATTCCATTGTTGTCCTTCAAAAGGGACAATCCTCATAATCTATATGTATGTGGTGAAGAGCACAAAGCCTGTCCTTGAGTTTGGCTCCAGCAAAATGGATTTACAGTCTGATAGTAATGCAGAAAAGATGATTCAAGGTTGAGGATATTTGCACCGTTGCAGACCTTTAGTAGATCAGGACCTTAGTGTATAGAAAACAAGCTGTGAAATATTCACCTTAAATTGAATACATTACAAGTAATACATTCAGAGGAAAATTATGTAAAGCTCATGCCGTTGCCTTCCCAGTCACAACAGCCGTGCAAGGCTGAGAGACTCTGGAGTGCAGCCAGCAACCCATCATCATCATCATCATCATCATCAAAACACTAAATGATGTTTTTATGATCATCAACTGACAAGTAATTCTCATTTCTTTGCCCCCCTCAGGCTCAGAGGTGAGACTGTATGCCAGATCGCAAGGTGACCTGGTGGCTTTTGACACCACATTTTGCATTAACACGGCTTGAATTTAGGCAGTTACCAGAACATTCACTCAACAATAAAACACGGTAGAAACTAGGACTGTAGCTTTACACTCGACTGAATCCATTGAATTCCCCTCTTCTCTGGGGACCTGGTTCAGTTCCTTGTAAAATAACCAGGAATAATTGTATCTCTAGTCACGTTCTAGTCCCACCAGGGGTTACAGTAACCATCGTCCTGGCTCGGCTCCAGAAGTACCTCCTTAAGCCCCAACAATTCATCGGAGACTCTGCAATCCGCCATGTCTTTAGCTTCCCTAGATTTTTTTCATGCCACCCTCCCTGTGGTGACCTGGTCATCACTCCATCTGGGCTTGACTCATCTCCTTCTGTGCTCCCCATCAGTGGACTGACCTTCCCACTCCTTTTAGGACAACAGTCTCTCCCTATTTATTCTTCCTGTTCTACACAGTTTTGCTTTACTCTTATTTGACATTTGAAGGCTTCAGTGCTTCAGTGCAATAAAGTGCTTCTTTATTGTACGTACATATTTAAACACACAGCAGTTAATGAGCCAGATGTTTCTCTCGGGAGTTCGTGAAGAACAAAATCAGAATTAAAAGGAGAGAGAATATTAGACATAGATTTATCAGGTGATCACAAACACAGCTCCAAATGAATTAAAATTGTACTTTGTACCTCCTGGATGTGTACATTAGCAGCTGTTTGATAACTTGTTACCCATATCAAATTTATAAGGTGTTAATAAATTAATGTTGTGTTCATAGCTTGTTTTGCCAAATACCATTTAATGCAGATTTAGGAAGTCTACTGCACAAACTATTAAGGTGAGATCAGACAGAGATTGAAGTAAATTTTTGCCCTATGTCATTCATGGTAATACAACTACTAACTACTTTTTAAAATTAAATTCTCCTCAAACAGCCACGTAGCGACTGTACAGGCGTTAGCTGTAAGTTAGCTAGCAGCAGGTGCACCAGCGGTACCTGGGGTTCGGAGCCTTTGTGTTTGTATTCTGCTAAGCTTCTGGCTGCACCTGGAAATCACCAGAGACTCCAGGTCTTTTTGTTATTTCTCTCCTGTCTCTCTCCTTCTTCCTCTCATCTCTGTACTTATATTAAGCTGATTCACAAAGCCTCAGGGCACACGCAAAAACCTTTTGCTCAAGTTTAAACGTTTTCAATTCGTGCAGCCCAAGGCAAAATCGTTCCTATACATATCTTTCCATTGACTTTGCATGGAATCGCGCCGCCTCTAAAATTCTCTTCTTGTCTGTTACATTTAAAACCTCAAAATTTCCAGGAAAAGTGGTTGTGAAGCTCAGAATTTTTGGAAAAATTTACTCAAACGGCACTTGATTCCCAAGAGTAGAAGCTCGAAGAGGGTGTTTCTCTAAACTGAAATTCAGGAGGAAAAGAAAATTGAGAAACAATACAACATATATGTTTTACCTTAGAACCAACATATCAGACATGATGCATAAAGGAAGTATCTATATTATGGGAGGGCACAGAGTGAAGAAAATGATATTATTTTATCCACTGACAGAATTCTGGCTACACTGACACCTTCAGCTTGATATGTTCAGTTACAATGCTGTGTAATTTATTAATTAATATAAGTTATAATACAGATATTCAGCTGTTGTTTTTTTTTACTGACTGAATTTTGCACAAACTACTACCATGACACCACAAAACATTACTCTGATTTCATTTTTCTCCTTTGTCTAAAAATGCTTTCAAAGATGTTTTGAATGGCATTTTTTTCTCCCCACATACAGTACAAGCTTGAACATATCTCATTCCAGAGACAACACTGACTACACAAGCAAAACCATATTTCCTGTGCTCGTGTGAAAGCATAAAACCATTATTGTTTATGGTGTTGCTAACAGCCTGAGGTCTAAGGGCATACTATTTTACAGGTGCCTTGACATGATTGTTTATGCTCAGTTGCCATCCTGTAGCAGCATACATAATTCATCATAGCATGGCGTTCGTGTGCAACCTGCAACCCAACTAGATGCTAATGCAAATCCTCTGACCCTTAGTATCGTAGGTTGTTAACAGTTGCCTGTGCCCTCCTTCTCAGGCAAAAAGGGAAGAAGCCATTTCGATCCTTGCGCAATTTAAAGACGGATCTGGATCTGATGATGGAAGGAGACCTGAACATCGTAATGGCCTTCGCTGAGAAGCTGAGGGCAGGACTGCACTCGTTTGTGTTCGGGAAGCCATTCTACACCAGCATGCAGGAGCGAGACATACTCATGAGCTTCTGACCCTTAATCTTCACCTGCACTTTGTTTATTAGACGGAAAACAAATGTTTTCGTGATACTTTTTTTTTTATTGGTCTAATTGTTACATGAAAGCATGCAAATGTATATTCGTGAGACAGCCATTAGCCTGAATATTTGTTTCTGCTTTGCTGCTCTTGCTTTTGCCTTCCTTTTGTGTCTTGGATCCACCAAAGACTTATTGTTACTGCTGTTATGAGCCATTACAATTAAAGTTCTGATACATCGCCTTGATCACCTGTAAGCATAATGTGAGTTCAATGTTTTTAGAAGACAAATTATTCACTGCAGGAATTATCATGAATTATTCATGTATTCTATGCCTTCTGTTAATAGAGGGTCTGTATTAATTTATGGTGTTAAAATTGGCTGAGGTGCCCCCTAGGACATTTGCAATTTAATTTAAATTATATTTATAAAAACACGAGTTATTAGTTTCTTCACTGCCTGTGTTGTACAACAGCCTCGGCTGGCCTTTGACCCTTTTGAACTTGTGGATTGCCTTTTTTAAAAATTCAATTAGTGGCCGTATGTGTTGAATATGACCGCTGCGCATCGGGTGACATTACAAAAAGGTTGTGAGTAAATCATGAGGATTTCATTAAAGAAAGAATACAAAAGCACTGTTAATGAAATCTTATCACAGTCCCTGCTGATAAAACATTTCTTTTTCTAGCTGTCTGTGTGCCATCATTAAATACCACAGCTATGTATTAAATGGATTTGCACTGATTTTTTTTTTCTCCCACAGCAAAGATCGAGCTATTTGCAGTTAGGATTATTATGAAATTTGCATCTTAAAGTCAGTTTGTCTTTTTTAATTTGCTTTAAGCCTTGCTTCTGAAAACGCTAATTGTTTTGACATAGTAATATGTTGAGTTGATAATGTTGTGCCATACTCCATTTTTATTATATCTACATACAGTTTTTAATCTAGAGCAGTTTTTTATTGGAGATGTTTATCAGAACATGTTTATTACAAATGCATCAAATTCCAGACATATTTCCTACTTTGCTCCCTTTCCTTTCTACTTTATGAACTTTTTTTTTTTTTTTTTTTTACAGTGAACCTTTGTCTAATTGTTCAGACGGGGCAATGGATAATAAACATAGTATTAACAAACTTCCCATCTTTCACACTGTTTTCAGTTCTTTTATAGTCTGTAAAACTGACACTCATGGATTGAAGTAACCTGCCTAAGAATGAAGTCAGAATAGAATTGGAAAAAAAAATGTTGACAGTTGACATAAAAATCTTCCAGCAAAACCAAGTCAGACAGCGAGCTCCAGACGTTGAAGGGGCCCTGGTAACAAGGATCCACCTTCACATCACCTTCATATATCAAACTAATCTCTGACTCACATGAGGTTTAAAAGCTCTGGGATATTTCCAGGAAACAAGAGTGGTATGAAGACCCAAAGTGTTTTTTTATTAGATAAATAAGATGTGGTGGCACGGTGGTGCAGTGGTTAGCACCGTCGCCTCACAACATGCACAAAAAACATGCCTATTAGGTTAATTAGCTACTCTACATTGCCCCTAGATGTGAGTGTGTGGTTGTCTGTCTTTGCGTGTCGACCCTGCGATTGATTGGCGACCAGTCAAGTGAAATTAAACAATACAGACAAAACCATAAAATTGTGTAAAATCCCATCTCATTATTATGAAATATTATTCATCTGGTTTCTTTTCACAGCAAAAGTGTTTAGTGCAGGTCATTTTGTGTTTAATTTGAAACAATAATTTAGGAAAAGCCATTCATAGCTCACGGAGGATGAATCCTGCACACTTTGGTGATCATGTGTACCACCATCAGATCAAAATTTCAATTTGTCCAATACTTTCGTTTATGACTTGTAAACCTTGTTTTGTGCAAATTTACAAATGTCATCATTCTAACATACTGAAAAGTAATGCAGTGATGATGGTACACATGATACCTGCTGTCAGCACTGTCATTAGCATTTAGCTCAAAGCCTTCCTGTGCTTTTGACAGATACTAGCAGCTACTAGCAGCTACTAGCCATTGACCCCTGGCTGGCATCTCCAGCTGGCCACTCAGAATCAACATCAGCTTATACATCAGTGCAGATGAAAATGGAAACCTTACTCAAACACAACCGCTCTCTTACTTTACTGGCAAGCTCATTTTTGGCTGACTCATTACAGTACTTGACAAGGTTAAATTGGGTGTGCCAAAAGTACAAAAAGTTTTTTAGAGGTTCAGTACTTGATGTCTTGATGTAAAGCAAGTGATAAATCAAGTCATAGCATCTGGCCAAGTGTTGTGTGTGTCACAGTTGAAATAGATATCCTGTTGAGACCAACTGGAGGTACGCAGTATGCATTGAAAGCAGCACTGGGCCTAAATCAACCCTCAGAATACATCATGTATCAGATCAATCAATCAGACCAGGTCCAGTTGGGAACTGTGTCTGTGACCTTAACCACCTTTTCAAGATGTGGCTGAATAACATTAACTAACTTAATAATGACATAACATCGAACTGTAGGGTCAGACAGCAGATTTACGAAAACAGCAGTGAACCGTGATGTCCTTCAACACCAGACTGTAGTTTCTCTGAGATGCGGTTACCCATAAATGATATAATCTACGACAAAACTGCTTTCTTTAATCCACTGGATCAAATAAAAAGCAGCTTAAAGATTGTAGTCTGTCTGTAATTGCCTCGAGCAAGAAAATTATAAGTAGGTGTCCTCTAGAGGGCCTTGAACTGCTGCATATTTAAAATAAGAGGGGAATGAACCGAAAGTGAAGGAGGTGTTAATTACTAATAGAATATCTGTAGCGACTGTACCAAAGACCTCCTTCAGGAATTTAGTTGAAATAACATTCAGAAGACAGGAAAAGGAATTCAAGTGAGAGACGGTTTCTTTTAAAGCCACAGCCAAAATAGGTTGGTCTTGAGGGGAAGGCTTGATTGGCAAGGAAAAGCTTTGAGCCTGATGTCTGACACCTTTTCAGTAAAAGGACTCCTGCGTGTTCTTTGGGGAGGCTTTGTTGTTGTGACTGGAGGACGGCATGACAGAGACTTCTTACATTAAACAGTACCCTGGAGTTCTTTCATTTCTTAGAGATAACAATGAAGTGCATGTTTTACCCTATTGTAACTGTTTCTGGTGCTTTAACATTAGACTGTTTTTGAACAGAACAGAAAATCAAATGGCCCCTTGAATCCTTTCCTTCAGGCCCCAGGAGACCAGAAGAAAACAATTTTCAGATATTTAAAATTCAAACCACTTTATCTAATCTTTGTTGAGCATTTTAGGACTTACAGAAGCTGCTAAAATTAACAGAACCATAATAGCAGGGTTGAAGTTGTTCGCCAAAACGACTCAGATGGATAGATAAAGACAGAGCTGCATCTCCCATGACGGCATCTCTAGCTGTGCTAGTTAGAACAACTGCCTCTGGGGTCACCATGAAATGTACATTTTTATTCTTTGTACTAAACTTTTGGATGGATTGCCAGATTACCACAGTATGGGATGAATCCTAATAACTTTGCTTCCTCTAGCGTCACTAGCAGGTCAACATTTTTATTATTATTATTTATTATGTGAAATATCTCAACGTCTACTGGATGACTTGGCACAAAATTGAGAACATTCATGTGTCCCAGAAGATAAATCTTAATGACTTTGGTGATCTACTCACTTTTCTTTTAATGGAACCATGAAGATTTTGATTTTGAGTGAAATGCCTCAACAGCTATTTGGATGGATTGTCATGAAATTTGGTTCAGACATTCTTGTTCCTCTCAGTATGAATCGTAATCACTTTGGTGATCCCTTCACTTTTCATTTAGCACCATCATCAGGCCCAAAATTAAATGTGTCCAATACAATATTGTGGTTTATAACCAAATACTAGGCAAACATTCCTATCAACCTATACATACTTGATAGCTAATTACTAATACACTAATCTAAGATGGAGAACATGAAACATTATATTTACTGAACATCAGCATGGTAGCACTGTCCTCTCAGTCTTTTTTTTTAAGTAAATCAGGAAGGTGAAACTATGTTTTTATCGTTAATTAACAAATGTCCACCACATGTCCAGATATCAAAACTAGAGTATTTTCTTGCTTTGTGAAAGAAGCAGTTTAGGTCCTGAGCTGCTCAGAAGATTCTTGGTACCCTGGGAAAGCTCCTGCAGTGATAACATGTTGCCTGGCAAGTATTAGCAGTTAGCTGTGTCTAAGTACAGCCTCACACAGCTGCTATGGCTGTAGACTCTAAGTCTCGCTTTAACAGACTGTACAAATCATAATCAACATATAGGATTTTAAATATCCAAAATTAACCTACAAGCTTGTTATTTTACAGCAAATAATTTCATTCCATTTTTGCATATATATAAGAT
>JBBMJY010000009.1:16479856-16494779 GCA_037833715.1 Toxotes lorentzi | reverse complement strand
TTAAATTAAATAACTAAATACTTTGATTTTATTGATGTGACAGGCTTACACATTACACTTTCAGTTTGAATGTGATGGTAGGAAAGAACACTATTAGCAGACATGTCTCAGCTTTACTTAGAGATGCAATGTCAGTGGACTAAAATTTTAATTTAAAGCCTACCAACTACAGTTACCATGCTTAGGGCTCCTTTAGACATGGAGGCCTGCACCACATTTCACTGCTTCAGAAACTGAACCTGGTAGTCTTCATTATTCACTGAATCACGGACATATTTCAGCATGTTATCTTGAAAAAAATATGGTTCACTTTGAGAATGAATCTTTGACCCACACCACATGGGAGGTAATGTCTCTTTCCTTTTAAGATTTTAGTTTAACACGAAGTATCACAGGATGACCTACTGCAACTAACACAGCACCAAAACAACGCCGACGTGATCCCGCTACTATAAAAGCATTCATTGATAGGTAGCAGAAACTGCCTGTCAACTGTGCGAGTGGCCTTTCCTCTAATTGGTCAGCCTCTAACTTTCCGTTTTTTCCTATTGGTCGATTGTATGACAGAACAGGAAGAGATGTTAACTGGCTGCCTGCCAGGTAAATATTCAACAGAGGATGCGAGCTATGCCGATGTTTGACACGACAAAAGGACACCAACTCCTGAGTAACTGGAGCAAAGATGAAACCACATGCTTTATCGAAGACATTAAGGTACTTTACGGTCATTAAGAGACTTGGTTTCACAGTTTGAATTTCCAGAAGTTATAGGGTGCGGCCTGCTGTCATTAGCTTGCTAGCTAGCTTGCTAACGTTATGATATTTAGCGGTTAGCTTAATAACTACATTGTCTACAAGCTAAAATGTCATTAGCCGAGAAGCTGACTGGTTGTACTTAATGGGTCAGCAGCTTCTTGTTCTAACGATACGAACACCAACAATAATTAAAACACGTTAGGCGACAATTCGTCTTTGTTAGTAGTGCTGAGGATAATGCTCAGGAAATTACTCAAGACTTGGGATTAGCTAGGTGTGTGGTTAGTTAGTTTCAGGTATGGCTCTGGGTTCTAGATCGTATCTGAAGTTAAGTGAGTTATTTATTTAGCAACCCATGTACTACTAGCCACGTTGAACTTTAGCTTAACATACAGCGTTATGTCATGATTGAAAACTGTCTCAATGATGGCTTTACCAGTTCAATATGTAAATAAAGCCAGAGACAGTCAGGCGGCCACGATTAGTTACTGCTCTGTGTTCTCTTGTCAAGCTCATCGTTGTGTTTAACGTTGACCAGGTTCTGTGGGTTAAATGTTAAAAGTGGTGCTTTGTGAATCACCCCTGTGTCGAGTAAGGGACGGCAGTTCTTAAAGTGTCATTTTCAATAAGGGGTGCGTGTTGCTGTCAAGTAAAGGCAGGTTTTAGTAAATTGGCAGATTTTCAGTGCAGTTTAGCACGGTCATCAGAGCTAAATCTGCCCGGTATTTTGCTACAAGCTAGTAATGACTTTGAGTCCATCTGGGCACTTTTGCTATGTTGTTTTGAACATGTGTATATACTCACAGCAACACCAATAGCACTACAATCGATTGTTAGGATTGTTAGCCTCTGTACCCTCGTACATATTGTATTGCAATACATGCGTTCTTGTGCAGTGGTTTGTGTGTAAATATAATATAAACAGTTTCTTTCCCAAACTGTCTTCTTTTAAGTTTGTTGACAGGTTCTGTGTTTGGTCTGATGTGTACTGTATCTATTGGGATGCTCACATTAAAAACTTTGGGTCCAGCTGTGGTAGCTAACTACAAATAGATAGATATTTGCTCTGTGGCTGACAGAGTTACCCTCCACGGTGTACTGAAAACACCACTTGTAAACCAGAACTGAAAGCTTTTCATTAACTGTGATGAGTAACTGACAGAAGTGATCTTTCTGGGATGGCAGCATAATATGTGCTCATATCTCATAACTCACGTAGGTTATTACTTGAAGCCAGAACTTGCCTTACAGGAATGTCTGCACTGCTATCCATTCAGATGGACTGAATCAGTGTTAGGTAGCGTGTAAACAGAACTGGATTAGTATCTGGCAGGTAGCTGGTGTTAAGTCCCCTGTAAGATCCAGATCCTTGTTTCAGTTTACAGAATGTTAACAGATTTTTTGTAAAACAAAGTATCTGTCAAAAATAGAAATTTAGAAGCAGTGTTTTCTGTAAGAGGGAGAGCTGGTTTTGGTTGTTGGTTGTTTTACTGCCAGCGTCATTAAAGGTGGATTAGATGAGGATTTATGTTTGTGTGTTAGTCTGTTTGTGTCTCAAACAGTATTCAAGCTTTTCAGTCCTAAGCATGGGCTGACCTACAGCATAGCTACACACAGCACACGTGCAACACCCCTCCACCGGCCTTCTGCCACACACAAACAAAAACATAATCCTTCCTGTAGAAGGAAGCTCATGTCACCAAATACAGCCAGTGCCCTCGTGACATGCAAAGTAGGTACACATCTAGCGAGTTGTGATCATGTGTTGTGCATAGCAGGCACTGATGTTTAAGTTTCCACTGCTCAGCTCTTATGAAGGGAGGGTACCACACCAACAACTGAAGTCTTTAACAACAATTCCACCACTGCACAGCACTGTATTTTAAGTGGATTCACCCATCTGTTTTCCCCTGCTTATACAGGATATGTTTAATTATTATATATTATTTAGGAATTGATGTTATTTACAGTGGGGGAGCGCTGAAAAATGTGATATAAATGTCCATAAATTGATGCTGATTTTCAGTGATATCTTTCATATTTGAAGTGGTGAGACAGGTATTAAATTGCACTGCAGAAACCCTGGGTTTGTCTTGCAAGGACCTCTGCCACCAGCTTCATTGAAGACCTAAGTTTTAGTTAACTGTATTTTCCTGGAAATTGTTTGCAGAATTTCCAACGTATTTACTTCTTCATCTGTTTTTTTTCTTTGTTTTTTTTTTTCCTGTATTGCACTTGTTCTTTTGTGGTCTTGTTTTTCCTCTTCATTTTGTTCCTGTGCCATGGCAGCCCTCTGACATTTGACTGTTTCAGTTTTAGACATCACACTGAGAGCCTGTAGCCATGGATGGGCATGTTGCCAAAAACAATGAAAGCACCTTCCCCAGCTTCGTGGATCTGGATGATTTCCTTAACAAGCACAACTCGAACTTCATCTGGCTCCTCGTTGGTAAGTGCTCTGTATGTGGCCTGTGGGGAAAAATATCCAGATCAATGGATATTTTATATGAGACTTGTAGTAATCTGTCACATGCAGACCTGTCAGTTCTGTCAAATTGCATTTTAGTGGCCTAACATGCAACTTGTGTAAGTGTCATAGAAGATGTGCTGTTGCTTCCTTTGGTCTTAAGTATTGTGGAAAAATTTCATTACTTTTATTTATTTTACAAATATTGACTATTTGGAGGAGTAATGATATTATGTGAGTCCCCTTCTCTCTGTGCAAGTGTGCTGGGCTTTGGTAAAGACAAATTTAGTAATGTGGTGAGCACAAGAGATTATTTCAGTATCATTTTGTGATAAGTCCTTTTTAAAGTATGTGAAATAATGTTAAATAGACAGAAGTTTGTTGCCTTGAGCTACACGGTATAAGTATGATAAAACTCAGTAATATTCCCTAATGTGTTTAAGATCTTATTTCATGACAGTTTTTAATTAGCATTTGCTTTATTCACTTAGTCATCCTGACTGTATCTTTACTTCATTATGATTTAATTCAATTAAATTATGACAAGTGATAGCCTGCAATTATTGTTCAATCCAGGTGCAGATCTTAGTAGGCCACTGATACTGCATGACTCACAGAAGCTGTTTTGTTTGTATCTCTGCAACATCCCCAGCCTGGGAAAAAAAAGGAATTATTCTTGGGAAAAAGAAAAAAAAATCAATCAAAACCTTGAGATCAGCAGTCAAACCCAGCTGTCAACCCAAATATGAAAGAATAAGTAGTTACCATATTAGTACCACTTGCATTGCCATGTTCCCTAAATAATAATGCTTTTAGGCAGAATTTCTTTGTGTGAAAATGGTCTTTGTAGCATCTGGCACATTGCCTTTAAAAGACCAGTCATGGTTTGCTGACTTTTATAAATAACAAGGTCATTCACATGTATAATTAAAGAGTTCGAAGTAACAGAGGCAGAATCAGCATTAGTGATCACATATCTGAAAGTATGAGCCTACTTTACTGTTATTTTAACAAACATTACTGATCCACATAAACATTTTCAGGCATCAGAAAACATTAAAATACTTATTTTACTTAATTGTGCAGTATTTTTTTGTATTAACAAGCCTGTTTTAATCTGACAGTGACAGCAGGAGTTCTAGTTGAAATTGAGTTTTGATTCACTTGAGAATTCATCGTCTTTTACTGAGTGAGACTGTGTTGTTTTCTTTCCCTCGCAGCCACCATTCTGTCCTGTGGATGGATCATCTATTTAACTTATTACAACTCCCGCAACATTGGCCTCATCCTCACTCTCATCATCAACAGACTCTACAAGGATGGATACATTCACATCGGTGTGTTCATCGGGAGCTCCGTCACACAGTGATGAATAGGCAGGAGGAACGCTGTCAAAGCTTCCAGTTCAAGGCGTTAACTGAGGCTACTGAATATTTCATGATGAGCCAGGTTCTCTCAGTGATTATCTCCACAGAGCCTGAACAACAAACTGCAACCAACACCAGACTGAATTTCTCTACATAG
The DNA here is from genome assembly GCA_037833715.1 of Toxotes lorentzi. Lineage (NCBI taxonomy): Eukaryota > Metazoa > Chordata > Actinopteri > Toxotidae > Toxotes > Toxotes lorentzi. The sequence continues at coordinate 16,490,032 of JBBMJY010000009.1, read as the reverse complement.
ATGACACCGGAATTCATTTGTAAAGCACCTTGAGGCCATAAATTGACGAGTAACCCAAGACTCAATAATTCTTTAGCAAGTGATTAGGTTCTTCCAAAAACATCAGTTTTTTTACTAAAGAGTAAATCTCTGAAATACAACCCAACAGTACACTCTAAAAAAGAAGCCAGAGCATATCTTATATTTACTCAGCATCACAGCAATGTATGTGGACAGGAATCTGCAGCCCTCTGGCTGTGAGTAAATAGGAAGTACAAGAACAGTTACTAAGGAAGCATTAAAATTTGATGAGTGCACGGCTTAGTTAACGTCTCTTTGCCAACATGTGTCATTACAAAGTGAGCGGTCACCGGGGTGCCTGCCAATCTGTTTTAAGGTAGTTCATTGTAAGGGCAACAGTGTTTGGAAATGAACAGGAGCTTTCATAACAAACAGCACATTTCTGAACCGCTTTACAGGCCAAATTTGTTTCTGCTTAGCAGGTTTGAACATGCTCTGAGGTGTGTCTTTTTATGAGCTTTACAGAGGAAGTACTGACCAAAACAGGCTCTCTACAGTGACGTGGTCTTTGGCCGAGTTACATATCCTGCTTGAAGTGTCAGATTATGGTTGAACCGCTCAGGTGTTGTCAGTCTTTTGACATGAAATAATTAAAACAAAGGAAGACATATGTTATGAGCCAGAAAGAAGTAATGAAAGAAAATCATGTTCGGTTTTCTGCTCATCTTTCTTGCAGAGTGACAGTCTGTGACCTACTTGTTGTGCAATTAGATGCTAATTAAGATTCTTTTTTTTCAAAGATAAGAGAGAGACAAGGTGATTAAATATCTCAGCAATGTGCAGACATTTTTTTTTACCAGGGCTGACAAAACCATCTAATTACATCTTGTGTTTAACATTTTAATTAGTGTGGTTTGTTAGCTTGTATTGAAACGGCTGTGATCAAACTCAAACAGGTTTAGACTTGCTTTTGGAAACTGTGATAATAATGCACTTTTCAGTCAGTATGCTGAAAAGTACTATTAGTAATGAAAATATTATTCTGACCCCTTCTCCACAGGCTCCTTCTCCTTCTCTGTGCTGTCGGGGAAAGTCATGTTCAGAGATGTGTACTACATCAACCAAGACATGTCTATCAGGTAACCTGACCTGTGCTACACCGTTTGCTTCTCCTCTGTACTTTATCTTTTAATCGTATAGCTTGCTTATCAATTGATTTTTTTTTTTGTCTATGTAACAGGATACAGGATGGCTTCCTCATATTTCGTTGGTGGAAAATGTATAACCCAAAACAGAAACAGCATGGTGAGCTGACTGTGACCATGAAATCCTGTGTTAATCCTGTGAAAACCCTCAGCAAATTATTATCATCAGTCACTTGCATAAGATAGTGTAAATTAGAGCTGCGACAATTTTGTTAATTAGTTTATTCTTTAAATTATTTATAAGCAAAAAGTTTGTCAAATGAATATTTGGTGGTGTTCTAATGCTTCTGTATAGTAACTTGAATATCATTTGAGTTTCAAACTGTTGTTTGGACAAAATAAGAGTATATCAACATGGGCTTTGAAATACTGTGATGTATTTTTCACTATTTTCTGACATATAGATCAAACGATGAAACTATTTAAGTGAGAATATAACTGTCGGATTATGACAGTAATGCTTAGGTGCAACCTCAGTGCAAATTTTAAATAGGTTTTATGTGCCTCTGTTGATCCACTCCTTGTTTAAGAGAGAATAGCTTTATAAATAAACAGGTTATGGAAGGAAACATGAACAGACTGTAGATGGAAGAAAGATGGTTGCCTTCATGATGAATTCTGAGCTCTCTCTCTTGTCTTAGACCCAAAGGCAGAGACCAGGCTTTACGTGACCGTTAACGGCTTTGAGTTTCACGTCTACAATCGGACCGACCTCTACGCCCGCCTGCAGGAGACCTTCGGACTAGAACCCACGCTCATAACGCCCAAAAAAGATGAAGAGAGGGGACGAGAAGACAGAAACAAGACCCTGGAAAGGTGCAAGTTAGATTAAATCTTTGGGTTGTTTATGGAAAATCAAAAATGTCCTAACATTGATTTAAAGCATTAAAAGCAATATTTTAATGAATAGAAGTTCCTCATTGCAGAGAACATAGTGTTTTACTGCTGTAGGCATCTTACCTTAAGGTGATATCTTTGGGTAAATCGCCTATTTTTTGATTAATAATTGATAGATCTGAGCAGTTAACAAAAACAGAGGCTCATAAATGTTTATTTATTTATGTTGCATCTTTATAATCCTAAACTCATCTTAAAATGAGAGAAAAGATAAATTGACATTGGTAATTACTTAGTATGATGGCACTGTATATGGCACTTTATTTTCTTAGCAGTACTTCACTTCGCCAGCACAATCATTTCTGTGAAAGACAGAATCAGCAACTTTCCACCAGAGGAGACTGAAGTGTGGAGAATTGATAACAAGCAATCTGAACAAGCTGAACATACTGTGCCTGCTCCCTTTTCTCTCTGTTATCATCAAATGCATTGGGAAAGGAGGCACAGAAGAGAGCTCTCATCATTTCCCTCTGATATCCAAATTAATTGTACTAATTGGAAATGTGGTACTGTTAAACTGCTGTAAGACTGAATGTCTTCTGGTCTTTGTGTAGTGTGAACATCAAAACAGAGAGTCCAGACCCCACATCTTCTTGGCGCTCCCTCATTCCTGTCATCAAAGTTAACATCAGCACCGTAAGTACCTCGGAAATTCAACAAAAATTCATGGAATTTGGTCTGAAGGTCTAAGAAAGGAAGCATTGTTTAGAAAAACAAGTGATTGTGATGGGAATGGACATCTTTAAAGCGTTTATTGCATGTGTGTTTGTCTCCTACAGGGTCGCTTGGCGTTTGGGAACCACTACCTCCCACAGACTCTGTGTGTGAACTTCGAGGATGCCTTCCTTACGTACGCCACCAAGCCTCCATCCAGCCACCTGGACCAGTACATGCACATCGTCAAAGGCTCACTGGAAAACGTGCGGGTCATGCTGGTTCCCAGTCCACGTTACTTGGGCATGCAGAACGATGAGTAAGTCCAAGTCACGTACTTTTTCATTTATCTCAGTCTCTCTGCAAAATTGTAGTTCAAGAGGTTTTGCTGTTTAAATTCAAGGGTGAAATTCATATAAAACTAAAACCAAACACATTTAATAATGTAACAGATTCTGAAAATTTAGTATTTATTTATTCAAAGCAATTTTTGCAACATGTAACCATCGTTTTTCAACTTCTGTTGTTGTCAGTACTGAAACTATTTTTGCTAGAATATTTGTAGAAATAAAGCTCTCGCCTGATGAATATTAACTTCATTTTTTTTAAGCATGCCATAACAACTGTAGAGAATGAGAGTAATGATAATCATTATACAGTCTAAAACGGATAATTCTGTGCACCACTCTGTGTTTCTTCATATTTACAGTGACAATATTTAATGTATGGCGTGGATCTTAAACACACACTATATTTCTCGGCTTGTCTGTACAAAATAAAAACTGAACTGAACTGAAAATGAACTTTTTGTGCCACATTTATAAGGAGTAGAATCAAAATGAGTAGTGTTTTTTGAATTATTGAGGTTTTTTTTTGTTTTGCTTTGAGTACTTTTCACTGCATTTATTTTCCTGAGTGTAGGAGCTGCTGCCTTCTTAAAAGTTAAAGCTGTTGGATATAGTATAAAGATTAAGAAGTAAATGCTTGAATTAGGCAATTTTTATACCAAACACTTTGGCAGAATGTTTCACCTGGCAACTGTAACTGTACTGCATAATAGGATGGAATGCCATAAACCATTATCCCCACTTAAACTGATTGAAACGACTCCTGAAATTAAAAATGCATTAAAGTGAAGGAGTCACCCTCAACAAAAACTTGGCAACTGTATTTGCTGGAAAAGCCATCAACCTCCAGCCGTCCTTTATGTCTCTGAAAGCTTTACTTGAATGTCAAGTGAGATGAAGTAAAAATATGTAAGAGGGAAGCCGGTTAATTTATAAAACTCAAACTGAATGTCTTCATGCCAGAGTTGAGCTTTAATATGGACTGAATATTTAATTGTATAATGCTTTGGGACCTTTGAGGTACCTGCTAACCTGCTGTGAAGATACTTCTAATTATTTAGAATAGGTGAAACTTCTGGATTTCTTTTCTAGACCTCCCAGACTGATGGGTGAAGGCTTTGTGGTGATGCAGTCCAATGATGTTGACATCTATTACTACCAGGATGAACCCGGTATACACACACACACACACACACACACACACACACACACACACACACACACACACACAATTTAAAATGTAAACGAACAAAACCAGTAGTGCCGCAACAAAACAAAGATAATGGTCTTTTCTCTGAAATAAAACACAGAATAGTTTCTCACTGGGACATTTGGGCATACTGTATTTATCTCTGTACTTCATCACTAGCAGAAAAATATGGGTGTGACAGGTTGCCAGTGGCTAATTGATGATGACAGAATTAATGCTGAATGTACAATATGAGTTGTTTGCTTTTAGCCTTGTTGACAGGGCTTTTGTGTACAGTTGTGTGACATCTGCTTGTGTGTGTGTGTGTGTGTGTGTGTGTACGTTTGCAGGTTTGGTCCCTGTGGAGCAGGAGAGTGGAGAAGAGGCGGAGACGTGCAGTGAGGGCGATAAGCTCCAGGATTTGCCTCCATGTTGGGGTCTGGATATTGTCTGTGGGAAAGGGACTGACTTCAACTACGGGCCTTGGGCGGATCGCCAGAGGTGTGGAACAAACACACAGGAACAGTGAATTCATTAGTTGATCACAGCATTTTAAATAGCATTTACTGACATTAAAGGGTGGATATAAATGCTGTTAAATGCCAATATTAAACCAGACATACAGCACCGAAATGGCACTGCTGGATTTATAATTTGATTAAATCAGAGTCAGTTCTGCACCATCACCTGATTTAAAAAAAAAAAAAAAAAAAAAAAAAAAACCTGTAAATGACATAAGCTGAAAAACATAGCATAGTCTTTTTTTCTGTATTTTAGCAGCATATACACAAGTGCTGTTTTTCATTTTCAGACCTTGTTGTTCAAAGTTCAACAGCTTAGACTTGTAAAGCTTTAGGTTTGGGCTTTTCAAACATGGTCTTGCATTTCCATGAGCACTCTGCATTCGTTTCTCAGGGACTGTCTGTGGAAGTTCTTCATTCCGGCTGATTACCAGGCCATGAAAGTGACCGAGGTTGCACAGCCTGGAAAACCCAGGCAGATCCAGGCCTTCGAGCTGCGCATGAACATCATTGCTGACGCCACCATCGATCTGCTTTTCACCAAAAACAGGGTGACTCTTGCCTTCTCTCTCGTGTGCCTTCTCTGCTCTCTCTCTTTTTTTCTCTCTCTTTCTTGCCAGCCTCCTTTGATCTGTCTTCCTCTCCCTGCCTCTCCCCTCGTCTTTGTCTTTATTCCTCACCATGTTTTTTGCTATTGATATTGGTTCATGTATTATGCTTTTTTAAATTTCATCCGGGAGCAGTGCAGGGATTTCCACAAAGCTTAGAATGTGAAGTGCATACTAAATAACAAAATAAATGCACGTTGAATAAAAATATAAAATGGCTTGAGTCAGGGAAGACTATCATTTTATTACTTCGTTTGAACCTATTTTTGTTCAGATTAGATGCTTTTCTTTGATTCTTAAGGCAGTAAGGCACCGTCTCTAATAATTTGACAGCATGTATGATTTATCTGTTTGCTCACCCTCTCTCCGCCCCTGCTCTGTCTTCATCTCTGTTACTAGGAAACCAATGCTATCCATGTGAATGTAGGTGCAGGCTCTTACTTGGAAGTGAACATCCCCATGACTGTAGGAGAGAGCGGTAAGTGTGTGTTTCACAGAAATAAGACCAGCAGACCAAAATGTCAGTAACTCAGTTGTCACAGCAGATGTCCCAATGGCTCAAGGACAGGTTTTGCTCATATAAAACTCAACAGTTTTCCCATTTGGTAATAATACACTTTCGTCATTTGGTAATAATACACTAATATACACTGACTGACATCTATTATGAGCTGTTTTCTCAGAAGTCAGGATGAGTGAATATTTTAGTACGTCAAATTAGGATCTATTTATTTGACATATTTATTTCCATTGAAATATGTCAGTTAATCAGATTTGGCAGTTTTCATTCAGATTTTCTTATTTCATAAGCAATAATTCATATTTAGGCCTTGCACTTCATTTAAATTTGTTTTTTGTTTCCTAAGTGAGTCCACTGTGAATTTAAATCATTATTATCTATTAATTTATGTTAATAAAATTAATTTGCTTCAGTTTAATGAAACCTCAGTGAATTTAATGTTATCAAAACAGAATTCTAAAATAATAGTAATATACAGCCATATATAAATTTAGTTAATAACTACCTGTATTTTTTATAAGTGATAAGTAGGAGTGTGAATAAATCAAAATTGAAAAAATACACATGCAACTTTGATGCAAAAGGTCTTTTTTTTTTTTATTTATTTTTTTTAAATCAGTGTTTTCCAAAGGGCTTAATCCTCAGTAATCAGGTAACACAGAGAGCTGAAATCAGAGAGGATTGAGTCAAATTCAAAGTCAGGACAAAAGCAAATAGTTCAGCTCGTGGCCGAGACAAAAATAGGGAGTCAGTACTGACTGTCTTTGCACATACACACTAATGCTGCTTACAATGTTGGAGCTCCTTCTTAAAATCCTTCTTACTTAAAGAGTATATGTTTTTGACTAATTATTTTATGAACATTTGACATTTACATTATACATATTTTCATTTTTTCCCCTTTGATTCAGGAACTCCATTCACCATGTGTTTTTCTGAAGAACATAGATGAAGCTGTTATTGATATGTTGTATTATTGTGCATCATGTGGACCATTTTAATGCTATGTCACTAAAAAAAAAAAAACAAAACATTAATTTATATCCTTTCTATAGGGTCCTTTTTTAAATTGTTTGTAAGTGACTTTAAAAACATCTGGTTTTGTTAGAGACTGAGGAAAGCCCAAGTGAAAATTGGCATGAGGGATGATGTAAGTCCAAGACATAACAAAAGTGGAGTATGTGGGTTAAGTGAGCCTAAGTTTGTCCCACATTATACAGTAAGATGAACCAAAGATCAAGTAGAACCGCGATATTGAGCATAATACAACTAAACTCAGCGAACATCCACAGTCTTACCACTGCTAGTTTGTGAGAGTTGTGTAATAATTGATCACACTGAGTCAGTCAGTGCTCTCCTCTGTCCCCAGAAATGTAGTTAACATAAGTAGCTTTTGACTTTTTCCTGGTAAATTACATTATTTGCAAGAACTTAGCTGCAGCTTTGGGTTTTGAGAATTGATGGCCCTGCCTTTCTGCTTCTGTCTTCTGCCCTCAGGCTACTCTCCCACCATCAAAGGTCAGCTGCTGCACGTGGACACCACCAGCAGCATGCAGTACAGGACACTTCTGGAAGCTGAGATGTTAGCTGTAAGCAGCAAGCAGTTATATAAAGCAGGTGCAGTGTCAAACTTGTGTATGCGTAGCAATCGCTCTACCAGAAGTGAAACGGTGTTCTGCCTCTGCCTGTGTTTCAGTTCCATGTGATAGCCAGTTACCCTCGGGTGTGGAACATGCCTCAGTCGTGGCAGTGTGAGATTGAGGTGTATAAGGCCACCTACCACTTCATCTATGCCCAGAAAAACTTCTTCACCGGTGAGCCCTGTGGCAAACACACAGGACTAATTATAACACATCTTGTGCAAGATAATCGGAATATCATGAGATTTTATAATCACATTATTAGCATTTAGCATTTTAATGGTAAAATTTATGAAACTCACAGGAAATCATACCGTTTTTCCCTCTCATCACTGTTCCTTCCTTCTTTTTAGATTTGATCCAGGACTGGGCGAGTGACAGCGCTCCTGACATCTACTCCTTTGTGCCCTACTCCTGGAAATTCAAGATTCTTTTCCACCAGTTTGAGATGATCTGGGCGGCAAACCAGCACAACTGGATTGACTGTTCTACCAAACAGCAGGAGAATGGTAAGAAAGATGCTCTTCTACAAATTTTTTTTTTATACATGGGGAAAAAAGATTCATATTTTTTACTGAAAAGCAAGATTTCATATGACTAGATGTTTTTTGCCAAATTTGCACATTCACATGATGGAAAAAAAAATCTTTAGCTTTAGTCAGACAAAGGTGTTAGGTTAGAGTATCAAAACACTGGAAATTACATGTTTTCCATTCAATTTCTGTTAAAGGTTCTTAATATCTAGAGCTGATTTCAGGACCAATGTGCAAATATGTTACAAATCACCAGATCATGTAAAACACATTGTGTATATACAGATATTTCTGTGACAGTAAAGAACAGATGATAAAGGAGAGAGATCAGTTTTCCTGTAGTCTTTATTTTCTGAAATTCTGAGCATTTATCTAAATGAATGCTTTTTTAAAATTCCTATTCTGAATTAAAACACATATTTTTGTCCCAGCTCGATAAGAAATCTGCTGTTAAGAGTGAAGGCATGTAAAAAACAAAAAATCACATTCAATTTACAATTTAAAAATCCTTTGTAATGATATAATTGAACGATATAGTAGTTTTATGGTTTTGCAGTGCAGCATATAGACCTGCCTTTTATGTGTGTCTCTTTAACAGTGGAAGCTAAAGTCCATGACTGGATTCTTTGACTCTATTACTCTATATCTGTCATGATACATAGTACAGTTTATAATCCACTAAATCCCAGAGCAGGGCGGAGTAATCAGTTGCGTTATTGATCTTTTATAGTGTACCTGGCAGCGTGCGGTGAGACGCTCAATATAGACTTCACTTTGCCTTTCAATGAGTTTGTTCCAACCACCTGCCATACCCGCTTCAGCCTGAAGGTGAGTCATGCCTTAAGTGAAAATGATTAGTTCTGAAAATAGTCTTTGAAATGTCCATATTTTATTTGAGTGCAATTGCAGCAGTTTTTCCTGTGTGAAAACCATATCTACAGATGCCTGAACGTACCGTATATTTTCATACCAGTTAGATGATTGATTGATTTATTTTTTAAAGATTCAGATGCTTTTGCTATGCGCCCACAGATGTGGATACTTTGACACCAAGTATGAATATGTGTGGGTGCATGAACGTATATGTATGCTTTATCCTCCTCAGGCGGAGGATACAGACATGCGACTGTCCCTGCCAGAGTGCCACCCGAGTCGCTACCCCCTCCTCACCCTGGCCAAAGACTACCAGAACGTCAAGCTGCCCCCAGACATGTTCATGCCAGGGGAGAATCAAAGTGCTCCCCCTCCCAAACCCACCAAGTCTCGCTGGAGGAACATCACCCACGCAGAGTGAGTTAAACCTGCAAATTGTTTCTTTCTAGTTGTGGGCAAAAAGAGAGTGTATTAGCAAAGAGCAGGGTGACTCACCATTGTAACACTGGCTCACATCAGTGCTTAGGTAGAAGGGAAATGTTGCCAAGGTAGTAGGTGGTAATTTGAAGTAAATGTACCACTAACCTCCACTTTTCATGCTTTGTTTGGTTCAGTAGTTGCAGTCAGTTGGTTTTAAGTAAGATGTAATAGCCCGTTTGGACATTTTGGATTGTGCTCTCTTAAAATAAGCGTTCTATGTTGTCAGAAAAATAATTATGCTTTTGACCAACTGTTTAATATTTACACTTAATACTCATTTGAGGTAAGGCTCATTTGAGGCATAAACTGTTGTCTTTTCTCTGAGCCTGCACCAGTATCAAGTCTGTCCTTTTGCATTTAGTCCCTTAATAATGTATAACACCAGCCATCTTAGTCTACATCCCTTTTAGAGAATGTTACAAAGCAGCATCTATTTCCATTGCAAGTACCACTCCTAAAGGTCAAGGAAAGTTCAGAGATGCTGAAGAAGCATGCATTGTGCCCTCGGTACAAGATAACTCAACATGGAGATCATCTCTAATGTATAGCCCAGAGCCAGACTATACTGATGCAATGCTGCAAGCGATCCACTTACCATACCCCCACCCTCGTTACGATCGAATTCTGGATCGGTGCACTCTGTGCTGCAGAGAAATCAAGCACAGCCCATTTACCATCTCTTGCTTCTACTGTATGAGTTGAACGGTTC
>JBBMJY010000009.1:16388937-16477256 GCA_037833715.1 Toxotes lorentzi | reverse complement strand
TATATATACCATCCAAGAAGAATCCTGCTGCATATACTGCTTTTGTGAACTGATAGTGTTCAGTTTTTGCTGAGACTGTCAGTAGAATTCATATTTGTTTACATTATAGCTTGTTGTGGTGTTATATATGATTGTATTGGGATTTTCATTATGCTTTGTCCACCCCCACAATGACTGACTATATTATACTTTCCTTTTTATTTAGTGTGTATGCCCTAGTGTATTTATAGATGTTGTGAAATGTTAATGTGTCTGCATGTTTGTGATTATTAGGTGGCCAGCATCATAGAGTGGGGTGAAACTTTCCTTTTCCATGTGGTGTCCCGAGAGTTCCAGCTAGAACAACCCAAGCCCTCTGTCATCTGCCAGCATGGCGTTGACCGTCGCATCTGCGATGCCAAGGTAGCACACGGTATACCATGAGCTGTTACACAGCTGTGTGTGTCTGAATCTCATACTGCAAACTACTAAATCGGCTCATTATGAAATAAAGCTGAAAGCTTTTTATTTTTCATTTTTTTATTTATCAGATTTAAATGTTGGTCAGTGTCCAGTGTGAAAGAAAATGTGCAAATGATATAATGAACGGAGGCCAGTGTGAACCTGTCTCTAATGATGCATGACACAGAAAGCGCACTTTTTACACAGCTGGAGAAACAGAACCACTACAGCCTCTGACGCAAAACTATTGATCTCCCTACAGCAGCCATATGTACCATACATAGACAACACTTTGATGTATGGAATGAAGTTGAGAGAAAACAAGTCTCTTTCTGAAAACGTCTCGTTTTGTATGCAAATGCAAACAAGGATATTTTTAAGAGCTCTGCCTGAGAGCCCTCATTAGTTTCTGACAACTGAGCAGCTGTGGCTACAGGTTGTGTAGCAGTATGTAAAGCTCAGTCAGACTAAATTAGAGAAGGCTCCCTCGTGACCACTGAAAAGTTTCTGAGACTAAGTGGTGGTTGTCTTTCAGCTGAGCTGCCTGCCAGGTCACTGTCGCACATCAGAAGATCTGAAGTACACCATGACCCGACTGGCCATGGACGGAGTTGACCTCTTCATCGTGGAGCATGGCTGTGCTGCCAATATCAAGGTAATTAGGAAATAGGAAACTTTTTTTTTTTTTTTAATAAAGTCAAGACATTTTTTTCCTGTTTAACTTGATGTCAGTTTAAAAATATGTGGCCGATTTTTGGTATGTGTTCATGTCTTTGAATTTTCCTTTTTCTCTTCCTCTCTAGACGGCTATTATTCGCGTAGCCAACTGTAACCTGCACAACCAGGCAGTGGGAGAGGGCATCAGTGCTGTGGTGCAGGACGTAAACGTCCGGCAGTACATTGAACAGCAGCAGCACAGCGAGGCGACCAGGCTGCAGCCGTCCGGACAGGGTCAAGGTCCGGGTCAGCCGCTAGGTTCTGGTCAGCCCCCTCTGCTGCGACGCTCTGTTTGGCTGGAGGCGGGTTCAGTCAACCTGAACCTCATCACTGCAGACATTGCCTTGGCCGCTGACCACCCAGCCAAATGTGAAGTCCAGAGGCATTTTCTGGAACTACACGATGCTCAGACAAAAAGGTAGAAAGCACACTCACTCTCAAGCTATTTGCTTTTCCAAGCTCTCACATTGTGTGAGCTACCCCAGAGCATCTTTTCAGCATTTTGGCATACCTTGTTTAGATCAGCAGCCACTATTGTTCACCATCATTTCATTTTTTGAATTCGCTTACAGGTAACAGCACTAATTTAATCAAGGGGCTCTGGTATTGTTAAAAACGCCATCTATGAACATGACAGTACCGAACATTCTTTTCAAAGTGGAATTTTCTGTATCACACCTCAGTAGAATGAGTCACCAGGACCAATCATGGTGTACGTTCAGCTCATCATCACAAGAGCAATGTTGATTCTTTTCCTGTCACATACAGTGATCTAGCTCATGATATGTGATAATTAGCTAGGAGATTGGTCATCATCTCCAATAATATAATTTAAAATCTCATCAAAGGTCTGCAAAGAACCATTATCAGTACAGATGTTCTTTTCTAGCTTGTGGTTGCACATTGCATTTCTCATTACTGCCGCTGAATATGGGTTATGAGAAAGGGAAACGTAACAGACCAGAGAAGGAGGTAATAAATGATAATCAGATGTTGAAGAAGAAAGGAAGACTAATGCAACATTTTATCTACAAGTACCTGGTATTTCTGTAAGACTGGGCAGAATTTTACAGACAGAAAACATCTACACATTGTGCAAGTCCCTTACCGCAGCCCCGTTACCACAAATCCTGTCTGTTATTATTTACAGCTTCCTTCATCATATTGTTCTATCTTTTTTTTTCTCCCCACATCTCCTCAGACTCTGGTTCCTGTGGCCAGAAGAGGCCGGCATTCGGAACAAGCGCGGCAGGAACCGCTGCGGCTGCCTCGGAGGCTGCAGGTTCTTCGGAGGCACCAACATGGGGCTGGACTTCTTCAGGCTCGAAGAGCTGACGCCGTCTTCCTCATCTGTGTTCTCCTCCTCCAGCTCTGAGTCAGACATGTGTTACGGCCAGTCCTTGCTACAGCCTGGGGAGTGGATCATTACAAAGGAAACACCCAAAGTGGATGGTATGGATTTTCCATGATTTATTCTACATTTGCTGATATCCTCTAGAAGAGTGGTTCTCCTTCAGGAGTTGCTTCAGGGGCTTCTTTTGGATCCCAAGAAAAATGAAGAATAGTTCTATACACAGTGGTTTCATTCGTTACTAAAACAAGAGGAGTAAGGTTGCTGATCCTTGTCTATGTGGGAGTTCATTACATTTTCTGAAATAGGAGTGATAATGTATTGAGCTTTATCTGCCTAATGAATCAGATTGAGACCATTTCCCTGTGAAAGACAGTATGTGGTGTTCAAAATGCTGAATGTAACATACTAGACATAAATATTTTATTTGTAAACTTAAATGCTGTCAATGCGAGACATGATAACATAAATACAACAGCAACGTGATGCCCTAAGATTTATTCAGTGTGTTCTTTCCACATTTTCTTAGGGAGAGTTGTCGGACTGAAAACAGACACACACTCGCCGTGCCTGCCTCCTGAGCTGCCTGAGAGGCGAGGTCAGCAGCACCTGAGTCTCCAGGTGCCCCAGCGCTCCCACAGCTCCGCTTCCTCGTCTGAAGAGAACAGCTCGTCCAGTGCCGCGCTGCCCCTGCTGGCCGGAGAGAGGGACAGCCCCTCGCCAAGCACAGAGGAGCGCGTGTTCCCCATGAACGGCAAAAGCCCTGCTGAGTGAGTAACATACAGAACGACGCACTGTTTTTAGTGTTTACTTTAAAACCATCATGTATTTTAACCAAAGGAATTCTGAACAGTATCACTATAGGAACCATTATATGACACCGTTAGCAGGATGTTTGGTATCCTTGATTATAATCATTTAATATTATTGTCAGTAATTTCTTTCTAAAGAAGTTATATTTCTTTCCCTGTTTCTTTGCAGCACCATAGGGGAGGTCCCCGAGGTCTCGCCAGTCTCACCTAACAGCTCCCAGGACCGCTCCTCGGTGCGCTCCCCCCTCTGCTCTCCTCTCAAGCGCCAGTCCTCTGTACACTCGGGTCGGCTGGGCAGCACCAAGAGCCTCTCAGCTGCCGTCTTTACCGACAAGCCTCCTCCGGTGCTCTCCGGAGGCGTCCAGTTCAGCAGCGAGGTTTCCCGCAGCGACGAGAACGTCCTGGATTCGCCACGTCAGCGCAGAAGCTACGGCTCCTTTCCCTTCACGCCCTCCGCGGACTCCAACACCTTCCATCAGTACCGCTCTGCTGACTCGAGCATGTCTGTGGCTGACAGCGAGGCCTACTTCTCTGCCGCTGAGGACTTCGAGCCAATCAGCAGCGCTGATGAGGGTCCGGGGACGTACCCGGGCCGCAAGAAGAAGAGGAGGCAGCAGATGCAGCAGCCACAGCAGCCTCCATATCACATGGAGAACTACAGGTCAGCTGAGACGATAACACAGGGTAGAACATGGAACGTTGAATAGTCTGCAGGTGGAGCTCACCAAAGTTCTCAAATATGAGGAGTTTCAGAAATTTTTAGAGGAGACTGGTTGCAATGCCAGATCAAATACAAGGTTAAATATGGAATTAAGGTGATGACAGATTCAAGACAGCTCACAGTAACATCGAAGAGTCTCTTATTTCTCACTTCCAGATTGCTGTAAGTGTTTCCCCTTACGAATAATGTTTAAGGGCCATCTGAGGTGGATTTTGCCCTTTATGATCTTCATTTTAAGACTGTGATGATTGCATGTATCATGCAAATAATATAGAAACCTTTTCCCTTTTGGAAGCAAGAAATAAAACTGTGAGAAACCACTGCAGAATGGAATGAAAAACAGGCAGCAAGCACTGGGGTCAAATAACGTCTGATGATTTGCAGTGATAACTTTGTAGTGATTGAAAAAATGTCCGAGTAGCACATGAATCCATTAACAGTGTCATGACATATTTTTTTTATTTTAATACCCAACAAGTTTTGAATTATATCGTGTAAAGCAACTTGCCCCAAAGTGAAACACGCTGCAGCTTTTATTTTATTACTTTGATTCGATTATGCATGGATGGATGTGATGTAGAGCGGTTGTAGCAAATGAGATGTTTGATCCATGGGCAGCCACTTACTGCTGGTATGTTTTGCAAATTGGATTTCAGTCTTATGCAAGTACCTTGTCATTTTTATATTACCCAAAATGTTCGCACATTGATTTCAGCACGCTTTTTGATTGATATAGCCTCCACACAAACACAAAGAAGCCATTCAGCCCCATGAAAAGTTTCTACTGGTACAAGCCCGTGCAAACATAAGGCTGAATTTAAGAACATTAAAGCGTGTACAGCAGAGGCAGAGAGCAGAGGTGTCGTAGATGTTGGCAGGAATGCTTTTAAAAAGATAGTGTTTTTCAAGCAGGGATAATTTCAACACCGTTTAATCACTGCTGATATATTGCACTTAAATAGAAATGCACAGCTCCGTTATGGAACAGTACAGTCAAAACAATTTTGAAGGTTACAGATGTGTCCTTCTTCCCGCACAATATCAATGGTGGTGTATTTTTACCTCCCCCAGCCGGAGCTCCATCTACCACAGCGTCGAGGGTCCCCTCACCTACGTTCTCAACGGGGAGTTGATCACTGAGCCACGTCCTCTGCCGCTGCCCCCAATGCTGCCCCCACTCCCGCCCCAGCCACTACCCAGCCACACATCCCAGGCCTCTTTCGTCTCAGCCCTGGCCATGGAGGAGGAGAGCTCAGTGGAAGCGGAGAAGACAGCTGAACCCGGACCGGTCACCCGACAGCCCCACGTCATGGCATGCTACCAGAACTACCTGGCCCAGTACCAGGTAATTTATATCACTTTTGGTCCATATCTGCAAATTCTAGGTCCATTCTAATGTCAGCAGCACATGCAAGGTGCTGAATTTGTTACTCTTAAACAAGCAGTTATTTGTCAGTGAAATCTATCACTTTGCAAAATTTACATAAGTTTTGTGTCATCACACAAAATGCACATTGACTTTTCCTTGTCCAGTTTAAACATATTTTTTACTTCACCTCTGCCAGGTCTCAAATTGGTCTGTCAAGCAGCCCACCAATAAGAGGACCTCCAAGTCTTCTCTGCACCGCCCCTTAGATCTGGACACGCCCACCAGTGAAGAGAGCTCTGTCTCTTTTGACCAGCTCTCTGTGCCCAGCTTTAAGGTCTGTGACTAATGACTAAAGGTCTTTAGTATTTTATGTAACATTTATCAGAAATGTTAGAATTTTGTGTTGGTATTTGCTGTTAAAATATGGTATCTCTACGTCCTCAGTACACCCAGGATTCAGATTTGGGAAATAACAATTTCTTTTACATTTCAGGTGATAAAGCAGGGCCTGTCAGCCAGTTCCCTACTGGACAGAGGAGTTCAGTTGATGGGAGAGAATAACAGGTATTTAACAGTTCTTTCACTATCTCATCTTTTTAAATTTACAATAAAATCATGTGCTCTCAGTTAATGTGTTTTTTTAAATTTTTTTATTTGAATATACTCACCCAAATGATGAATTTCTTCACTCTGTCCTTTCGAGTAGCAACCTGTGCAAGGGTTTTTGAGGTTGTGTCTTTGTCTGTCCACAGTACACCATATACCCCTCTGGATAAGAGAGCCATGGAGAACACAGATGAGGACACAACAACCGATGACTGGACTCTGGAGCAGCCTTTAGCTCAGACCAGGACCACTGCCATTGTGGAGGTGAAGGGGGCAATCAATGTGGTGCTCACACCCCTTGTGGCTGAATCCCTGGACAGGTAGCAACCAGGCTGTATATGCTGTTTTTGTGTGTGTTCTTCCTGCTCTTGACTGTCCCTCCATTAAAACCAGGTTTTTAATCTCAGTTTGAAAATCCTGGTTTAAAAAAAGAAAGATAACATGTTGGTTGACTCTCTCACACTGCACATTCTTAGTTAAGGGTTTTTTTAGCCTGAGGCTGCGATTTGACCTTAAATCCCCATGCACACTGCATCACGGCTTTAAAATTCTGCTGTGTGCTTCAGAGTCTGGTCTCCTTCTTGGTTGTCTACTGGTGTGAATCTTTAGTTTGCTTAAGGCTAACGGTCCTAGGCTAACACTGTTCTTACAAGTTTGTAGCTGCTGACTAATGCAGTGTGGAGATGGATGAATTATAGCTAGAAGGTTGAAGACTTCAACCAGTGGCATAGTAAATTTGATTGTACTTTTTATATCGCAATCTTAGATAATGCCTTTAAAGTTTTTGTGTTTTTATAATTTTTTGTGTTTACAGTAAAAAGTAAAATATATACAGCCCTTTTAAATATTTAAGTGGGTTTTCACAGTTTTAGTCAAAAAATGTGTTTATTGAACTGTTATAGTTCAAAGATCAATTAAATAAAACAAAACATTTCTAATGCTATGAATCATTTCTGTGCATTTTCCCAATATACCTGTTTCAGGTATATTGAGTCAATGGTCCACTTTGCTAGTATTCGACACCCTGCAGCAATTCTAGATGACCTGCACGGGAAAGTCCTCAATGAAGCCTATCAGATCAGCAAGTCCACCGTCACTGAGTCTGTAAGTGAAATTAGTTGATCCAAATCAGAAGGAAAAAGTTTAAATTCATGTGGTAGTGACAAATATTTCCCAGTGTGAAGTGTTTCTTTTCTAATCGTTCTGAGATTCTGAGATTTGACCAAAATTTTTGCACTGAAGTCCACTTCTGTACCCAATGACTGATGTCCCAATGTTTTGGATCTGGACCCACACAGAGCCAAACAGGCAAGCAGGAGCACAAGCTGTCCAAGACAGAGGGCACGACCCCTGGCTCCATCAACATCTCCCAAGGCCAGACGGACCTGTCCGTCAAACCAGATAATGTGAAAATCAAGGGCCTCCAAGCCAACGTCTCCATCCCCAAGGTGAGACCACTGACCCTGAATAATGAGAGGTTAGCTCTGACCAGGAGAGGTTCAAGAGCAAGCACAGAATCATGAGCGTTGCTGTACATCCCTTTACATGTTAATATACGCACTCTGCAGTGTGTAGAATAAGGTCTGCTCATAAAATCATTTTTTTTTCATTTTCTAAAATGTGGATTTGAAAACATTAAATAAAACATAAACCAGTAACCATCCTGAGAATTCTGTTTGTTATTGATTTTGTCGCTAGTAAAATACAAAATAAAACCCTCAGGCTTTTCTTTTGCTGTTCCACTGAATGGAAGTTAAAATCACTTTTACTAAATGTTTGACTGGATACATTAACTGCTTTGATTTCTGTGGACATCTCTATCGTTAATGTACATTTTTTAAAGTTATTTTTTCAGTTCGTCTTAGTTTAGTTGTCTTTTTGTTTTGTTTCCTTGCAGGTGAACCTTTGCCTCCTGCAGGCTTCTGTAGAGGAGGGGTCACCGTCTTGCTCCAGTAAGTGTGTCACACATGTGTCTCTTGTGGCGCTGTGCTTCGACAGGATTGCAACCCAGTTCAGGATGAACAGGTAATGCCTCAACTACTCCTCATGTCATTCTGTGTGTGTGTGTGTGTCTACACTGACTAAGCTTTTTTGGAGCATGTCCACGGGGCAAATACACCTGCTGTAAATTATACTTTACATGCTTTAAACTGCCTGCTGGCTCCTTCAGTTGGAGGATGTTTGGATGTCATTTTTGCTCTTATTCAGCTGTTCATCTTAGACCCTGTAGGGGAGAAAAACAAATCAAAATTTTCTCTCTCCCTGATATCTGACAGCAGTCAAGCACTGGTACAAGCTCACGTTTGCTCTCTGCTTCTTTTAGGGGTATCGTAGAAGAGACTCCCAACACCACGGAACATGGCCGACCCTCCGTTATGTTGGAGAAATACGCCTCAGCCACCAAGATGCAGCCTCAGTCATCTGGCTCTCTGCGTTCCAACGCCGGTATCGAGAAAGGCAAAGAGATCGCCGCTCGGCTCAACATCCACCGTATCCACAGTCAGCTTCGAGGCCTGGACTCCACAGGTTGGTTCAGTGAAATGACAGCCCCGTTTGATCCCTTGTGGCCCTCTTTGAAGTTGAACCCTGTCTTTATTGATATGCTGTACGAGCTGTCGCATAGACAGTGTGCCCTTGCTTGACCTACAGTTCCAGGAAAAAGTGTTTAGACCTTTTGACTTTTTGTACGTTATGTGCATGACCGTGCAGAATTAAAAAAAAATGTATTTCTTATTTCAGCTTCTTTTCTTTGGACGTTTTTGAAAAGATTGCAGGGATGCGAATAAAAATGTGGAATTTTCTAACGGGTCATTCTCTTTCCGTAGACATCGGCACATGTGCCATCACAGCCATCCCTTTTGAGAAGTCCAAAGTGCTGTTTGGCCTGGAGGAAATGGAGGAGTTTTCACTGGTAGATGAGACAGATGCCCAGGCCACCTCAGGTGATCTGGGCCGGTCCACAGCATCTCTTGAGAAATGGGGCTGGATCATGTTTGAATGTGGAATCGAGAACCTCACAGTCAAAGGTAAACCGTCCCACACTCTTTGAGCAGCAGTCGTCACCACATTTAGGCCAAGGGAAATGAATGTAAATGAAAATGTAAAAATGAGTCTTTTGTACTAACATTTTTGAATGTGTTACAGGGGGCCGCCAGTCAGGAGCCATTCTTTACAATGCATTTGGTGTGATGGGACGCTCAGACACTGGGGGGAAGACGGGAATATCTAAGTCCAATGGTTCAACAGGCTCTCAGACAGGAAGTGGTTACAGCACTGATGTCTCTGATGACAACCTGACACATGATGCTATCAGCCCTGCTTCTGATGTGAATGAACACTCGGATTCAGACGACCAAGTAAGATAGTGGAATATGCTCATACTGTGAAGGGGCTAGATGCACTCTAATCTTAAAAATAAATCATGCTAGCAAATGTTCTCACCCACCTGTTAAACCCTGTTCTCTGCTGCTCTGTAGGATGAAGGGGTCGAGTCTGACGACCTGAAGAAAGACCTCCCCCTCATGCCCCCGCCACCTGACTCCAGCAGCATGAAGCTGACCATCAGAGAGATCTGGTTCAGTTTTGCTGCTCCGACTAATGTGCGTTCACCTTCACAGGCCATCTCCAGGTACGACCTCACTGATCTATATGGACCTTTTCACATAAATGCCTACAGGAAGTCAGTGATGTGTGCCTCAACGACACAAACAGTTGAGGTCAGAATTAAAGCAGCCACATTCCATCACCACCAACATCATCTGGCTGATGATTCTCACTAAGCTCAGTAGCCGTTCACTTTAACTTTCAGTGGTGTGGCATCAGTATAGTTTCATAAGTACAATATTATCTGCTGCAGGAGGTTTTTATGAAAAACCGTCTCTCTTGTGTGCCCCTGGCAACAGTTGTCAGACCTGTCAGCTTCACAGGCAGTCACACTGGAGGGGCCCACTGGCAGGCACATGCTGAATTTTGTACTGTGGATCTGAGTTTTATTAACTCAACTCAGCTCAAGTAACCAAGTGCACCATGTACCTGGTGACTGCACCTGAGAAAAGAGGGGAAATAAATCAGTTTTTGTATCTGGTATGATAAAAAAAATGTTTCAGAATATATCAGTGAACAGTTATTGAAAGGGGATTAAAGATCCTTCGACTCCTGTTGTGTTCACAGGCAATTGAATCTGCTCAGCACAGCCACGCCTGCCATTGGAGCCTGGTTGGTTCCCATCGACCAGCTCAAATCTTCTCTACGCAAACTGGACATGGAGGGCACACTGCGTGTGTGTGCTGTCATGGGTTGCATCATGACGGAAGCTCTTGAGGTCAGTGGTACATCTGTAGACACTAATAAATCCTACTCACGTGTGAAGAATGTCCAGGATAGACTGGTTCAATTAATGAAATATCAGTTAATCAAACCAAATTTTTTTCTTGCTTGTCAATGTGAATATGTTTCTGTAACATCCACGTTCACTTGATTTGTTTGTGAAGTATCCAGTTTTAACTTTTCCTCCGTACGTTTTGCCATCCCCCAACAGAAAAAGACCATCCACATCCCGATCAGGAGCAAGTACAACCGTGTGACTAAACGAGCTCGCTACCTGCATGAGAATCCCTCCTGTATGCTTTGTAACATCCTGCACCGCTATCTGCAGCAGGCTGACTACTCTGTCATAGAGGAAGCTACCATGGTCAGTGAGAGACTTCTGAATCTTATACTTTTTCATTGCTTCACTTTAACAAAGCTCTTAAACTTGAGCATGTATAGTTAAATGGCTCATAAAATGAAAGTGATATGGTCTCTTTTGGACCCAAGTTTTCAAAAAAAACAATTGGCAATTATTGTAAGTGGTCTTAAGTGTTCTTGGCTGCCCTTCACAAATTTAATTAGTCCTTTACCAGTGTGAAATAGTTGCAATAATCCACTTCTTTCCTCTTCTCCTGTCTATCTCAGAATGATGGTGTCCCAGCCCTTGTGACTCTAAAGAAAGGTCTGGTAGCTCTGGCCAGACAATGGATGAAATTCATTGTGGTAACTCAGGGCTTCAAGGCAATTGGTCTGATGAGGCCCAATCAGCTCACCAAACCCAAGGAGCCTCAGCAGAGCCTGGGTGAGACCATCCTGGGCATGGACAACGGAGCTGCGCTGCAAAGTGACACCAGCGCAGACGGAGCTGAATTCGAATTTGATGCAGGTGATAACTTATAAATTTCTATGTTATATTATGTTTTGATATGATGTCGATCTATCCATCTGTTACCACAGATGGACTGTGAAACTTTTAACCTCTACTTCTTCAGTGTTTGTGCAGAAATAAATAGACTCTTGTCACTTGTTAGCAGGAAGGAGATGTAGAGCTTCTGAATCTTCAGATTTATTTTTATAGCAGTCACATGGGTCTTCCTGGAGTTTTATTTTATATAATTATTGTGAAGCCACAGTGAGTGAACACACCATGCTGCTGGAGGGAGCATGCAGTCGCCCCCCACCTAAAGAAGCCAACTCTGGTCCTGTCAGTGGAGTGGAGATCATGAGGAAACTGTCCAAATCCCACACACACAGCGAGTCTGCTCTCAGGATAAAGGTACCACTCTGAGAATGAGTGTGTTTGTCCCAGTTATGTTCAGTTACCTAATAAATGTAATTTATACAGAAGCATCCATTTCAATAAAATGTCAAAATCCAGCTGTTCCAGCTCCTTAAATGTGAAAATGTGCAGATTTTGTCTGCACATTTTGTCTTCTGATTGTCTTCTATGATAGTAAATTTAATACATTTTTCATTTGGACTGTTGGTTGAACAAATAATCAATTTGGAGATTTTACTTTAAGATCTAGAATTCTGTAGAAGGCATTTTACAGCCCAAACTGTTCATCGATTCATCAAGAAAATAATCTGCAGATTTATTGATAATGAAAATAATAATTCGTGGCCGTCTTTAAAAACACTATAGTGAAGTGAATGATGAAGAATTCATTAAGGAAATGACTGTGGTGTGAAGATGATCCTGCTGTTGGAAAGCTAGGAGGGATCAGAGCTGAGAGCAGAGATGACATTTTCCTTTTTCTGCAAAATTAAATTGTGACGTGTTCATTCCCTCACAGGATCCGTTGAAGCTGTTTAGCTCTTTTGTGTTACCTCAGTTTCATACCCACTGATCATTAAAATAAAAAATGCAATACAGCGTGAATACGACCTCTCTCAGTAATCTGTACATTTGCCATACACAGGGTTCTCATCCATACCAGTCCCTGAGCTACACAAGCGGTGACACAGCAGCTGACTCACCCGCCCATGTGAGCCGCGCAGGCCTGCCAGCCAAGGACAGCCCTAGGAAGGAGAGTCTCCTGAGCAATCTGACAGGCAGCTTTCGGAGTCTGCACAACCTGCTGGAGGGCACGCCTCAGAGGAGCGATCCGTCCGCCGCCGCTGGAGCCAAGAGCAGCTCGCTCACTCGCACAGGTGCTAAGGCCTGAACCACTGCTGTGTTGTGTTAGTGTGTGTGGAAGGTTCTGGCAGTCAGTGATAACAGGCATGAACCTGGGTTTTTATCACAACATGTGAGAGTCTACTTGTCATTTTTGCTGCAATGCTGACCTCTACCGTTCAGTAATGTGAATAATAACAAACCAAAATAGACTCGCAGCTCGGTCCCTCCGCACTATGAACAGATATGTTCACAGTGTCAGTGTGACATGAGTTATTAACTTTCAGCAACTCAGGCTATCACCTTGCCTCATTAAAGCAGAAATACTACTACAAGCTAAAAAAAAACACACCACAGTAGGAAATAAAGGGGAAAACAAAAGGTGTCAAGAAAAACACCGATACAAACCCTGTCCTTGTCCTAACCCCAAATTTAATACATAAAGCACATGTTGCCTCTGTGATGACAATGATCATGGAACAGCAGTCAGTAACAGTCTTTTGTAGTTTGATGTAATGTGTCTTTCTTCTTGGCCTTAGGAAACAGCTTGGGGACAGACATGCTGACGGAGCACCCGCTGCTGTCTGAGCCCTCCTCTGTCAGTTTTTACAACTGGATGTCCAATGCTGTGGGCAACAGGACTGGAGCTGGAAACCAGGAGTCCCCCCTCAACCGCTCCCAGCACAACAGCCTACAGACAGGTCAGACATCGTGGACTCATAACGTAACAATTCTCTGAATCTAAAAACATTTCAGTTTACTAAAATGAAATAATTTCTCTGGAAGCTTAAGGGCTAAATAATGATATTATTCTCTTTGCTATTAAATCTTTTATTATAATGCTGTTAGAATAGATCCTAATCTCTTTTATCTTCACACTTCTGCTCCAGTAGCTATAACAGCTTCAGTTAAATGTCCATATAATGTTGTTTTACCAGACCCACTGGATTCTCCTGTCAACCACTACCAGTATCAACCACTGGAAACTGTTAACAGCCCAGAAGGAGGTCAGGGGTTAATGCTTAGTGTTGTGCTGATGGTGTTGGTGAACTAATTAGCTATCTGACTGAGCAAAATAGTTTGTCTCCTGTGTTAGTTTAATAGTCACCCACATGTAGATCTCTGCTGATCTGTTTGAAAAAGGCTGGATTGCCTTCATTTTTGGAGGGTTATTAATTTGTTACAGCAGCAAAGACATAGACAGAACTATAAAAACTGCTGCATATAGACGTTTTTCTGTGACTGTGGTGTATTCAAGATTCAAGTTATTCTGAAGAGATGTTTTATTTTTGGTTGAAAAAAGAGACAAACTCAGTTAAAGTGTGCATTGCTGTCTGCCACAGTTGCTATTTTTGTTACTAGCATTGTCAGAATT
This sequence comes from Toxotes lorentzi, assembly GCA_037833715.1. Lineage (NCBI taxonomy): Eukaryota > Metazoa > Chordata > Actinopteri > Toxotidae > Toxotes > Toxotes lorentzi. The sequence continues at coordinate 16,463,437 of JBBMJY010000009.1, read as the reverse complement.
GAAAGACCCATAAGACCCAGAGCAGTTTTTATTTGTGAGGTGATTTCAACATTGTCCTCATGGATTGAAGTTGGAATGCAAGGATACCATCTGTCTTTCCCAGTACCAGTAAGGATACCTTAATGTTGAGTTACTGGTCAGTATTGAGTACCGATCCAGAACCAGGGCTCTTTTTTCTTTGACTAGTTTTTAAATCTGAACATCTCATAGATTATTAGTAGTCATCTAGTACAGCAGCCTGCTCACAGGTCGGTAAAATGGGCTGAATGATATGACATGGTGTTTGATATCAATAGAGTCAAATGGTAGCTTGAATGCCATAGAGTGTCTTGTATCCCATGTAACTGTGCTACAGGCCTGCAGCAGCTCTGTCGTGATGGATAGACTAAGTCATGTTGTTTCCTCACCGGTACCTTCCTGCCAAACCACACTGCGAGAACCGGAGCATGTTAGCAGAGTTTAGTGACCTGAAATTCTTTTTTTTTTCATCCCTCACAGTGCTGCTCTTTCCCACCCTCTGATCCTCTGTACTCCCACTCGTCCTCTTGAGTTACAAACGGCTTCACTCTGTGTTTGTTTCATCCTCAGTCAAAAGCAGATCATCACTTGGAATCAACCACATGGATCAGTGAAAAGATATTTCTTACTTCCACAGTTTAGCAGAGCACATTTTATCGTGTGGGTACAATTGTATGTGTGAAATGGATTGATTTGTGCTCAAAATGATTAGCTTTGTCATTATCTGCTTACCCAGGTGTCAGTCAGTGACAGCACAGCAAATTAGCCTGGGCAGTTCCTCACAAACAAATTAAGTGAATGTGATGAGGCTGTTTAGCGCTCCACATTGTGCATAATATGGCCATAAAGTTCCCCTTAACACTCTCAGTAATGTGATTGCTGCCTTCTATTTAATCCCCTCTAACATCTTTGTTATGAGCAGTTGGAGTGGTAAAGTGTTTCACCCCACAGCACTCACTGCTGTTTATATGTTCACGCTGCCTCTGCTCACATGCTCTGGTGGGAATATAATCCAGCAACATAAGGCAGCCCCCCAGGTCCTGCCTGATCTCACAGCACATATGTCCCAAACCTCTTTTCCACCACCCTCAGGTGGGACGTGCAACCTGCCCACAATTCCCTCAGCGTCAGACTTCAACACGGTGCTGTCCAGCGACCAGAACACCCTGGATGGGACCCACTCCCAGCATTCCCAGCATAGCACCAGCCAGGACGACATGGCCGACATTGAGGAGGGCAACCAGTGTCCAGCTGCTGTTCAACTGGCCGATGCTCAGGTACTGTCATTTTATCTGTCTGAAAGACTCTAACCCTTCCTAAGGAAGAGAATTAACAGAACGTCTGCAGCTCTCTGATAAGTCTTTATACGAGTAAATTTGTGGTTTAAAATGGTTTTTAAATGAGGTTTTTATTTGTGTTGATATTATGGAAGCAGGCGCATTTTTGAGGGAGAAAAAGTGGCTTATTCAAATGGTCTGCTTCTTTGGTATGAGTCATCATCCTGATGATGTAGTAAAGTCAACTATGCCAGGCTGAAGAAACCGGGGAATCCATTTCTGAATAGTAGATTAAACAGTATATTGAAGATATTTAGCCTGGGTGACTTTTTGGTGATTGCATGTATCTCATTCCTGTGTCTGATCTCTCCATTTGTATCTCCATTTCATATGTAGATGTTGGAAACACTGGATCATAGTTGAGTAGAAAAACCTGTTTTCATTTTGTGCCTTGATATTGGTTACCCTCCCCTCAGGTTGTTTTCAAGCCTTTGCTGAGCTACACAGGCATCCAGGCTCAAGACACCACTCCTCTTAGTTACAAGATGTATTTTGGAGAGCACCTGTCTTTTTCTGGCAACCTCGAGTGTCTCAGAGCAGACATAGTCGACTCCGACACCTCCAAAGAGCGCAAAAACAAACGTTCCAGGAGGTAAAATAAATCTTACCCATAACATACCAATATCACAAAAGTTAAAAACATGATTTGGGAATTTCTATTCATTTTCTTACTTGTTAATGTGTGGTAAAAACTCCAAATGGAAGTATTGAATGTCTGCTAACTACACACATAACCATTTGTCTGTGCCTCCCTCTGTCTATAGACAAGGCATGGTAAACATCCCTCCACTCGAGTTCAAGCCAGCGCTGCTGATTGAGACGTTCAGCCTGAATGCAGTGGTGATGGAGAAGTCAACCAGCGCCCCACAGGGCCCCACAGCAGCCCCGCTCTCCTTCCACGACCTCAACCGCCGCCACTACAACACTTTCCACTGTGATTTCACTACAGCCTGCCAGGCCATCAGCCAGCGTGTCGACATGGCCCTGGTGCGCCTCATCCACCAGTTCAGCACCATGATCGACGACATCAAGGCCACGCAGACCGACATCAAGCTGAGCCGCTACACCGCTGGCTCCGCTTCCCCGACGCCCACCTTCAAGGCCCGGCCCTACCGCCACTTCAGGTCGTCGGACTTCAGCCGCAGCTCCCGGGGCAGCCTGAACGGGGCAGGGCGCAGCGGGACCCAAACCCTGAAGAGCAAGAGAGGTGGGGGTGGAGGGGCAGGAGCAGGTGGAGGAGCAGGAGGGGTCACTGGGCCTTTACCACCTAACGGACCTCCATCAGGCATGGACACGCTGGGGAGAAGGGAACCTCGAGGACGCAGCTCCCTCGGACGTTCAGAGCGACGCACCTCCAAGGTATTGATAATGATAACTTTAGGTTACTTGCATATGCATAACCCCGGTTCTCTGAGTAGCATGCAGGGGGATGTATCCCCTAGTGGGTCATGGGAATGGGAACTTGTAGTCACACATGAGAGCATATGCAATAAAAACGAGAAGAATCATTAAGTGGACAGACACATTAATAATAAAAGGACATTAGTGCTGTTTAGTTTAAAAAGTTTTTAAAAATTCATGGCAAATTCACATTTAGCTAAAGGTTAAATGTCAACTTAGCCCACAAAGACCTTTCAAACAATACACTGATGCTCTGGAGATGTTCTTGTCAAGTGTCACTAAAAATGACGACATCATCCTGAGACCACACAATTCATTCAAGTCTTTTGGAGCTGGAGCATTGCACAGAACAAATGGCATTATGGTGAAAAAATAAAGTCCAGATGAACATACTGAGCTGAACCAGCTTGATCTGCACAGTCTTCCATGCATGGCAAAGGAAACTCGTCTTGCGTGGTAATTCTGTTTACCTTTCTAAATTCTGTACAGGGTCTGAAAGTGGAGTCAGATGTTTTAACCAGAAGGCTAGAGAAGAACTACACCTCCTGATTCCAACTTTTCTTGTTTCTCAGGGGTAACATGGTAGAAACTGAGCTTAATTGGCTCAGCAGCACCAACGTTAATGTCATGTTCAATAAGATCAGTACGTGATGCGGTGTCTGAAAATAGCTCTGGAAAACTGCTAATAATAGCAATCAGTTCAACTCGTTTACCCTCCTGCAAGAGATCCAAAAGTGAAGGGAAAGCCTTTAATGCCTCAGAATTTCTGAGGCGGTGACGCCCCCACGCCCCCACACACACACGCACACACAGACACACAAACTCGCACACACACAGACACACGCACACACACAGACACAGACACACACACACACACACACACACACACACACACACACACACACACACACACACCTGAATAGCTTAAGTAAAGTCTATACCTATAACCATTCGCATAATTAAGCAGGTTTTGTGGTGGTTCAGATGGCTGGTGCTCACTTTGCAAAATACTTAATGGAGTGTGTCCAAAAACCAGATCATTTGGACTAAACCCCGTATTTTCCTTCATAACCTCCCTGGCAGCAAACAGCAGCCATGGCATCGCCTCCTCCCAACCATGCCTAAGTGGCTGGGAGTGACTTAAAGGTGTTTGGCATTACCACTCTGGTAATACCAAACACTGACATGAACTGAGCCAGGGCTTTAATTATTGACTGTGCTGTGATGGCATGCAAAGGATAGGCTGTAGGTTAGGTTTTCTGCATAGCTGACTAGTGTAGCAAGTTTTACTATAGGCAGAAACATCGCTTTCCAAATATGGCCAAAAGAAATGATGCAGGAGACGGGCACAAGTTTTCCTAACGCCTGTAGGACAAACCACATTGTGATGTTTTCAGCATTGTCTCCCTAAACTTGTAAAGCACAATTATCTTAGCGACAGGTTCACCCAGGGAGTTGTCACAGTGAGGAACCCATTTTCTCACGAGAAGACCATCCTCAATAGGAGAGACCCGTTCAAACAGTCTCCTTTAGAAAGGATCAGATTGTCGTTCTTTCACCAATTCACTGTGTGGAATGAACTGCAAAGATCCAGACAGGTGAGCTAGACTCTTTTACCTTAGAAAGGTCATTGCTTGCATTGCTCATGGCCCGTGAGACAGCACAGACTGGAAGCACTTCAGATTCTGGCACAACTACAGATGGCCATACCTTCTGCACTCTAAGTGGGTAAAAGTTTCTTTTACCAACGGATATTGATATTGGCAAACGCTGCAACAGGAAATAATCTTGGGACCCATTCAGAATGTTTATGTTTTCACATTTAAAACGATCAATAGATTTCTCACGCTCAACGAGCACAGCAGGTCAGTCTAGATGTTGCCTTTAAAACGGCCTATTTATAATCTACAACTCGGAACAGGCGGTACCTGCCTGAGTTTATGTTGAGTCAAATCCATTTATTTACAGAGCACATTTAAAATCAAATAAAAACACAGACTGTTATAAGAGGATGTGAGTAAATTAATAAAAGTGTATAATACCTGGATAAAATCATAAACACAACAGAATCACACAGAGACAAAGTGAAATGCAATTAAAAAGAGTGTGGTCAGTCATGTCTTCATGATGAATATTAAAAAGCTAAAGATAGCTGGAGGAGGCTTTTTGCCGTCCAGGATTTTACAGCTTCAGTGTAATTTAAAGGGAGTGGATCACCAGGTTTCAGTGGGATGTCGCCTACGACTTCAGTTAATGACCAAGCTCAAATAGTGTTAAAAGGTCTGTTAATATTCCTTAATGGCATGCCTGTCCAGACCTATGAATATGAATAGTAAAATCATTTCATTTTCTGCACATAAACCCTAGAGGGAGCCAGGATATTACAAAAGCCTCTTAGAACAGGCTCCATTCACTGGAGCACAGTGGAGGCTCTTTTTATTCAGTCCACATCTTTCAGCCAGAACTTGAAAAGTGATAGAATCTTCTTTGGAAACCCGTCGAGCTGGATAGTTATTACAAGAAAAGTTACTTTTCCTCAGTAGTGGGAGCATTAGCTCAAAACCTCGAGAAACTGAGCACTTTCTGAAGAGAAAAGGTTTTTATTAAAGTGGAAAATGTATCAGAGGGAATCACGGCAGACTTCAAGTACCTTTCACACGTTTTATCTAAAGCAGGCCTCTTAAGAACCTCTGTGTCCTGACATGGCTGAGTTACCTTCCTGTACACTGAAGTTCATTTCACAAATATGTGTCTACAACTTCCAGATTTTATTAACTGTAGCTGTAGTGACAGTTTACAGCCTCATAACTTTACTGTTACAGTAAACAGTAGGGCAATAAAATAAGAAACAAGTCATCCAGGCTGCTTATTTAGCCTTCAGCCCCGTGATGCATACTGTGACATTTTTTTCCTTGTTTTATAATGTAGAATATTGTGTAACTTCTTCAGGTGTCGCGGAAGGGCTCCCGTGACGTGGCGGACCACATGGCAATCCAGATGGACGACTCAGACTCCATCACGGTGTCAGAGCAGAGCGAGCCGTCAGCAGAATGTTGGCAGAACATGTACAAGCTGCTCAACTTCTACTCCCTCATCTCCGATCCCACTGGCATCCTGGAGAAAAGCTCCCCAGAGAATTGCCTCTCAGGTGGAAATCAGCTCCCAGCAGTCAGCCAGTTCTTTATTTTTGTCCTCTTTTCAAACCCCTTCACTGGTGTTCTGCTTCACTTTCCACTTATACCATCCATACGGTTTTTCCACACATTATTCACACAAGATCTTGCTGTACTTTTATTTTCTTCCCTTCTCGGCAATTTCCTTTTACCTCACAGCCCCTCTTTACATTTGCACCCACTGCTTCTCACAAACCTTCCTCTTACGTCCTGCATAGTGACTTGACACTTCATTTCTTCCCTCTTTTCTTTTTTCCTTCCTGCCATCCTTTCCTCCTGACCTGAAGTGCACATCATTTTATCTTAACTTTGCCCTAGTTCAGTTCATTCATTTTTACTTGTGTATGCCTAGTTATTACATCATCATGCTGTGGTTTTCTCATGTGTCTCTCATATTTTGTACGTCTATTTGCTGTATTATTTATTTATTTATAGTCCATGTATCCCTATATATTACCTCCCTCTGCTGTTTTGACCCCACATTCCCCTGAGGGGTTTATTAAGAGTAAGAGAGTAGCTTTTTGTTTTGGGACAGTGTTTCAGCAGAACACACAGTTCCTGAGGGACTAAAAGTTTGCTCAGTCCTTTTTTTTTTCCTTTTTTTTTGTCTGGTGCAGTTGTCATCACAAGCCAAATTTAGGTCATTCAAATATATCATTTCTTTAAAACCTGCAGCTCAACAAAGCCCAAAATATGATGTGCTAAAATGATTCTCCACAAATATGTCAAGTCCTTACAGAAATGCTTCTAAGAAATATCTAACAACAGTATTATTGTGTAATGTGTAAATCTGTACCACATGACACCAGCTCCTCTACATGTATACTTACAGCAGAAGGTGGCCGTCGGCCCTCAGAGCCGCTCTGCAAAGTGATCTTTGAGAACGAGCAGCAGGACCCCACGACGCCCAACAGGCCCCCTGGAGCATGCGGGAGGCGGCGTAGCCTGGTGAGCTCCGAGCCCCAGCACGTCACGCTCATAGTGTTCGGCATCGGCATGGTGAACCGCACCCACCTGGAGGCCGACATCGGCGGGCTGACCATGGAGGCCGAGCTCAAGAAGATCCACGGAAGTTTCACTCTGAAGGAGAAGATGAAAGGTGAGGCAGAGATCTGTGTGGATGTTAAGGGGTCAGTGTGCTTCGCAAGTTCTCATTCATCCAGGTCATCGTATCCTAAGAGTTGATTAAAGGCAATCAACCCCTCGCTTTGCACTTTTTTTTTTTTTTACTTTGCACTGACCTTGATTTCACTACATTATGGAAAAATAAGATTATTAGAAATCTTGTATTCTTAAAGGTGTGAAATGATTCAAACATTAAAGCCAGTCTTTGGTGGATAAATATATAATTAATTATAACACCTGCAGTCCTGAAACCTCCTCTCTTCTTCCTCCTCTCTTCTTCTAAGACTTTTAACGAAAGAAAAACAGATCAAGCTTCTCCAGCTTGATCTAATCTTTCTTTTCATGATCATGTGTCCACAGATATCCTGCACCAGAAAATGACTGAGACGTGTGCGTCTGCTCATATAGGAGGGGTAAACATTGTCCTCCTGGAGGGTATAACCCCTGACATCCAGTACGTATAAATTCTCCTTCATTTCAGCCAATTAGCAAAGTGATTTCACAACCATTTAAAAAAAACAGCTGTTTCAATGTGAAGGTTATTATGTCTCATAGTGGAAAAAAAGTCGTTGAAAAGAAGAAAAACGAGTATGCTGTCTCTGGATGATGGTTTGTTTCTCAAGTTAGTTTGAAATTTGTAATGACTTGCACTAATGTTTTTTGTTTAGTTTTTTTGCTTTTTAATAATAGCATATTAAGGATTTTTCTTTTATTCAGTATTTTTTTTATTTTACCCTAGGGAAAGATTATTTGATTTTAACTGTGGTTGCTAACACGTATAACTTCAGAACAAGTACAGCATGGACAAAATGGTAAAGTATGTTCTAAATAGATACTCCTAGATATCAAAATAGTGGGTGAAGACAAGGAAAATGCCTTGCTCTTGCACAAGAACACAGCAGCAAAGCCTTGCAGACTGATGCTTAAATGCCTTCGAAAATCCCTTAGTTAAACTTAGAAGTGGGTGCAGTGTTTTTACTGGCATTAAGCGACTCCTTTCAGGAGGTAATTTTAACTGCAGTTTGTATTTTTACTGCAAGCAATTTCCTCAAAACATAACCACCATAATCAGGTTACAGGCCTCGTAGTTATGCCTTCAGACAGCCTGATGTATCGCCACACCGCTTTGATTCAGTTTGAACTTGTGCTGCTGCTTCAGTAAGGTGTTTTTCTCATCTCATTCTGTTTAACAGATGCTCCCGCTGCGAAAATAAAACTGAAACTTAATCCTATTTTCATAGAGTGCGCTCCAAACTGTGCTCATGTGTTAAAATTTGTGTATGCCAGGCAACTCGGCACTTTGTAGCTGTTACTGATGTGCAGAATTGCCCAACTTTACTTAAGTGAGAATGATGGCAGTGCCGCTCACATATTTCCCTACGTGTCTCTTTGATTCAAATGAACACAGGTTGCAGAAGGATTATTTATTATGCCATAACCTATAACAGGCCCCAGTGCAGAAGTAGTGGGTCAAAACTAAAATATGGTGTTTGCCGTATTCGCTGATTGTCAATGCATCATTAATGGAGCTTGAGCCTCTAAAACAAAAACAAACTGAAGGGAGTACCAGCCTCAGAGGTGACTGTATTTTTACAGTCTCCTCAGTGTTCTTGCTTGTGTTCTCACCTTATGGTGCGTCACAACTGTTTCACACTTTTTTCCTGCTCTTCCTTTTTATTCCTTCCTTTTTATTTATTTATTTTTCCTTGCCTTTCTCTTCCAATTACTTGCATAGACTGGAGGATTTCCCAACATCTCCCACCAGCACAGCTAAACAAGAGTTTCTGTATGTTATTACTACCATTCAGAACACAACTGCCCGAACTGTGCATCCTTCATTTGTACGAGTCACCTGTCTACCACGTGTCTTTTCAGTGAACTTTCCTTGTTAAGACAGTGTGAATGAAGCCACTTTCACTGGTTACATAGAGCTAAAGGAAACAATTCCTGGTGATTTTATGAAAGCAGAAAGTTGGCCAGTTTTACTTCCTTGAAGTCAGTCGTGAATGTCATGTGAACTCATTCGTGTAGTGCTCCTTTCCTAAAGATTTGAGTTAAAAGAAAACAAAAAAACCAAACAAATATCTTACAGTCTGTCTGATATTTCAATCATTCTTTTGTATTTGCGCCAAAAGCCAGGATAAGAATCTGGCTGACTCAGCTGTCATCATGTACAGTTCATTACGTTTTTCATCCAGTGTGTCAGTGTCATGATCTCTCATTCTACCTGAGCCCAGAAAATGTTTTGAATGTTCTGCCTGAATCTGCATGGTGTTTCACCGTTTAATGTCCTCTCAGTAATTTCCACCTAAGTTATTCATTCATATGTCCACATCAACTGAAGAAAAAAAAAAAAATCAATGTTAAGCCCTGTATCTCAGTCCAGTTCTCTCTATGTTTCAGAACCGTGGTCAAATGCAACATTGCCAAGTCGCAGGCCTTGTACAGCGCCCAGCGAGGACTGAAGACCAACAACGCAGCTGTCTTTAAAGTGGGGGCCATCATGATCAACATCCCCCAGCACCCAGCTACTTTGCACAGCATGATGGTCCGCAGTTCCCATCAGCTCTCCAAACAGATCTCTGACCTCATTCGCCAACCCTCCAACGCGTATGTCCGCCTCGTTTGTCTTTTCTCTTTTTTTGGCCTTGAAAGTAATTGAACTCTAAAATATTGTACATTTGTAGCTATATTTAAAATCCGAAATTGTAAATATAGCAACTGCTCAACAGATTCATATCTGTCGTGCATTAGGTGTTTCATTACGGATATGAATCTGTTATGCAACGCCTAATTTCATTAGATTGAAATCTATAGTTAATAAAATCCTCTTTAGTCTTTCATCTACATAAGTGACAGGTTACTACAGCATACCCGCACTGTTGCCTGCTTTCAAAGCCTGCCTGTGGTCCGTTTCCATGGTAATGCTGAATTATGTAAATATATTTATAGACTTGTAGGTGTGCTTAGGATATTAAACAACTTTCTGTAATTTGATATTCAGTGGAAAAGAAGCCAGAATCTGCACAGCTCTGCATAATAACACGCTCTTAACTAAATCAAAGTAGTAACCTACAGTTTTCTTTTATTTTATAGTTTAACAACAGTTTTGTCCCACAAGTTTGGGGTGAATGTGAAAGAAAATTTTGAGATGATAGATGCTAAATCTGGACCAACCAACAATATAACAAAAATGTGTTGTTCGTGCACTTTCTTCATATATTCCAAGTCACTGCTAGTAGTTAATGAGCCAGATCTGACTGTGTTTTTTTTTTTCCCTTCCCTCACAGTCAGCCTCCCAACAGAGAGGACACCCCCACCCCACAACCCTCTGACAAAGCATCCAGCATCAATCAGACCCCTGTAGAGGCCAACGAGTTCCCTCAGCTTCCTGAGGGCCTGGAGAAGAAGCCCATTGTCCTCAAGTTCAGCGCCATGATGGACGGCATCACCATCGGGGCCGCCCTACTGCCCTCACTGAAAGCAGAGTACAAAATGGGTCGCATGAAGAGCCATGGCATGACAGGTGTGTGAGAGAAGACATCTGATATTGAACATCTATACTGATCGCAGTGTTTTCCCCCTACTGATTGTTTGACCTGCCTTTGTGCTTCCATGACATCCATCGTTATGTGTAAAAAGGGAGATGTTCCTCCTGATGTTCTTTTTTTTTTTTGTTCTTAAAATGTCATTTTATCACAAAAACTGGATGTAAGAGTCCTTTTTAAAAAAAAAATCGTGGTCTGTCCTTAATATCACTGTTGAGACACACTGTGTCCCTGCAAAAGAACAAGTTGTAATGTCGTAAGTTTTCCTTCCCATACCTCTCTTCCATTTAGGGGCACAAACCAGTTTCACCTTTGAGCTGCCAAACCACAAGCTTTGCTTCCAGTCAAAAGTGTCCCCAGTGGACATGTCCACCATGCCGCCATCGGCCAGCCTCACCCTGCCTCCGGTCACCATGTCGGGGGAGTACATCATGGAGGACCACGAGAGCCACTCGGACCAGGGCTGGGCACCGGACGACTTCCCAGCAAAGCAAGGAAACTACCTGCAAGGCAACTACCTGCGCTGTGTGGCTGAGGTGAGATGAACCGGATGGGATATTTCACATTTTTGTTCTAGGACAATAAGTAAAAGCTGATTAGCCACCGAGCTGAACCACATACCTGTCTTCTTTTATGTGCAGATTGGTTCATTTGAGCACAACCTGACCACAGACCTGCTCAACCACCTGGTCTTCCTGCAGAAGGTTTTCATGAAGGAGGTCAACGAGGTTATTCAGAAGGTGTCAGGTACTGTAACTTAGACCAACGCAAACTTACCTCATTTACACATTTCTAAGAAATAAACCTACACATATCTGTGTAACCTGCACAGAACTTTATCCTTTCCTTTGCTGTTGTAATGGCCCAGTTTTCCACTCAGATCAATAAAGTTAATCTAATCTTAAACATCTGACGGATCCCCACAGTATTCTGTAGCCTACAGCTCCTGCTTAAGTCACTGAAAAACAATATTTTTCCACACAAGAACAATGCCCAAGGCACTGGCACAAATCCAGTCATGTTCATTTCCACTGCAGTATTGATAGTAATTTGTTTAACTCACTAAGCTTGATCGATGTAATCGCCCAACAGAGAGAAAACAGGGAGCTTTATGCCATTTTAGGGTAAAGAATAATGGTGTAGCCTTCAGCTCAGTATGTGGCAAGTATTCACATCAGGGAGGAGTCTTGAAATGTAGTGGCATTGGGACAATTCAGCAGATATTACACCTCACACATATTCAGTCCGACTGCATCATGTTACCTAGCATTTCACAGCAGTCAGTGAGATCGTGTGAGGTTGACTTGTATACTTTCTATCCATGCAGGAGGAGAACAACCCATCCCCCTTTGGAATGAACACGACACCTCAACCGACGCAGACAAGCCAAAAATCCTGCTTTATTCACTCAGCCTCATGTTCAAGGTATTTCATGTTCTTCCTTCGAGTATGAATCAGTCACAGGGGGAGAAGCAACCAGGTGAAGGTTTTGATCCAGACCTTGTGGTGTTAAAGCATTTGTCTCAAGAGATTTTTGTTGTGCTTTGAGTGTCAGTTAATGCTGTTTTCTTGTTCACAGGGAATCCAGATGACAGCAACAACTCCTTCCATGCGGGCTGTGCGCTTTGAGACTGGCCTGATCGAGCTGGAGCTGTCCAACAGGATCCAGTGCAAGACTCAGCCCGGTGGCAGCAGCAGTTACCTGAAACTGTTTGGCAAATGTCAAGTAGATCTCAACCTGGCCCTCGGGCAGATAGTAAAGCACCAGGTACAAATCAATGTTGCGCTGGACAAGAGAAGTGTCTTCAGGTAGCATGTTGTACAGATACAGAATTCACACTTTTTTTTTTCTTTTTTTTACCAAGTTTTGCTCCTCTTGTACTTGGTTATAGTTGATCGCTCTCTGACCCCCTTTCTTTTTTCACTTTACAGGTGTACGAAGAAGCTGGCTCAGACTTCCACCAGGTGGCGTACTTCCGAACTCGAATCGGCCTCCGGAATGCTCTGCAGGAGGAGATCAGTGGCTCTTCAGACAAGGAGGCTGTCCTCATCACACTCAACAGGCCAATTGTTTTTGCGCAGCCGGTGGCATTTGACAGAGGTTTGGTTTACTTTTTGTCTTCATCACACCTAATATCACATGTTAAAACCAGTCCTATGTACCTTTATAAACCGTATTAACGAATCGGTGACACTGACACTGAACACATCGTTAACACAGCATGAACTTGGAAGGTTTGTAGACACTGAATATAGTTCCCATGAAACATTCTACCAAATCAACAGTGGTTGTGAAAAAAAAGAAAGAAAAACAAAACAACAAAAATCAAACACTGACATCTCTCGCTTGTTCACATGATATTCACAATCCATGTGTTCTCTCCACCCTGCTTGTGCCCTCCTGCAGCTGTGCTCTTCTGGCTGAATTACAAGGCGGCGTATGACAACTGGAACGAGCAGCGCATGGCTCTCAACAAGGACATCCACGTGGCCACAAAAGAGGTGGTGGACAAGTTGCCAGGCATCCAGCAGACTTCAGCCCAGGCCTTCAGCACCCTCTTCCTGCAACTGACTGTGAACGACCTTGGTATTTGCCTGCCCATCACCAACACATCCCAGGTACCCTGCTGTGATCTTTCAAAGTCAATATTGTAGAACTGTAACTTTTTTTTTTTTAACATTTACTGAGAGTAGATATGCAAATTCATATATTGTACTGACTTGATATGTAAACAATTGCAGGTTTACAGTCTGTTTCATTCAGTAAAAAATGTCAAACTTACATATGCATTTTGATGTGGAATGCTAATTATATAAAATCTCTTAGAGAGTTTTGTCATCTTTGATATGCATTTTACCACTGTTCGGTGTGTAGCAGTGTTTTCACTGTTCTACACATAAGCCACGGTGTTTCTTCCTTTAAAAGCAAATTGTTTTTAAGTGTTTTAAATAGTTTTTTTTTCATTCACTTTTACTTGTAATCTCATTCTAGCTAAAGTCAAAAATGTTAAATGATTCTCATTCTTCTCATCTACACTGGCACTTGGCAGCATTTGCCGTTCCAGTGTTCATGATGTTCATATTGCTTTTACCAGTAGCCTTGAGAAGCACAGTTGCTGTCTGTGATTTAAGAACAGTTCTTCTGTTATCAGCTATGATATCAGTGTTTCCCCTACCATAGCTGTTGATAGGCAGGCAGGCCACTAAACACGCGCACCTTCCTTTTAACTTGCTCCCCCACACATTGTTGCTCTCTCTGACCTCAACAATTTAATCTTTGATGCATACCCCAGAATACATGTCCAGCATCTGTTGGATTTACCGTAGGTTAGATTTACTTAGATAATTCATAAGAGAATAAAGGTAGTGGTGTGTTTGTTTTTTATCTTACATAATGCATCTTTGATTCATGATAAATTCATTCCTGCTCTGTCTGCAGCTTTAGGAGTTGCCAGACTGTAGTCTACTGCTTCCAATGTAGACGGTGCTGTCACATTATTTTTTTTATTTTTTATTTTATTATTTTTTTAATATATAAATCTTAACCATACACACAGTTTTGGGGGAAACACTGGATATTCATGAATGGTCCTTATCAGTTGTCTTGTTATACTTACCAGTGTGTCCATAGAGACGAGATACACCAGCTGTTATGTCACACTTATTTCCATAGAGAGGACAAGTACCAGCTACGGAGGGCATCGACTCTGAAGCTGTGGCCAGCACATCAGTAGGCCAGCATAAAAATGCACGAAAAGTAACCGACAATTTCTTACATCTCTTGTGATGGCTTGTTGTGGGACAATGACTTACTGTGATCAATACTCTTCCATGCCACAAATACACTGCATCACAAGTGCTCTTCAGTTTAAAAACAGCAGCTCGCACCTCTTTGTAAAAATCAGATTTCCTCCACAGAGCTGGCATAACAACTAATGAAGCTTGAGCTGGTGTCTGAGGTGTTTGGGGTGTGTAATTATTAAAAAGAGGTTATGCCAGTTGGTGTCCAGTGTATTGTTTATCTGTTGCTAAAATGTAAATAAGATGATTTATCAGGCTGATCTTTCAAAGACGGCCATCAAAAATTAGAAAGGTTTATAATCTAACACTAGATCGAGAACGACAGTGCAGTGGTGCACGTGGTGGGCCCTGTAGTGTCTTCTCTTGTGAGAGAAAGCATGTGGACATTTGAAAATTACACGGATTCCTGCACTGATTGCCCCAAAAACTGTGGTCTGTATTAATAAATAATTAATTAACAATAAATAATTGGAGAGTCAGGAGGTAGAGCTACAACTACCTGCCTCCAGTTATGACCGAGATAATGATCAGACTGCTGTTTTAGGGCCGATGCAGAGTTAATCCAAAACTTCAGGTAATATGGACAAATCTTTTCCAATCCTGCAAATTAAACACAGTCTAACAATCTGCAAAGCTTGGTAACATTTCACTCGCATGTGTTTACAGGGACAGTCCTAATTTACAGTCTGTTATTTTGAGAGTTATTTTGTTAAACCTAACTTTACTAAGTTTAGAAGTAAACCTTAATTAGAAGTAATCTACCAAAGTATTACCTAATTAATTGCACAGGAAAATAACTGCATTTCTCTTAATTATATTTAACTGATAAAGTGGTTACACAGCACAGCAGAATGAAATGTCACCAACTAGACATGCCTTTTCTGAACACATGGAAACGGGTTCTTTCTCCATGAACATCACCCTCACTCGAGGCCTGTGTAACCCCTCTCCCTGCCCCTCCAACCAGGCCAACCACAGCATAGATTTTGATGCCGGCTCAGCTCTGGTCCTGACCATTGAGAGCACACTGATCACCGCCTGCTCCTCTGAGTCCCTGGTGAGCAAAGGCCACTTCAAGAATTTCTGCATCCGCTTCGCAGAGGGCTTCGAGACCTCCTGGGACGACTGGAAGCCTGAAGTCCGAGGGGATCTGGTCATGAACGCTTGTGAGTGAGGCGTTATCTTTAAGTTTGATATTTGTCACATAGATAGTTCACTTTGAACATGAATTGAGTGTATTTTCAGAGGTAATGTGTTAAACATGCATGAAATTCTGGAAAAGATTTTGAACTGTTTTCTATATGAGCCGTTCGATAACCTGGCTTCAGCAGGTAGAAACAGAATTCTTACGTGTCTTTCTATTCATGCACCATCTCTGAAATATTAACTGGCTGCTTTCTGTGCATGGTCTGTACACAGGTGTCGTCCCTGACGGTACATATGAAGTATGTTCCAGGACTACAGGGCAACCCTCTGCAGGCAAGTTCTTTTAACTGAGCTATAGTCCATAAAATATGGATCACACCCGAGAGCTGCACAATAAGCATGAGACAACTGTCTGAAGATTTTATTTTGCATTAATTTCATCCACATCCTCTGCTATTCTTGCTCTCCTTTCCCTCCTGGCACCTTCCTCCTCAAAAACAGAAAGCAGTAGCGCTGGCACCTGGACCCTCAACGTGCTCTGGAAAATGTGCGGTATTGACGTTCACATGGATCCTAACATCGGCAAGCGCCTCAATGCTCTGGGAAACACACTGACATCACTGACAGGCGAGGAGGACATAGACGACATCGCCGACCTGAATTCTGTCAACATGGCGGACCTTTCAGATGAAGACGACGCCGACACCATGTCACCCACCATCCACATGGTCAGTGGGTCCATGTACATCCTAGCATTTAGTTTTGTGGTAGGAAGAGTGCTCCATTGTTATTGATATACTGTTTCCACTACAGCTAGATTTAGCCAAGCCTGTTGTTATATAGCACTTTTAACGTGCTAAGAGAAATATGCAGTTGTCAGCAGTTAGATCAGAGGTTCTGTTTTGTGATTATAATTAGAAAGTTCTCTGAGGAGAAGATTTAGACTTGCACGGTATAAAAGAAGAACACACAACATAAGTAGTGAACTTCAGCTGTTGTGCTTATTACGGGTAGCTGTCACAAGTTTCAGGAATAGTTACATACATTTGGGGGGAATACACCTATTTGCTTTCTTGCCAGCTGTTAGATGGAAAGATTTCAGCGTATTTCCTAAAATTTCAAAAGATGCCTTTTAACATTTCATCAGTAAGTTTGAAAAAAATCCTACCTGGCTTACCTTAACGCTTCAGAGGGTAAAGTCATCCACTCTTCCACCTGTCCATCCATCTGTCCAGAGTCCAGAGAGCCCGTTCAGCCCTCGGCTGACCTTAAGGAAGCGTCTGGTAAACCACATCCTGGGCCTCAGTCCCAGGCCTCAAAGTGTATCTGTCCCACCCGACTACTTAAACTGTGCATCGCCTCGCCTCCCAGCAGGCAGTGCCAGGGCCCAAAGACCTCTCTCCTGGGCCTGTGTATGTAGCAACAGAGTTAAACTCTCCGCTGGGATGACAAAATCACTTATGAGGTGGTGTTAAATCTCAGTCACCTGCTGTTAACAGATGAAGGCTGTGGATTCCAAAATGCTGAGCAATGCTGTCTTATGCTTTAGCTAAATAGCATGAGAATGTTGCTTAGCATTTTCTTTCACTGTGCCTTCCTCGTTAAGCTTCAATGATGGGTGAGAAGAAATGAATCAGTGTTACACAATTCTTGTGAGCAATTCTCAAGAGCTGAATGTTTTTTCTCTTTCACTCTGAGTGAAATGGTGATGGTGGTGGTGGTGTCTCCTGTTTTGTGTTTTATCAGTGGTGTGTGGAATGAGCTACATAAAACCTATTTTGATTGAATCATATCAATAAAAATAACTCACCTTTAATCACAGACTTGGGAAGGATGCATTCTTATTCAGCAGCTGCCTGGCAGAAATCTTTCAGACAGGTGATTTTGGGTTTGATCAGCATGTTTGTTTTGTTATCGGTTTTATCAGATAAGTGTTTTTGGGTGTGTATCACTGCTCTGACCCAACAGGAGACCATTGACCCCAGAAGGCAGATGGTGATGGGGAACCAGGTGATTGACGCTCGAGGCAGGAAGTTCACCAAGAGGGTGGTGGACATCAGAGAGCTGAACGAACAGGCCAGGGTCATCGACGACCTCAAGTAAGATTTCTTTTTCCTGACTTGTTCATTTTAATCTATTTATTAAATTTATTTCTGATAGTAATAATTCTAAAAGGCTCCACTGGTGAAAAATGTCTTGCATTTCATAGCTATCCTGTTAAAACTATTTACATTCTCTTTTCATAACCACAGGAAATTGGGGGCCAGCGAAGGCACCATCAACCAGGAGATCCAGCGCTATCAGCATCTGGAGTCTGTGGCCGTCAACGACATCAGGAGAGACGTCAGGAAGAAACTGCGTCGCTCCAGTATGAGGGTAAATGCTCATCTATTTTCCATCTTCAATGAGCAGTGTGTTTGCCTCAGCGGTCTGAGCACAGTCAACTTAAAATAAAACAAAATAATGACAGCCTGTGGATCTCATTTATATTTTTGCGTGACCTGTTTTTGACTTTGTCTTTGTTCCTCACCAGGCGGCCTCTCTAAAGGATAAGTGGGGTCTTGGCTACAAACCAAGCTACAACCGCTCCAAAAGCATCTCTGCAGCAGTAGGCAGACCACCTTTAAAAAGAATGGACAGACAGAGGTAACAAACGAGGGCAGGAGGAGCCACTTTATCTGGTATCATATTATCATAGAAACCATTAAGGGCGTTTTGCTTAGCATTTACTGTAAACAAACAAGACTAGGCAGCCTCAGTCTCAGACCGCTTCTGTTGACGTTCTGTTTTTGAAACACATTTCCCATTAATCCTCTCACAAAGAGGATGTGGTGACCCACACATTAGAGTGTAGTTTGGAGGAGAGGAAGTGTTCATTTCATTTTTTTTAATAGTAATTATGCAGATAGCTCTGAATTATTGCGGTAATGATATTAAAAACAGTTCACAGACTACAAGACCTTTAGCAATGGAAACCCATTAACTCTGGGGTAAAATTAATAAGTTAAAACAAGTGGAAATAAATCTAATGAACAACAAGGAAAACATATCAACTCAAACTAGCTATAAGCAACTTTATATTGTACAAGGGTCATTTAATATTGTATGCATATTTGTATATGAGCATCTCGTGCCACTTGACATGTCATTTCCTTGCGTCCACAGCTCCAGAATAGGGGATGTGGATGATTTACCAGATATCCGTGTGGATGCTTCCTCTCCTGGACCCCGGGTCACATTCAACATCCAGGACACAGTAAGCTTATTTCTTACAAACCTCTTCCATGTCTCATATGCCCACAGAACAGAGAAACCTTTGATAAATCATTGTTGTGATTTTACAGATTTAATTGAACTGTAAATTGTACTTTTGACAAATCGGTTAAAAACAAATCAATATTTAAAACAATGATAAAATAGACATATATGTATTTTTTAGTTTTGTATCATCTTATGTTGAAAGTTTAAATATCATCTCATCCTCCATTTCTATGTGTGTTTGTCACTGTAATGTATCTCCATACTACACGATAGTTACTGTTCATGATGACTCATGTGATGTCATGTGATCATACAGTTTATTTTAAAGGCGGCTCAAAGGGAGGGACCACTGTGCTCTGAGGTTTTTTGTTGTTTTTTTTTTCGTTTTGGATGAGCTTCATTTTAATTACTCTTTTGTTTAATTGAAGCTTAATAATCAGGCCTTCGACTCTGCACAATCACCTGTAAGTCCAGGAGAGATATTCAAGGTATATTGTTCAAAAGAATATAATTTAACAAGTCAAAATACCTAACCAGCACCAACAAATACTACTTCTGTGTCCTCTTCTCCTCTGTGATTACCTTGACTGAGCTGATAGGATTTTGAATATGCAAGATCAAAACAGGATGATGAAACACCAGCATCTGCTATACAGATATACAATGATGTTATATTGAAGAACATTGTGATAATTTGCATAATAACTTACTGTTACCCTGCACTTTGTGTCCCTAGTTACATTATGATTTATTCCTGGTGCAAAGACATCGGTTGGATTTCTATTTAGATGTGCCATCAGTTTCCAATTGAAGTTCCACAGTCTTTATTACTTCTCTGTTGATAAAATGCCAGTGATGTGAGATAGCAATGTGTCCCTAATTTTATTTGTATAACCTCAACGCAAGCATGTTTTCAGAAAGTAGTTTGCCTGTATAATAAGACGAGTCCTCTATAGATGCCAGTTTATGGGTGGAGTGCTGCTTAATGAGTTATCGTGCGGCACATCCTCATCCTGTCTTGAAAATGCATAAAAATCCAAATCAGCTTTTCTTCAACCTTAATAAATGGACTGATTTCTAACAACTATGCATGGATAACCTCTGAACCACAGTCTGTCAGCTGTTGTTTGTCACAGCAGTCTGTCCTCTCTTATACCCGACAATGCCACAAACTTTATGCTGATACAGTAACTATTATTGCTGGTATTGTAAATCAACCAAATTTGCCATGTCTCTTACCTAACATGACTAATTATGAATAATTGATATTATAAACAGAAACAGAATTTAAAAAAAAAAAAAAAAAAAGACATTGTTTGCAGTTCTTTTTACCCCCACCTGCACATTTCGTTGACATTTCATTTGTTTCCTCCCTGAAAGTCCAAAAACTTAGAGTATCACTTTCCTGTTTTATAACTTGATTTTCAATATAGTTAGCTTAGCATAAAGACTGGAATCAGGGGGAAACCACTAGCCTGGCTAGTCTGTCCCAGTGTCCACATTTGCGGTATGAGCTCTCAAGTGCGTGTTCATACACCACCAGGTAGAAAGCTTGTTTCATGTTAGGAAAAATGCCAACACACAGTTCACTTAATCTGATATTGATGCTTCCTTCTCTTAATCCTGCTTCATAGCGATATCCACAGCTTAACGTATCCCACAGTTCACCACAGTCTGCTGCGCACCACCAGTCCGGTTGTTGGTGGTAGTAAGCTGGTTTTCGGACACACATGTAATGAGCAGACATGAAGATGTGGTAGTTTTCGACGTGTTGGATTCAGCGTGAAAATGATTATTCCAAACATGTTTTCCAAACACGACAAATATGGCAGAAATTCCACACGTACCTGTTCTTCTAAGACTGATTACATTAATAATGTATGTCTGACACTGTCAACAAAAATGCTTGTAACCATAAAACTGTATGTTAACTTATTTTAAATATTTATTCTATCAAATCATCTGAGCTCAGTTGTGCCATGTAAATGTGGGAGTGATGGGAGTTCATTATTAATCGAGTGTGTCCCAGTGAGCTCTGATAAGCCTCCTCATGCTCGCGTTCTTAACAGGCACTTTGGCGCTGTGGCAATTACTAGAAAAATGTAGCCACTTGACTACTCACTTAAACTGCAAGTGTTGGTGTTGGGACAGACCCAAAATCCAGCAGAGGTTCCAGGAGAATCAAACTGTTCCTTTAAAATATTGCAAACTAATTTGCAACCACAATCCACTTCAGACCTTCAGATGACCTGACACAAAACCTATTTTATACCAGAAAATCTGTCTTCTATCAAAACTGATAGTTAATTAATCTTTGAAGGTTTATGTTGCCTATGAACGTGGATGAATCTATCTGCAGTGACATTCTCCAGCTTGGTGTAAATAATCAAATCTTTTTCAGTTCCTCCAATCGTTCTTTAATGATGACAGACCCAGGCTGACTCTGGTGAAGGCTGTAGGATTTAGCTTGCCTCACTTGTCAGTCCCTCTGTGGTCATTTGGCCTTAACCACCCACTTACTTCCCTCGGCCACTGATTTATTACTCATTTACCAACTTGTGAATAGACTGATAACCTGATGGGTCTAGTCTAAAAAGTACAGAAGTAACAGTCAAATCGTGTTCAGCCTCTGTCAATACCTGTCCTGGGGATCTGTTGTTACTGTTGGTAACTGGGCATTTTCTCCAGCTCCAGACTCGTCTATTAGCAGACTCTTTTTGGCACTTTTTTCTGTGGTGGCCCACTTGAGAGCATGTTTTACCTTTTCTCCTGTCGGGGTGTCACGTCGTCCTCATCTTACTCTTCGTCACACATTGTCTCTCTTTCATTCCTTTTCACAGAAAGTGCATGACCTCTCGGCTCCTCTGAGAACAGTTGCAGGCTGGTAGTGTTCTGTCACTGGACATGAGCTCATAAAACTGAGTAAATGATAAATGAATGAAAGAAAGAAAAAGCAAACTTGCCATCGACTTGGTCCATTGTACAGAACACTACCTCCTTCAAAGTTATGATTCCTTGGCTTCCTTCCCACTTTCAGACATCGGCTACATCACCAAGATTGTTGGATTGATGTCTCTAAGTAGGAAGGACTTTAAACAGACCCCTGTCCCCTTGTGTGAGTTTGATTTTCTGCCCTTCTCTGAAGTTTCCTGAGGAGACAGAGGTGGACCTGTTGTCAGTCACCGTAGACGAGCCATCCCATCCTCATCATCACCTTCATCTTCATTCTCCATCCACTGTCGAGGGCCAGCACTCAGTTTTCAGTGCCCCCGGCACCCCTGCTGTCTTCTCACCCACGCTTCCCTTCCAGCACGATGACATGAGGCGCGACGACCTGTCCACTTCCTCCTCCGAAGACTCAGAAAAGGAGGACGAGTTTGAACGCGAGAGACTGCCGAGCTATCGAAGGCCTTTGTGAGTTTTATCGTTTTGTCTTTGTCCTCTCAAGCATTCTTGCAATAATGTTACATGATAGGAAGCAACATTAATCTCACATTAGCATAGAAGTTTTGCTTTTATGATTCATGTTTTCAACTGGAAATAAAGCTTTGCTGTTTTCTCTAAACAGTCTTTTTGCCCGTTTGTTCTCAGCCAAGCGTCTCACAGGAAGTCCTCAGGCTTTTCTGCTGTGAGTCAGCTGTTCAGCGAGCGCTGGCCGAGCACACCTGCCAACCGCAGCTTCAGTGGCCCAGCAACTGAAAGAAACATTGACTTTGAGCTGGACGTCCGTGTGGAGATTGACAGCGGGAAGTGTGTCCTTCACCCCACTACTCAGCAACCCGAGCATGAGGACATTTCCTTCAGGAGGTATGGTGTAATACACGTCATTCATTCTGAAAACTACAGAATTTTATTTAATGTCTGCTTCACATTTCCCTCAGTGACTTGCCAGCTTGATCTGGAAAGTCACTTGATTTGCCAGATCAAGCTTTATGCTGTACCTGGAACAGCTGTGACAGCTTGTCCTCGGTAGATACAAGAAGTACAACTTTATATATTCAGCTAACCAAACAGAATGAGGCATAAGCACACCTTCCCTCTTCATATTACAAGACTCTTCTCCCTGTGGATTTTTCAGGAGCTGTGAGCGCAGCCTCCGGAGTCTGGACCAGGAATCTCCCCCAAAGAAAAAGAAGCTGCAGCCCACCTACACCTCCACCACCCATCTCTTAGCTGGAAAGAAATGTCCCTCCTCTCTGCAGACCAAATCTAATGACATGGAGACCACAGTCTTCTACATTCCAGGGGTAGACGTTAAGGTCGGCCTCTCCCTCAGCATCCAAATCGTCCACAAGCTTCTACTCTGTTGTTTATTTATTTTTGTGCTTTAAATGATAAATTCTCTCCCCCAGCTGCACTACAATTCCAAGACCCTGAAGACGGAGTCACCCAACGCGTCGCGTGGATCCTCTCTCCCTCGCACTCTCTCCAAAGAGTCGAAGCTGTATGGTATGAAAGATAGCGGCCCTCCCAACCCTCCCAATGCTGTCCAAAGCAAGACTAACTCGCTCCTACCTCCCCCGCCCCCACCTATTCCATCAGGTACTGAGCATTCCCTCATTTTTAATTGCATGCCCTAGCACCATCCGTAATCACCGAAACTACAGTGCTACATCTCTCCAATCCGATGATTTACATCCACACGTGGACCCACCTAATCCAATGCATGTGATTTCATCCTTTATTTTACGGCATGAAACCAGAGGGCACCTTTGATCAAACGGGCTCATGCATATTGATGTGCACCACAGAGGGGAAGAAACTACTCTTAATATAATATGATTCCTGTTTTTTTTAAGTATACAAATTGAAATTCCAGAAGAGCTGCAGACATTTAGCCCAGGCTACATATGACTTTTAACTCCCGTGTGTCTCTGCAGCCAAAGGTAAGGGCACTGGAGGGGTAAAGACGGCCAAGCTGTACGCCTGGGTGGCCCTACAGACGCTACCAGAGGAAATGGTCATCAGCCCCTGTCTGCTGGACTTCCTGGAAAAAGCACTGGAGACCATTCCTATCACTCCTGTGGAGAGGAGCTATGCAGGTTGGTTTGAGTACCAGCTGATCTTGAAGGATACCACTCACAGAGGACTCATAACACACTCTTACATGTCTTTACCTGTGTCTCAGCTGTAGCTTCCCAGGAGGAGGACATGGGTCAGTTTGATACAGTGGAGCAGCTGGAGGAATCCACCACCTCCCTGGTTTCCTCTTCCACATCGGCCTACTCCTCCTTCCCTGTGGACGTGGTTGTCTATGTCAGAGTCCAGGTATGAAGAAGCTGACTGTAATCCGTACAGCTCACGTACCCCAGAGCCCCTTTTTTCCCCACAAACAGATGTCACCACATTTACAACATTAAATAATAACAGCAACCCCAAAAAATAGTTTGGGGAATTCATGCACAAATTTCAGGTCATTAGCATGTGAGTCTCAAATAACTCAACATAAGCTATGGATGTTTTGTGTATCATCTTTATTTTTTAGCATGTTTATTTAATATTTTCAGTCCCTGTTTGTTTCTGGCTAAAACTGGTTTCTGGTTATCATTTGTGTTTCCAGCCCTCACAGATCCGCTTCAGCTGCCTGCCCATGTCCAGGGTGGAGTGTATGCTCAAACTGCCCTCTTTAGACCTGGTCTTCTCCTCTAACCGAGGAGAACTGGAGACCCCAACAGGAGCCCACCCCACCGACGGATCGCACCCGCCCTCCTCCACCCCGCCGGGGCAACATATCCCCAAACCGCCTCCCAGCAAAGGTCTGAAAATGACTTGGCGTTTTGTTTTAGCGGAATAATGGTGCTCTAATGTGTGCAGAGATATGTGAAGAACAAAACATTTGAAGTCAGACTCTTTTACAGTCTGTCACACACTGTGAGCCTATCTATTAGCAGTCACTCCATGCCATGTCTGGGCTCTGTGTGATTTAATGTTGCTCCCAGCTTGTTTTCTTGCATTCATTACTTTGCTCTCCAGTCCGTCTTTTTGACAAATCATGCAAGTTCTGCCCTGCTTTTTTTTTTCTTTTTTTTTCTCAGTGCATCCTATTACATCGTTATTTTTTTATTTAGTCCAGTCACATTTACAGTAAATGTAGAGTTTGCTCTAAAGCCAAAAGGGGAATAGCTGTGTATTAATATTACAGTACGCCATCAATATTTATGTGATGCATTAACCTTGCAGCAGACAGTTCATTTGGATCTCTGCTCTAATTAGGTTACTCCTTTTTATTATGAAAATGTGATTTTATCATTTGTGTCAAAAACAGGCTGCTGATGTGGTGTCAGGCTTGTGAATTGTGATGCAGTGATTCCCACTGTTCATAGATTTTAGCTAATTTATTCCTATTGTATGTGTCTGCTCTGTCTTACGTCCTCTCTATTTTTTCCCCCTCTCTCCTCTGCCTCATTCCAGCATCTCCATTGCTGGGGAGCCCTCTGGGCAGGAGCCGCCACAGCAGCAGCCAGTCCGACCTCACCGGCCCCCCAAGTAACTCCTCAGGCCTCAGCTTCACCGCCTGCATGTCTGACTTCTCCCTCTATGTCTTCCACCCCTATGGCGCCGGAAAGCAGAAATCTGCTGTCACAGGGTTGCCTCCGGGCCCAGGGCCATTGGGTACGTGAAGAGGGAAAACTTGCTGTGATTTTCTCATGCTAATGATACAGAGATACAGGTTTTCACAGAAATTAGTGTCTAATGTTCCTGCTGGTGAAGCCTTCTTGCCCCCTCACTCCATGGATAAGAATTGTGTAAAATAAACATGTATAAAAATGTGCTAGGGTCGAGTGTTGATGGAAATAACCGTGACAGCCTATTGTAAATGATCGTTTTAATGCTAAGGTGATATCTCATTCCACAAGTTATTAATGTGTGAAGATTAAAGTCTAATGATTATCATGAGCATGGCTGTTTTTCCTGAAGGTACAGTAGACGAGGAGCCGTCCTCTGTAACAGGAAGAAAAGACTCTTTGAGCATCAACCTGGAGTTTGTGAAGGTCAGCTTATCCAGGATGAGACGAACCGGAGGCCCCACATTCATCGAAAGCTTCATTCCTCCCAAAGGTGGCAAGATGGACACAACCCTCATTAACATCTCAGGTACAGCATGGCTTTTTGCATTAGATAATATTACTGTACGTGTCTTAGTCTACGCAAGGTTCATTTTCTCACTGGTCTAGGATGCTCTGGAGAATTTGAATGGAATTAATAAAGGTTTATTTCAGGCAGGGGGAAGTAAGGGAACCTTTAGACCACTGTTCAAGAGAGGTTAATATCTGCTTATGACAAGTGCTGCTTTAAATAGTAAAATGTCCAGATGTTTACTTATGATTTATGTCTTTTTCCACGAGTTGTCTCCAGTTTTGTTCCTGTCTGATTCAACAGGAAGGTTCATAATATGTGAGATGTCTGAGTCCAGTGCATAGTGTTTTATACAAGCCCTGCTGGGTCCTTTTGTGTGTTCACTTAATCTGGGACTCCAGCAGCGTTACGTAATCCAGCATTACAGCAGAGGGCAATTGGAGAGATATACAACAGAACTGAATACTTTCAGTGTAGCATCTTTGGGGGATATGAAGTACATTATAGGGCTCAGTCATGGAATTTAACATCAGCAGCATCATGGGAACCTCAAAGAGTCCTACTCCAGCACAGACAGGGATTGAAATACACATAAAGCAATGAGTGCTTGAGCTGATAAATGAGACATTTTACAAGCAAAGAAATACTATCGATGAAAAATTCACCTTTACATTCTTTTTACATGTCAGATTTGTTACATGGAGTCTGTGTTTGAACATTTAAAGGAATGTACTCATGTACTGTGATCTAATGCAATACTGTGCCCCCTAGCTGTGTGTGACATCGGCTCGGCTTCCTTCAAGTATGACATGAGACGACTGAGCGAGATCCTGGCCTTCCCTAGAGCCTGGTACAGGCGGAGTATCGCCAGACGCCTCTTCCTTGGAGACCAGACAATCAACCTGCCAGGTGACTTTTTGACCACTCAGAAGATTTGTTCTGCTTTGGTTGGTTGGTTGGTTGAGTGTTACTGCTCCATGTTGACATTTCCACGGTTGTCCTCACACTTACATCTATGCACCTTTATCATGCTTCAGCCTCTGGCCCCGCCACCCCCGACTCGGCCGAAAACGTCACCCAACATCTGTCCCCCGAGTCCAGTCGGAAAGCTTACTGGAGGACATGGGACGGCAGCACCGGGACACAGCACATACCACAGTCCCCCAACGTCTTTTCAGAACATTCCACGGGAAGCAACATGTCCCCGGGCGGCCTGGGTCACCTCAAGTCCCCCGCACCAGGTCGCACCAGGAGTGTGTCTGATTCTTCAGCTCCTAGGAGAGGTGAGTACGGACAAATGAAAGAGGAAAATGACAAAACGCTCTCGATCGTCTTTTCTCTAATCTCTCTGTTCATTTTTATCCAGATTCGGTGACGAAAACGTCCACTCCCTCCTTCAGTAAAAACGGTAAAGCAGCAGGTCAGCAGGGGGCACCGTGGGAGACTTTGGTGGTGTTTGCCATCAACCTGAAACAGCTCACCGTCCAAATGAACATGAGCAACGTAATGGGAAACAACACGTAAGTAACTGTTTCAGCACTCGTTCATGTACATACTTTAACCTTTATACCAGAAATGTAACTGAAGTGATTTTAAAGAAACAGTTTGACATTTTGGGAAATGCACTGATTTGTTTTACTTTTGAGAGTTCGATAAGAAGAGTAATACCATGCTCATGTCACGAGAGTAGCATCAGTCTTCTCATCTGACTCTCGGCAAGTAGAAACTGCCATTCTAATAGTTATTGTTATTAAATTGCTGCTGATATTACATCTGATATTCCAGCCCTTATGGCCCTTCATCATCCAGTTCATCTCTTTTACCAGTCACCACGATGCGCAGTCGTTACAGTTTTCATCTGTACAGTTCAGGCTGAAGTGCAGAAAATCCTGCTGAATCAGTGACAAACTCAACACCCTCATAACTAAGGCAGAGCGGTTTTATGAGCTCTGCGTCGTCATAAAGTTTAAAAAACATCTTCCACTCTGGAAATGTGTGGGCTCCCTGAGCAACACACACAGGTCTCCTGCCTCTCCAGCTCTAATTCTATTATTTATGACTTCAGAATATTCTTCCGACATAAAAACATTTATGCACAGATGAAGTCTTTGTTTAAAACAAGAACTGTATCAGCACAAAAGGTGAAGCACAAAGCTGTACCTGGACATTAGCTAATGGTCTAATAATGACATGATGAATGGACACTTGGAGATAATGACATGTTAGCTGAAATGCATAATCGCTTGTTGACTTGTCAGTCACATTCAGTTCTTGAGGTCGACTGTTTTTTTTCCTTTTCAGTTACCTGTGTTTATTCCTGGGCAAGTCCTCATGAGTCATTTATGTTTCATAGAGAGCACCTCTGCATTATTCAGCAGCGTTTCAGGAGATCTCACAGTTGTGTTTGCCCCTGCAGCTGGACGACCAGCGGGCTGAAGAGTCAGGGACGACTGTCTGTTGGCAGCAACCGGGACCGAGAGATCAGCATGTCTGTCGGCCTCGGCCGCTCCAAACTCGACTCCAAGGGTGGGGTGGTGGGTGGCAATATAGATGTGAACACCCTGGAGATGGTCTGTAAGTAAACAAAGCATCAACTTTTCAGACATCTGGTGTTTTTCCTGTTTTTCTGCAGCTCATTAGGAGCTCTTGTTCTAGCAGAGTGTAAACTGTGGATGTGGAGCTGAGCCAGAGTTCAGTGCACAGTTCTGAAACTACACTGGGAGCTGTGCAGTGATGGAGCATAGACATAAACATTTTATTCTCACTTTCTACTCTTATCTATCACATCTAGTGTTTAAATACGCTAATATAGTATATATATATATGTGCTCATTTATAAATGTCTAATCAGTGATCATGTTACTGTGTTTCTCCTGCTGCAGCTTTGCATATAATGCTGATACAGTTTAACTTTATGTAGCAGACTTCACTCCTTGAACTCTTTGCCTTTTTAGTTTTTTTTTTTTCTGTGAAGCAAAATCTTATTGAAAATGAAATATTAGAATTTTATGCCCATGAATAACAGTCCTTGATACTGAAGCAAGCTAAAGCTTTGCAATTAAGTTTTATTAAATTTAAATAAATGAATTAAATCTGCTAAATTAACCATCTCATTTTAAATGGACTCAGTTTTGCGTGAGGGAAAGACATCAGCGTGAATGTGTTTGTTCTTTTTCATACTGATTTTACTATGCAACCTCCGCTCTATAGAAAGCTAGAAACCAGGATATAATTTGATCGCCTATTTTAATGTTTTGTTTATTTCAGATGATTTCACATGATTTTGGAAACTTTTTTTCATTTAAATGTGATAATATCTCCATCCTTGGCAAAAAAAACAAAATCAAATAAACTTTATTTTAAATATACACTATTCCCTTTCTCCTCAAAACTTTTCTCCAAAATCAGTTTTACTCTCATCCCGTTTGACTGCCATGTTATTAGCGGTCACTCAGTGCTGCAGTGCTAACCAGTCTCCGTCTGTTTTCTAGCCCACATCTCTGAACACCCGAACCAACAACCCAGCCATAAGATCCAGATCACCATGGGCTCCACAGAGGCTCGGGTGGACTACATGGGCTCCAGTATCCTGATGGGAGTGTTCAGCAATGCTGACCTACAGCTGCAGGACGAATGGAAGGTCAACCTGTGCACTGTTGACACCAGCCTATCAGAGAAAAGGTATGAAACGGAGACGCTTATCATGACACACAACACCTGTGGCTTCTTAAAATACAACACTGTGCTGTAACATATTTGGTGGATTTTCATAAAGGGCGATTTCACGTTATTCGTATTTTGGCCCATTTATTTAAACTCAGTATTTTAGAGCCATCAGCAAGAAGATATCTACAGATGTCTGCATTTGAAATACTTAAATATGCAGGTTTATGCTCTCTCCATTAGAATGTAATTACAGTTTAAGGATGGAAATACAAACCAAAGCAAACAATCTCAAAATATCATATTTTATTAAGGGAAAACAACAAATGACAACAACTTATTGGCAGAAATTCAGAATTCTTGTCAGACAGTTTAATAAACTGGTATCTGGACTTGATCACATGTGTTCATGTTTGGTATCAACGCCATAACAGTGGAATTACACCAGACTGGATTCAGTATTTACCTTCATTCATGATGCAGTTTTATTTAATACACATAATATTTCTGGCAGCTTTACTTGCTTCCCTTCGTTTCCTGCAAATTTAACCATCGGCTCAATCATCTGTTTCGCTGTTCCCCACCTTCCCCCCTCCTCCTCCTCCCTCCAGTGAGATCTTCGTCCACGGAGACTTGCAGTGGGACATTTTCCAGGTGATCATTTCACGCTCCACCACACCAGACCTCATCAAGATTGGCATGAAGCTGCAAGAGTTTTTCACTCAGCAGTTCGACACCAGCAAGCGCGCCCTCTCCACCTGGGGCCCCGGCCCCTACCTGCCCCCCAAAACCCCCGTCATCAACACCGAGAAAGGAGCCGCGGAGCTTTGTAAGCGTGCCTTTTTCTATATTGCCGGCTGAAGTATTTAATGCAGACTGTGGCATAATGAGGTATGCACAGCAAGTGTCTGAGGCAGCCCTGCTGGTTGTAGGAAGTGAAATCATTTGTAATTCTAATAAGTGTAATTTGTATACCACTTTTTCAAACAGTTGACAAGGTTGTTCAACAACTGAAACTAATCAAACATGCTTATGAGATAATTAAAAACAAACTAAAAGCTCAAGCAGCATGGATTTAAAAAGGAGGCTGAAAGCAACATAACACACAAAATCTGATCCTGTTAGCAGCAGCCACATGCCTCATATTCCAGTCAGAATTGATTTGTCTGCCTTCATCCTCCCTGCTTCTCATTTCTGTGTCTCCTAACCGTCTTTGTGTCACAGACATGGATGCGGCCCATCACCGCCACTGGCCCGGGGTGCTGAAGGTAATCGCCGGCTGCCACATCTCCCTCTTCCAGATGCCTCTGCCCGAGGACGCCGTGCAGCTGGGCGGTTCAATGAGCCTCCATGGCAATCACATGACCCTGGCCTGCTTCCACGGGCCCAACTTCCGCTCCAAATCGTGGGCTCTGTTCCACCTGGAAGAGCCGAACATCGCCTTCTGGACTGAGGCTCAGAAGATCTGGGAGGATGGTGAGGACATTTCACGGGGACTTACATTGTTTTAGGGGTGTTATTTAGACTAGATGTTCAATTGGAAAACCAGCCACTACATAAACTGAAAACCATCATTATTGTCAGTCATAATTACAGATTTATAGATTTAGCTTTGGCCCTGTGATCGCTGCTTAACAACGGACCTTTGTTTTTGTTATATCCAGGCTCCAAAGATGATTCTACCTACATTGTTCAGACATTGGATTTCCATCTGGGCCACAACACTATGGTAACGAAACCATGCGGCGCACTCGAAAGCCCGATGGCCACCATAACCAAGATAACCCGCCGCCGGCATGAAAACCCTCCACATGGTGTTGCTACTGTCAAAGAATGGTTCAACTACGTTACTGCCATGAGGAACGAAGGTAACCAGTTATTTCAGCTGTAAATCATTTATATCCTGTCATCACACATCTACACGATATTTATTCCAATACCTCAACTCATAGCATGAGCTGATTCAGGAACCAATCAGGTTCTAGTGTCCCCTTTTCCCAGATTTACAATCTGTAAATGCTGTAATACTGTGTGAAACTTGCTGGGATCATTTTTAGGTCAGAGTTTGCTATGGTGCTAAAAACGGTCAGTGGGCTGCTGCTGCTGTGACTGACAGTGGAAACACTCTAAGTTTTATGAAGAAACTGAGAAAGAAACTGGATTAAAGGAACAGGTTCACGTTTTGAATACACAAACACAATTCCCACATGTACAACACAATGAAACTGTGGTATGAGACAGCATTTGTTTTAGCAAGGTGTTCCTAATAAACTGGCAGCTGATTGCCGGTGGGCTTTAAACTTCAAACTTTCCTCGTCTTCAGACAGCTCTGACTAAAAGGCGACAGACGGCTTTTTTTTTTTTTTTTTTCAGAGGAGCTGCTTTATTTCTGCCTCACAGCAGCTGCCTGTTATCTTTAATGTAAAATAGGTGCAGATAGTATTTAACGAAGCAGAGAACTGTGAACATGACCTTAAACTCTGAAAGAGTTTCTGACTCGTCTTATCTCCGGCTTCAGAGCTGAACTTGCTCAGGAACGTGGAGGCCAACAACCAAGAGAGCGGGGTGGCTGCCAAAAGCTCCAGCCTGCTGAGCAGCTTCCGCAGCTCCTCCAGCTACAACCACGAAACTGAGACGATCTTTGCTCTTCCCAGAATGCAGCTGGACTTTAAGTCCATCCACGTACAAGATCCAGATGAACCTTCTCTAACAGGTACCGCATACATGTGTTCAAGAACAGAAAAACTGTAAATGATCACATAAAAGCAGATTTCCAAATAACGCCCGAGCCTCTAATAAAGGCTGACTTTGAAATATCAACTGCAGAAATTTACACAATGTAAAAATTTAGTTTTCTTACACATTAAAAACATAATGCAAAACAAGACGACATCATAGCAAAAGTAATAAAGAGAACCATACAAATCTGGGCTCATACAGCAGCTAATTCCAAATAAAATAAGGAAAAAAAACAAAACCGATCTTTCATTCTTTTTTATTTTTTTTATTTGATCCAGACTCCACCAGCAAACCCAAGGTGGAGTGCAGCGTTGTGACAGAATTCACCGACCACATCTGCGTCACCATGGACGCTGAGCTCATCATGTTCCTCCACGACCTGGTGTCGGCCTACCTGAAGGAGAAGGAGAAAGGTTTGTGTCTTTACAGTCAGTCACTGATACAGTCAGTCAGTCGTTCTGTGGAGATAAAACAAACCGTGTTCAGTCGTTTCAAATGTCCACACGCTCTGGGATAAATTCATGAGTCATTTACAACAGGTGTAGCAATAAGAAAGTATTTTATTCGAGAGTGAAAGTAGCTGGCGAAGTTCCAAACGAGGCATTGTACTGTACGTCAGGAAAATGACTCATCATGTTATCCAAAAGAAAAGAAAAACAAAGAAACAACAACAACAAGGTGGACCACATCTGTCTGCCTCTGTACCTGCAAAGCTGTTTGTATGCTGGCGGACACATTTTGGAGAGCAGCATGAAACGCAGGCAGCTGAGTGTTATTTTCACACACAGTGGGGAGGTCAGGGAGCCCAATGCAGGCAGCATTTTAATGGCTTTCCTATTGTCGCAAAGGAACAAATTACCTCTCTTTATGCCAGCAAACCACCCATTCTTCATGACAATTAACTTTGTTCTGTTGATTCTGCAGCTGAGCAGAAAGAGAAAAGAGGCAAAGTGGCAAAGATTTTCATCAGTGTTTGATTAATCCTGATCAACTGAAGTAGGGCAGATGGGTATTTTAATGTGAATAGAGTCTAGATCTATACCATCAAGGTGCTGACCGCACTTTCAGGGACATTAATGACTGCTTATTGTGCTCTGCTGCTGGATGTTGTTGTTGAAGGATCCGCTTGTCTTGTTTAAAAAAAAAAACAAAAACAATAAAGAAAACATGAAGGCAGTGGGGCGTTTCGAAGCGAGCGACGATCTTATTGCTTGTCTTCCTCCCCGTGTGCCCTCAGCCCTTTTCGCCCCGCGGATGTTTGCGGCTCGGCCGGGCCAGAAGAGCCCCACGGCCCTGCACGACGAAAGCTCCACGGACAAGGACAAGGACAAAGACGACGGCATCAACTACACCACGGTGGACTGGAGGGAGTTCATGTGCAACACCTGGCACTTGGAACCGACTCTCAGGTCAGCTCCGCTCCACCACACCACAGACATGTGGAGTGTGTTTTTGTTTTTGTTTTTTTGGCAGACACACACCTTTTCATGTGACGGAGTCTAATTAAGTCACAATGTTCATTCAAAACCAGCAGAGGAGAAAATTGAAGAGCATTGTGTGCATTTGTGACACTGGAAAAGCGTCATTCTTTATGACTTGGTGGCCACACCAGATTTTACAATGACACACAGGCCAAACATGCAAATCCAGATATACAAAGCTGTCACTCATCACTGTAAAATGTAAAACGTAAAAAAAAAAATTATATAAACAGCAATGTGAATAAATAGAAATACAATCAATCCTTAACTAAAACTTTTGCATTTAAAGAGAGACTTGTAGAAACAGAATGAAACTCAGAGTGTTACAGCTGTTTCTGTTTTTTGTAGAAACAGTAGAATTTAAAGGACACACTGAAATCTCAATTTAAGCAGTTTCTATTACATTTGTCTTCTTTGTGTGTTTTTGTTTTTTTTGTTTTTTTTCCACGTTGCACAAACTTGCTGTGCGACAGTGAAAAGTGGTGGAAGAAATTTCATTTTATAAGTTTTCAGTTCAGAATGTTACTGAAGTACAAGCAGTAAAACATAACAAACAAACAAAATTAATTTCTTATCTAATACTATTGGATTGTTATTATTAGCTATGCATGAATGTGTAACATGTATTTTATGTTACAACTGGTCGAGATGGAGCTGATTTATCATTGGTTTGTGCTGTAACTGCAGCTGTTTTACAGATGTGGCGGGGTAAAAAGTATAAAGGAACAAAAAATGGAAATACTCAAGTGAAAATACAAATACCTCTTCTTGTTCTGAGTTACAGTACAGTAATTGAGTATATGTGCTTAGTTACTGTTAGTGAGGACATGTGGACTGAAATAATTTGAAAAGAATAAGTTAGTTTTTACAGTTTTAAAATCTTGGTTGAGGTCATTCTCAGATAATCATCTTCAGCTCCCTGACAAAAAAACAAACATTTAGCACCATCTAAAACCAAACGTTTTGTCCATCGTCAGGCTCATCTCCTGGACAGGACGCAAGATTGACCCAGTGGGTGTGGACTACATCCTGCAGAAACTTGGCTTCCACCACGCCAGGACTACCATTCCCAAGTGGCTGCAAAGGGGTGTGATGGACCCACTGGACAAGGTGCTGTCAGTGCTCATCAAGAAGCTGGGCACCGCCCTGCAAGACGAGAAGGAAAAGAAAGGCCGCGACAAAGAGGAACACTGAGGAGCACTCATACCACTGTAATCAAAGCTGTGCAAACATACTGTACAGGTCACACTCACTGGATGACTGTATTACAACGGCCACTACTGTACAACGCACTTGTCATTGCACCTGCTAAACCCTGTGAATTCTCAGTATAGTTGTTTACTGTGGTGCACGCTATCAGCGGCTCCGACTGAAGCGTTTTGCACCGATGTTATTTTCTGTATATTTTGAACAAAGTAGCAGACGTTAGTATTACTTGACTGCTTTAATGGTGATAAATCTGCCTACTTTACCTGTTGTAAATGACCTTACTGAAATCGCTTGAAAGTTTGTTTTAAGGCTTACTGATATTTCATGAGAAATGATTTCTTAAACCATTGCCTTTTCTTTGTTTCCCATGGAACACATGGTAGATATGCTTTATGTATTTTATAGCATAGTTTAACGATATTTAAAACCAGAGGAACAGTTCAGTGACAGTGTTCTTGATTTTTTTTTTCTCTCCGTTTTTGAGGTGAACAAATAAATACTAGATGGTTACGGCACATCATCCATTCAGTGGTGAGGACGACAGAAACTTGTAATTATAATTTGAACCAAGATGATTATTTATGGGTATGTGAAATGCAAAGTCTGTAACATGTATTAGCTTGGTGTGTCAAGCTTATTTTTGTCTCTTTTTTTTTAATCCACACAGTAGAACCAGTGTACATAATTAAATTTCTTAAATGTGTTGATTTCCTAACTTAATAAAAATATTGCCATTCAATTTTAGATGAAGCTCAGGTCTGTTATGTTGAGAAGTTCAGTTTAGAAATGATGTGACCTTCTGTTAAAGTTGCGCTCGTACGGATAAAGGTTTTCTCGTCCCTGATGATGTCACAGTGATGTCAACAGGGTCATCTTGGCTTTGGCTCGGACAGAGGGTCGGCGTCACTAACCGGGCAGAGAGGGTCAAACAGAACTGTGCTATTAGCTGCATGATGGGAAATGTAGGATCCAGCATTTTTGGAGCTCGACTCGTAACGATGACCGATAATCCCGCCTTTCCTTTTTTAGATCTATCTCTTGTGGGACAATGATTTTTATGGAATTGCAAATCTAAATTGTTAGAGCTCCCTTTTAATGATGTTCATTTTCTTTTAGGTGCCAAACTTTTTGTTATCTAAAAACTATTGTGGCTTTTGTGTCCTGCCAATTTTCAAACCCATACAATGCATCACTTTGTGTGCAGGTGTTTAGGACTTCAAATGAAACTTTAATTAACTGGAAATGGGTAATGTTTTTTTTTTTTTTTTTTGAAAAACGCTTCATATTGTTTGAATGAAAGCTTTAATGGCATCAGCAGTAATACGTTTTCCTTCTTCAGGCAGTAATTTGTTTTTGTTCTGGGTTTTTAGGTCAGTTAATGAGTGCATGTGTAAGTCTGCAAGACTCACTCTGTAATTTATAATAACTTCTACGAGTGTCCTCCAGTGTTTGTCAGAACCCCCCCCTACACCTCCCACCCCACTCACCCTTAAAAAGCCTGCTTGTGTTCACCACAGGGTTTTGTTAATTCAGTGCACTGACTGTAAGACTCCCCCCACCCATGCTAAGCTCTTCCACTGTGACACCCCCTCCCCTTCACCATCAGTCATGTTCCACTTCTGGTTCCATGCCATGGTTTTGCATATTTGATGGTGCGTTGGCTGGTGAAGGAGAGCTCGGTGGCACTGTGGAGAGGAAGAGAAGTGCGGGTTTCCTCTGTGGCGTCTGCTGTGAGATTACAGCAGTGCCAGCTGAGGAAACCCAGACATCTCAGCATGAGAGCGCACTCAAAGTCTTTGCTCCTGCTTGCCTGGGCCGGACATTATTTTTGATTTTTATTCTGCCTGCTGCACACGAATTCCTTTGAAGTGATTTCTACTTTACATATCGCTGCACCGTGTTTCTCTTCTTTCTCTCACTTCATAGAGCTACAGTAAACACATATTAACATGAAAGCCAAGCGAGTGACCAGTAGATGGAGTCAAAAGCCAGTCGTCCCATAAGCTGAACTCCTCCTTAATGAAACATCCGCTCCCTACAGAATACTGTCCTGCTGCTGAATTATAAAATAGAAAACATTAAAAAGTCATAAAGGGGCCAGAGATGCTGAACGTCGCCTGCCTCTGTCCTTCCTGGCCTGGGATCAAACTGTGCTCAGTCTCCACTGAGCTCTGGGCTGTTCAGTCAAGGAAAAGTGACACACAGTATTAAATGACCAACATATTATAGAAACAGTCTCTAGTTGAGGGCACAGGTTATAAAATATAATGAAAAGGTAATTATAACGTGGGAGAAGTAGAGTTAAAACAGTCTAGAGGGGAACGCTGAAACACTTTTGAATGTTTCATCTCCAGAATTCAGAAATTTTTAGCATAAAGGGGTTTTAAGCTTTGAAGAGAGTCAGATACCAGTTGAGCTTTTGAAAGTTTCCTTTGTGCAGCTTTAGGAAAAATGCATATTCTCTTTCCTGACTGAAAGTCTTCATTAGCAGGCAGCTGATAGTGAACAGAAGCTGAACTCACAGGAAATCATCAAGACTGTTTAAAACACTGGTGTACACAGTAGAATGTGCACAAATGAACAACGAAAAACCAAACAAATACCCATAACATGCTTCATCATCATAGACACAGAAGAAATATGTAATAAAGGTTTGAGTAAGACTTTGGTTCCTTCACCTTCTAACAAGCCAACCTTAATAAAGAGGTTAGAAGTTGGAACTAATGGTGTTATTTATGGTTAATAAATCATTTACTAATGCTAATCCGGTCATTTTTACTCTGACATTTTTATACAAATTAAACAATAAATAAACTGTAAACTTATTTACCTTCTGTGACCTTTAAAAAGAGCTAAGCTAACGGGCTGTTCGCTGGACAGATGTGAAACTGGAATCAATCTTCTCATTTAACCATTTCATTTTTTGCAAGAAAGTAAATAAGCATATTTCCCAAAATGCTGAACATTTTGGGAACAGTTAATGGTTTAGTTGAGAAAGCCATTTGTGTTATTTATTAATGTTTTACCAGTGTTTATAACAGGCATTATTACTAAATAGCGAGGATAAACTGTCTGATGACCTAAAATGGTTGTAACCATTACTATATTAAATGTAACTTTTTAACGAATTAAGCATTAATGAATGAATAAATAAATAAAATAAATAAATATTAACTATAACTAAAGCCATTAGTTACAACTTCAGAAACCTTTATAAATCTTTTTTTCCCATTTTCCTCTGAATATATTTTGTACGTTTTAATTCTGTTTTATCAGCCCGTGTTTTTATAAAAGTCCGACCACTTTTAAGTTGAAGCTGCACTGAGATACGAGCTTAATAAGGAGGTGACAGCGATATATTTAGTAAAATACTTACAGGAGAAGAAGATCAAAGGGACAAACTCATTAACCACATTCAAAACACCATCACGAGCGATGTCTTTATTTATTGTTGTCTATTTCCCGTGCACAGTGCCACCCAGCCCAAAAAACACCCACACAAGACACACTGATTATGTTTTTCCAATAACTGTTATCTTGACAAACCTAACGACTTCAGGTTTTCACTGTGATTCCAGAAAACTGCTTTTCGGGGAACAATATTTTCCACATCTTTTTCAAATTATCACCCTGTTATGAAAGTCCTCATTAGCCTAATGATGGATAGAAAAGAGAAAAAGACATGATACCTACCAGACATACGAGTGTCTGAAACCTCTCCAAAACTGCCTTCTATACCTTGCCCTACAGAACAAATGTGCCCTTGTGGGACACTAAAGAGCGAGCTACATTCAGTCGAACACCGCGGAGTGCCGTTATGATGTACACCAACTAAACTGTCTTAATACAAATGAGCAGACTGAGATTTGAGCTACTTTTTAATTGAGTTTCTAACTGCTTGTTCCACTTCATCAGCTTTACTTCGATTTAATAATTCAGCGTAACAATATGGTTGAAGTGTGGAAAAGGAGAAGCTGGTAGTTAGTATAATAGCCTGAACGTGACTGTTTCTCAGGACCTTGGTTAGAGATGCTCAGGCTGAGCTGTGAAACCACACAGAAACATCTTTACATCTTCCCTCACTTGATGGTGACCTCCCTGACCGTCATGTTGTCTGAACCTCCTTGCCACGAGCATCTGCCACAGACGCTGCAGCTCTCTTATGTCTGCAAGCTTGAATATTGTGCTTCTGTACTAATGCCAAGGTAGCAAGTTCTTTAAACTGCTGCTGCTGTCTAGTTGGTGCCCATGAGGAGGTTGAAAGGCTGTAACGTCTTACGGAAATAACGACGTGACCATCTAGTAATCTGAGTGATTAAGGCTGAACTTATTAACAATGGATGAAATGAGTGTGTGAAAAAAAAAAGCTGGTGTTGTTTGTCCTGACAAACCCACAGAGAATATTTGCCCAGCTCTGCATTTCCATTCAGCTGTATGGAGCATTTTAGCACCTTTCAGCTCATTGTTTTTGGTTTTTCTTTAGGCCCACATATTAAAGCTGCATTAACTTAACAAATTTTTGGCCTCTTGGGGGCCGTGCACACAAAAACAAGCAGTTAACACTGACCGTGGAGAACATGTTAGCAAAGAGTTACTTTCATCAGATATGTAGCAGATAGCAATCATCTGGTGTCGTGTTTCTGGCAAGTATGAGTCCAATATTCACTCAGCTTTTAATAACTGCCTGCTGCGGAGAACACAGACAATAACAGAAACAAGACTGCAAACGAATGCTAATGTTGCTGTGTGTTATATTGATGTGTATTCAGGCATTCATTATCACGTACGTGAGGTGATAATAAATGTTGTGTTGTTGTTGTTGTTGTTGTGCTGCCCCAAATGGCCAAGAAAGTCAATTAATGCCAGTTTAAAGCTGCATCCCATTAATATTTTTATATGAACAATGGCTCGTCGTGGAATTACTGTTTTGGTTGGGTCTCACCTCTCATCGGCAGCAGGGAGCTGTTTTCAGAAAGGCGCTGATGAAGCCACTGTACTCAGCGCTGACAGACAAATAAACAAAGTTACCAACTAACTGGTGAACATGGTGGAGCATTTAGTAGCTGAAGACCCAGATATTTCCCACAGGAGTTATTAAAGATCCAATCAGAGCTAAAAGAAGAGTGAATGTTGGACTTTCACTCATCAGGCTGCCACAAACATGACTTAAAATGAATGCTAATGCTGCTTTGTGTCTCCTGATTTTGTAAACATGCATTTGCTCTCATCAGCAGTTTAAGCTGATAGCTGTGTGCTACATTTAAACCATTTTTACTAATTCTCATGTTGCTCTGTGCCTGCTGGATGCCACCTGTGTTCAACCAAAGAAATGTCTGTGAAGCTAGGAATTAAACAATCAGATTAAGGCAAACCTGTAGTAATATCAGAGATGCTCAGTGGACGCAGTGAAACAGCTGACAACAGCAAAGAATGAAATCTGTCCCATCTAGTTTACTTTCTACTGAGCCGAGTCCCTGTCATTCTGCATCTGCACACACTCAGTATTAGCAGAGACTGTTTCAAACCCATCGGCTCTTTGAGAAAATGACACGCCCTCAGGACCAGGAGCCATGCCACACCGCTGACCGCCCTCACTGCCTGAGACTTATCTAGGCAGCGCAAGATAAATTCTGTGGGTTTACCCAAACAAAATACAGCTGGCGCTGACGCACCTTCATCACCAGAGAAACGCACAAACACACACACACAAACAGGTTTTGCATTGTAGTCTGTGAGAGCCAATTTCAGCCAAGGTAACCAGAGTGCTTTGAAGGCTTGGTGCATGAATCTTCATCAGAAAATGTCATGTGGAGAGTCAGTTATATTCTTTCATGTGCATCTTTAATAAAAAAACAGCATTAACTCCACATCTTCATCTTCATCACACATTAGCTGCCGTAGTTTTAACCTCCCCGAGCCTTTGTGCTTTTGTTTTTTGATTAATTCATCCAGACTAGTGTTTTAGTAAAACATTTCTCCGGGCACAACATGAACTTTAGCTGTGTCTGCTGTCTCACAGCTTGTTCAGTGACCCATGATTATTCAGATTTATGTAAAGGAGGAGGTGAGGTGTTTAATCCCAGGACTATTTGCATTGAAAGCCTTATGGGCTAATCACCACTTTTAAAAGGGTAATGAAAATACAATAGACACGAATATGCTTTATTAAGAGTAAAGATACTGATGTTCACCTGACAGTATATTAGCTCCTTTATTGCGCCTTTTTAATCAAGCAATTGTGACCAGTGCCTTCAGAGTCAGCCAGGATCAATATTAAATGTGCAGGAACACAGCGTCTCGTTGAGAACCTGTATAATGGCAATAACCACAGACTGCAGGTCAACAAGAACTCACATTAGACAATTTAAAAAAGAGTTTTGAGAAAATTCTCCTTAGGTTTTCCGACGACCCCAGAGCGCAGTGCCTGTCCCTGCTTAACTAAAAAAAAAAAAAAATGAAATGGATGCAGCCAGGAAATTACTCAGTTTTAATTCTTTTAGACCTCAGTGCAGCATTTGAGATTTGATCATGAAATTTTAATTGACTCACTTAAGCACTAAGGTGGGGATCTGGCTCAGCACTGAGCTGTCTCGCATCCCATCTTTCTAATAGACCTTTGTCTGTTAGACAATTCATCTCTCAGAGGCACTCAGCTCCCTAAAAAGCCTCACAGAGCTCAATTCCAGGTCCCATCCGTTTGTCCCTGTACAGTACAAGCTCCCGCTTGGAAATGTGTTTAAGTAAAACCGTGTGTCTCTCCGTTGTGCATAGAAAATACCAATTCATAGACAACTTTGTAACAGCAGCTAGTGGATGCCACATGAGTAAAGCACTTGGGGGGAAAAAAAGAAAAGAAAAAGTGATAAAGAATTTCATTTTGACCTTTAGTTGTGACCTTTTTAGTTTAGTTTATAATTGGAGATTTAAAGGTCATCTGTAACATACGTACGTGGTTGTAGGACCTGTTTTTGTGTAGTACTGGCTGGCACAAAAAAATTGGGGTAGTCAGGGCAGTAGGTAGCAGTGCATTTAACAACTCATTGCCATAGTAATGATATAGATTTGTGTTACTTATGGAGGCAGATATTTTTATCACAACATCTAATTTTTCTTTTTAACAACAGTAACCTTCATTAAGGCCTTAAATCCCTGAGATTATACAGCACCTGTAGCTTTATCTGGACAGCACTGAAAATCAAGGTACAACACCTCCACAGAAGATATAGAAAATATGATTACACAGGGAAACAAATCATTTATCATCACATAAAATCCATAGAGAAATCTCATGTTGGAATGTGTGTCCTGCTGGTGAAAATCTTTAGTCTAAAGTTTAGTTTATTACTTGTCAGAAGTACCTGCTCGGGGATGTGTCAGCCTATAAGGGCTGGTGAGTCGAGTAACAAGAGATGTGTGCTTTCTAAGTAGATTTTTTTTTGTTTGAGTGAGTGAGTGAGTGAACAGTTTAGGTTGAAAGGAGAAAAGAAAAGACAAGACAGAGAGGGAGGATGACACACAACGACGATCCCAAGGCAGATGTGAATTGAGAGCAACATGAGTTCATAGTTGCGTTTTCCCTCCGCAGGAAGAGACTCGATCCATCTGTGCTGACAAACACCTATCAATAATGAAGCTAATGGGAAATGGAGAGATGATTTCTGCTGTTAGCGTCAGTTAAAACCCTGTCAGCTGCCAGATGCTGGAGAGACATTTGACTTAAACACGCATAAAGAGAGAGTTACATTTGTCTCTGAACAATGCAAATGTTTCAGTTTATTTATGACACAGGTTTCAGTTGATTTTTAACCCAGATATACTGACCTACAAAGAGAGATCGCAGAAGCAGTGAAGCTGAGAAAAAGGATTTAAATTTAGATAATCTACACTAAATACTGAGTGTATACTATCTACCAACGAACCGTGTTCTCTCGGGTTTCTTATCCATTTTGACTAGTTTGTTAAACATATTGAAATCAATATAAATTAATTTTCAATTTAATACATCTAAGTATGTGATTTAAATGTAGTTTAACCACACCAACTCACATCCACTACAGTCAAAAAAGGAGATGGCAGCAACTGAGCTCTTATAAGCGATCTAACTTTAGCAGGACTTTTTCTTATTAGTAAGAATTGATTTAGCAGTTCATCAAAGTACAAGCTTAGGTTTACATTTACAGAGAACAACTAGGGAAAATCCCTATTAAATAAAAATTTCCATCTCAAAATTAGAGTTTGTCCTGAACTCTTTTTTTAATGACCAAACACCTGTAAAATAAATAGTGTTGTTAGCCTCAGCTGTTCTTTGTGTTTAGTGCTAATATGACGAACATTGTAAACATTATCCCTGCTAAACATCAGCATGTAAGCATTGTCAGTGTGAGCGTGTTGCTGTGCATGTGTTAGCGTTTACCTCTGAAGCATCAGTATTGCTGCTCTGTGGCACACTCTTGAGAAATCTGGACTGAAATGAAAATTTTATTTTTTCATACACCTTACGCCTGTAAAAAAAAAAAAAGAACAAGGCTAGGATTGAATTTTAAGTTTCAAAGCATAAATGTGGAGAAAAAAGGAGTTTTGTCCACGAGCATTAGGAAGATTATTTAAGGGTTTGTGTTTCTGCTCATACCAAAGAAAAGAGACATTCTTTGAAATGAGCATCTGCATTTTTAGGTACTATAGACAGCGTGTCAACTTTCAGATAATATTTAAAAAAGAAAAAAAAAACTATGAATGAGAGAATGACAGAAAGAATGCAAGAAAGTATAAGACCTTAGGCTGAACTTTTAGGAACCCTGCCCCTGTTATTGTCTGCCGAGGATTACTGTCTGATGAGTTTCCAATTTGAGCCGAAAAGGTTGTACAGTACAAAAAAGATAGAAGCTGAACCAATTTACAGCAACGTCCTTAATGCCAAGCAAAGAACTCAGCCGCACAAAGGCTGTGCTAAGAAATGGAGGGATTAAAACAGGAGTTTCACCTAAATT
Source organism: Toxotes lorentzi (assembly GCA_037833715.1). Taxonomy (NCBI): domain Eukaryota; kingdom Metazoa; phylum Chordata; class Actinopteri; family Toxotidae; genus Toxotes; species Toxotes lorentzi. The sequence goes on along the minus strand of JBBMJY010000009.1, from coordinate 16,419,471 downwards.
CACATACATTAATACTCTGGATGCTTTAATCAGGGCAATATTGTTCAAAAACCAGACTGAAAAGTTTCAGAAATGCATTACCGCAAGTTCTGCTCGCAGTCAAGTAAAGGTCAGGACGGCAAAACTCAGCAGAAGGTAGCCCACCAGCAATGATTGCTGAATGAGGTAAGGATCAACCGGAAAAAATGGTTGTCAACATTTTTCTGTGGATTATTATTTTCAATACCAGAAACATGCATAGAAACGAAGCATGCTCTGCAACACAACCCCAGAAAAGTGAGCATTTTAAGATATAATATCAGAGAAATCCAGTCACTTTGAAGCTTTGACACAAGGTTTTCAAAGCCCCACAGAAGTTAAAGATGCAAGAGAAAGATCTAGAGCAATACGCCCGTATCTGAGAGAGGGGCTTTAAAAATAACTGATTGATGGTCGGACATACGGAAATCTATTTTTTTTTTCCACAGAGTGAGGCCAGATGCTCGAGCTACATCATAGTGAAATATTATTTCCCTTCATGATAAGGGAATTCTGCAAGTTTAATTTCATATTAAAAAGTTTCAACTGCTGTGAAATACAGACATCTCACCAAGTTTGAGCTACAGATTTAAGACTGAACTCAGATGCTGGAGTAGATGTTGGGCAATAATTATATAAATCTACGAATATTAGAATTCAGTCACAGCACATGTAGATTTAATACAACTGAATGTAACTGCTGTGCTCTGAAACCCATTATTTTCAACTTCTTGTGCCACACCATGACACTTTGTCACGAGCCGCACAGCGCTTTGCGAGATCGCAGTGATGCATACCCACATGGCCAAAAGAAATGAGGCATCAAACTGCTCCTGAAAGCAGAGCTCTTTCACAAGCCTGAATTCCCCAAACCGCTCTCTGGGCCTGAGGGTTTCTTCTTCCTTGCTGCTCCCCTTTTTCCTCTGACTAGCAGGGCCAGTTCTAATGGTTGCCTCTTAGCGTGGAACAGATACATGTTTGTCTTCTTGAGACTGTAAACAAACCAGGAGCTTCCCGCTTGGCAACAACATAATCACATAATAGACTACATAATGTAGTCCAGCCAGTAGTTTTGAAAACTCCACATATTTCGCTCTGTCCTCCTTGACTCCTACAATCAGTGAGCTGAACCCAGAGGTGAGTCAAGTGCAAATGGCGTTGTGTCTGAAAGGACAATAACTCTTACAGGACTGAAGAAACTAAGTGGATCCAAAGATTTGACTGACAGAATTTATAATCAAGGTACATAAAGACATCTCTACACAGTAAACACATCACAGAGGCAGTCATGTTTTATGATGAAACTGGAAAACTTCAAATACATTGAAATTCAATGAGGAAATCCTCATTGGACAACTAAAAACTGAAGTTTTGAGAAATACATATAGTCACTGATTTACATGCCCAGAGTTAGATGAAAAGATTGATGTCGCTCTCATTTCTGTTTGGTAAATAGGAAGCTGCTGCCTGCACTCAGTTAGCTTAGCTTACTTACAGTAGCATAAAGACTGGAAACAGGGAAACAGCTAACTTGGCTCTGTCCAGACATAATCCACCTCGCAGCACCTCTAAAGCTCTCTAATGAACTTATAAACACAAGACCACCAAATCCCACAGTAAGCATTCATGGCCTTACTTCTTCTTGTTTTTTATGGCTGCCATTGTTTTTGTCCTAAAGTCCTTAATTCAAGCAGAAAATGGCCAGATCAAAGACAGCAAACAAAATCACTGGGTCAAAGAATCAACCGAACTGGATGCATTTAAATGGTACCAGCCACTTTTTAACAATGCTGTTGCAAACAAAATACTGGGCGGTTTCATTCTGTCTTTGGGGTCTTTGTGGTACACTTAGTCTTAGTGACAGTGTGTGTGTGTGTTTTTTTACTGTTCCTGTTGAGACAGAGAGTTGGTGTGTTAACATACAGTAACTGCCTTGATTTCTTTTTGAGGCTTTACAGCAGTGACGTTTGACACATTATCATATTGTGAACATCAGTTTTCTTTAGAGATTTATTTTAATGTATTAACTGCTTTATTTATGGAATCCATAATGTGTGGTATATAAAACTGTGTTTTGTTTTTTTGGGGGCTCTGACTTCTTCCTTTCAAACATCAAGGCTTTCTTCTTTTTTTTTTTTACCTTCGCAGCTCTGCTCTGGCTATAGAAATGTTGGTTTCACTAAAACTGAAGGCTCCACACCAAATTCCACACAGCCTACTGCTGCATTTGAAGTAGCCAACAAAAAGTTGGGGGATTTTTGGGGGATTGGGGGATTTTTCCATTGGTTATGGATTTCAAGCAAAATCCATAACCAATGCTAAAACATAATCTCGTCAGAAGAAAAATATGATTCCAGGAGTGGATGTCTGTCATTCAAGTATGAAGCTAAAGTAGCTTTTGTTACAATCACACCTTTTCCAATCCTCTGATGATACCTTTTCATACTCTCTGATGATAGTGCTATGCTGTGATGCAGTGCCCTGCCATTGTAACCTTCACAGATATACATAAACCTTTAATCCTGAACATAAAAAACACAAAGGGAAAGTCTGTCACTAATTATAGACTTGTAATCATACAAAGTGAAACCATCTCCCAGGTACTGTGTGCACTTAGGTGTTTGAGAGTCTCTATTCATAACGTCTGTTGCTCCTGATAGAGTGATGGTTATTGGAAGATGTGCCATATCCTTTGTACAGCTTTCTATACTCCTAAAATCCAAAGTAAGTCTGAAGGTTGTAGGAGTCAGACAGTAACACCGGCTCCCTGGGGCCAGTGATAAGGAGTCAGTCTTAAGACTGGCTCAAATAATCATCTCTGACCCATCTCTCCTCCACCAGAAAAATGAGCGAGGCCTGCTCCCCTTAAGCCCAGCCTTTAAGCGTTCCCAAATGTCCCAAGAAACTAATTTGTGCCAGTATCCATTAAGATTTAACATGCTCTGGGAAGCTGGCAAGCTCCAGCTGAACACAAGGTAGAAGGATTTCAGCTGTAGTTATCTCTACACTGATTCTCAAGTTGTTGTGTTGTATGTTGGTGATGAATCCAGGACTGATTTTACTGATTGGAACCACCACTACACCACTAATTTAGGACACACAAATGAGAATTATATCCACGATTTCTGCTGATTAAACGCCATTATGCAGCCTGAATTTGAATATCAGTGAACGGGTTAATGTCCTGTGGTTTGACGCAGGAATGGTTAATAGGAGGACAGGCAGCAGGTGGGGAGACATGCAGACTGATGAGCAGCAGCTAGAGGAGCTACTGTGTGCTGAGGGCTGAGCCGGGGAAATAAGCAACCATCGCCGTGTCTGATTTGTCCCTGCTGCAGACAAAATTGTTGTAATTTCAAGACACAGGCAGCTTTGTTAAAAAAAAAAAAAAAAAGAAAGAAAAGAAAGAAAGAAAAAGGCCGAACAGAGCGCAGAGGCATGGTTTGTCCGTCTGCCTCTGTCGTTGAACGGGACGCCGGTGAATAACACTTGCAGTCAGTCGCTGGATAAATGACTTGAGAAACTCTCGTCGAAGTCAGCGGACAGAGAAAGCGGTTTTATGGGAAATGAATGTGACCGGGAAACAGCAACCTGAGCTGATCGAGCGACCCGCCAGCCTTTTGGTTCCAACTTCGGCAAGTAAACCTTTTCATTAAGATTTATTTAAATGAACTTAATTTATGTAGCATTGCGTCCTATTTCCTTTGAGATGTGCTATGTTTAGGGGCAGTTACAAAGAGCACACGCGCCGTTTTGTTCTTTGATGTGCAGCGGGAAGTCCAGACTACCTTTAAAAAGCCTACTGTTAAGCGTTTCTTACTTAAAAACACTTGTAAACACTTAGCTGGCTTTGAAATATAAGTCGTTTCCAAATCAGTAACAACACCTGCATGATTCGGCATAGATCTAACAAACTATGGCGCTCTTACCTTAACCAACTTTTAACTTTTATAAATAGCATTTACAAATACTTCACTGTCCATCTCCAATGCCTATAACGTTAAATCTGCCACGGCGGATGCGACTGATGTGTGTGCCATGCTGCAAGTTTGAAACAAATCTCGTTGAAGCACGGCAGCACATCGTGGCTCATTTATCGGTATGTCTATGCCTAATCCACCAGAAGACTATGCCAAACTAAAGCCCCTTTGCCTTATTGTAAAAGTCATGTAATTTAGCCGACGATCAAGTAGGCATTAAATTACTAGATGTGTGAGTGGAGGCCGGTCCTCCTTCCTTCCATGTGATGAAACGGCGTGTTTTTGGCAGATTGTGGTTTGATAGGTTATACAGCAGTTGTGCTGTGCAGTCACACGAACACTAGAGCAGCTTAACTCTTATAACTTTACATATTGTAGACGTTTCTCAGGCGTCAGTGTTGGTCAGTACTGGCTGTGTAACCTAAGATTTGATTTGCCAGTTGCTCATCTCTCTGTCTCTCTATGTCTGCCAGATGAAGGTATTGCCTGCTCATTGCACAGTTCTGGTTCCTTAATTATATTCCGACTATAATTACCATTATTTTCTTTTGTCAGACACAGACATCCATATACTGAAATGAGCTTCCTTAAGGGGCTTCATGTTAAATTGTGTATTGTGGTAAGGCTACTTAAAGAAGAAAACTAATGATTTTGACCTTTTTTTAGCAGCTGCTTAAAGCAAAATCCAGCATCATGTGTTGCCTTAAATTTAACCAAACCCATTCTGTGGGTAAAATTACATGTCCATTACACTTAGATGATGATTTGTTTTATTTGCATTTTTCCCCTGCATCTTTCAATGGACACCTTCCATTGCTTTCCTGTACCTGTCAGTCATATGTATGTTTTTATTGAAAGTTTTTAGCACTTGCTTCAGTTAAAACAGCAGATCCTCTTGGGGCAAAATATGACCCATCATTTGCTGCATGGCATTCAGCTGTCGGCCTCTTCTTGCCTCCACTGGACACATAGCACCTTTAATTTCTGCACTCCCCTGAGTCCTGCTTTGTGGGCACTTTCTGTTCACAAAGCATTTGCTTTTAAAACCGGATACCTGAGCCTCGAGGGACACAAGTCTGCGGCTTAATTCTGCTTAGCGTGTTCAGTTTTCACACATGTCCTTCTCTCCATTTACCACTGACTGATGGCTAAAATTACACAGTAAGCAGAGTTTTCTTGTTGCAGTAGACTCTCCCACAAACACTATTAGGTCTGGAAGGCTTTCACTCCGTCATGCACATTAATGATCACCTGGTGTGCAGTCTACGAGTGTTAAACACGGACCTGATTTTGCTCTCACAGTAACTACACTCAGGATTTTGCAGGTCCTTAAACAATTTTAAAGTTTTAGGGCTGAATTAATGTTCAAATTTGCAAAATGTAGATCATTTTCTTCCGCATGTAGTTACCTACATTATCTTTGTACTGGAAAGCTGACTTTGGAATACAAAATGCATCTATAGAGCTTTGATACATACAGTTGGCCTTTGCGTCCCAGCAGAATGCATTTCCTGGGATTCCTACTCTGAAAATGTATGAGAACCCTTACAAAGGGGTGATGTCAGCCTCGTCTCTTCACTGTTTGGTTTTTTGGAAATGACCTTCAGTCAACTTCAGCTTCTGTAAAAGCTCTTTAGAAATCTTACATTTTGCTCGCTGAGACATGCAGATACACTGACTCTAGTTCAGTGATTGACAGTCACTAATGAATTGGATAAAAGGCTGGAGAGGCACTCCTCTCCTCTCTTTTTATTGTCACCATGGCACACTGGCTGCGTATCAACAAATACGAGTTGTCCTCTAATGATCAAGTTTCTGAATCGTGATTGAATGAAGATTCTCCGTAATCCAGGGCACAGGAGAAATTACTAAGTGGTAATTCAAAGGCAGCTCGCTATTTGGTGTCAGAGTTGTTTCACCAGTCATAAAGATACTGTAGACTGGTTCCTCCAGTCTGAACAGGTCTGTGCCTACATTGTATGTGTGCATCAGTGTTGTTGTGTGTTTGAATTGTATGTCAGGGTGTGTTAGTGCCGTTATGGACAGGCAGGGTTGCAGAGTGTTTTCCTGCATCCCCCCATTGAAGCGGTATCTTTATGTGAGAACTTGAAAATGTACGATGTTAGGTTCTGTACACATAATTCTCTGTCACTCAAATTCTACAGAAGTTCTTGAAGTCTACTAGAACTGTGGTTCTCAGCAACCATCAAGTACCAGTGGATACTTTCTGCCCTCCAGCCTCTCAGGACAATTATGAGCCCATTATATCTTAGTGCACCACAACAAGGCGAAGAAAACAGACTAACCTCGACAGGTAACACAGAGATGAGATTTATGTTTTATGGAAATAGTTTTCAAAGAATATTTTTCAGTTTCGCTAGAGAGAAGGATGATTTTAAGAAGAACTGTTTGGCTTTGCAAATACATACACTACAGGCCAAACATTTGGAAGCAACTTCAAGTTTCTGTTCACAATGCCTTTCTTAAAAACCAGTCTGAGTTCTATGAATTTTCTCTTTGGCTTTTAAGAGTTTGCATACAAAAATCCAATAAATCTCAACTGTGTTTATATCTCTGACAAACTTCCACAGAAATGGCTAGAAAGACACAGCTGAGTAAAGAAACAAGAGTACAAATTTGTACATGGAGGAAAGAAGGATACACTGAAAGGGAAATTGCAAAACGCCTAATGGTGTCCAACAAAGGAGTTCACTACACCCTGAAGACACTAGAAGAAACTGGAAGTTATGATAGAAAAAGGTCTGGAGGAAAGAGGGTCACTACAAAAGCAAAGGATAAACATATCATTGTAACCAGTAACAGAGATCAGCGAAAATCAGCACCACAAATACGGGAGGAAATCAACATGACAAGCTCAAAACCCATATCTCTGACAACTGTGAAAAGAGTTTGAGAAAGGCTGGTCTGAAGGGTTGTGTATCTGCAAAAAAAACACTACTTCATCCACAGAACAAGAAAAAGAAATATGAGTGGGCGAAAGCACACAAAAATTAGACCTATGATGACTGGAAACAAGTTCTCTGGACCGACGAAAGCAAGTCTGGTTCAAATCGCTATGTCCACAGACAAACTGGTGATCGTCTTAAAACACCATGCATAACACGCACAATAAAGCATGGAGGTGGTAGTGCCATGGTATGGGGATGTTCTGCAGGTGATAGAGTAGGAGATTTGTTTGAAGTAAAGGGTATCATGAAGAAGGAACAGTACCACTCCATCCTCCAGCATTATGCAGTTCCATCTGGACTAAGACTTGTGGGTTGAAAGTTTGTTTTTTTTGTTTAGCATAATGACCCTAAACATTCTTCCAAGCTCTGTCGGGTTACCTAGACAAAAAAGAAGAGGAAGGTGTCCCTCGAAAGATGGTTTTGGCCCTCCAACTGAGCTTGTGTGGGACGATTTGGATCGATCAGTCAGAAAAGTACATCCCACGAATCAGCAGCCTCTCATTGATGAACTTAAGAAAGCTTTGAATGCAATTCCAAACGAATGTGGAACAAATGCCTCGTATATGCCATGCTGTTGTTAAAGCCAGAGGAGGTTACTTTGAAGAAAGCAAAGTCTAGGCAGGAAAAACCCAAATATCTGATAATTATAGTAAAAATGTTTTCTGATAAGAGACTCTTTATATAATTATCATTTATTTATTTATTTATTTTTTGGACGAATTTGATCTTGCTTCCCAACTTTTGGCCTGTAGTGCATATGGTGCTTCTCCACTGCATGCGAGACAGTCCTGAACGGGGCTAGGTAACACCATTAAAGACTTAACCTAGTTTACTTAATTTTGGAAGTAAGTAACTTGGAAGTTAATGGGTATAAATATTTATGAACTGGTTTTGTGTGATCAGCCTGTTTTAATTTAGTATGCATTAATGTTGATTTAGTAGACACTTCCGTTTATAACTAGCCTGAACGTATGAAAACCAGTCTAGCTGGTGCAACTTGCTCACTGCAAATTTAATTCCAGGATGTAACTGAAACTTAAATGAACCATGTGTTGCCGATGTAACAGTTTCATAATTGAGAGTAAGCAGGACGGCTTCCTCTGTTAACACAATGTGAGCAAATATGCTAAACAATACTGCCACTGAAATATTTACAAAGATGCAATGATTATTCACACTCAGCCTTACAGGGACTGCACTGACTGTTGGTGATATTGACTTGGTGGTCAAAATAACCTTTACAGAAGGAACAAGCAGCAAAGACCACCCAAAACTAAGATCACTACAAATGGGATTAAATAGAAAGGGATTCACTATGATTATCAGACAATCAGACTTCGGCTTGTCCCCTTTTAAAGGCATACAAAAATAACATGCATGTCATATAAAATTTCCAGCCCCCTGTGGTCACATGCCTGAGGGTTTCTCTTGGCAGGAGCTGCAGAAGCATAATTATACCCCAGTGGAGTGTGAAAGTCGATGCTTTTGTATTCAGGAAGTCAATCATATTTTAACCAAATCACTCCTGGAGCATGAACATGTATTCTCTTTAGCCTTTAATTTTCCCAGGGCTGCTCAGGTAATTGGAAAGGACACAAAACAATCAGACTCCATATTGTAAAACTATATTTCAGTTTCTTAAAAAGGTTATACAGAATTTAGCTTCTTTCATTGCCTGAACAATATTCAATTTTTCTCCCATCACTGGAGTGGGGCTCTTCAAAATGAATAGTGTAATTTAATGACCCTAGTGTAACAATTCAATCACGTGGAGCATATTGTTTGACCCCTTCGAGCATTTCCTCTTTATGCTGTATTAAATGTTTAGTAATATTGTAGAAAATCATTATATATATATATATAGATGTCATTTCCTGTCAGATGGTTCAACAGTTTTACTTTAATCTCCTTAGGGCACATGAACTAATGGCAGGAGGAACCCACGAGACCTGTGAAATGGGCCAAAGTGCAGACTCCAGTGTTATATCATAAATTAGTCTTTTTTTTTTTTAAAGCTTATAATTATTCCCTGTAAGAAGTGCAAAGATACATATCTAATACAGCGTTATGCACAGTCATATTCTATTATTCAACTAACTACAAAACCAGGCGGTAATTAAAGTCTTAATTAGGTGGTGTTTTAATTTTTAAAATGTCAAGAGGATATGTAGTGTCATAAATCCTGATGCATCAAAACAAGTTGTGCTGTCACTGTTTAGAACCTTTCTTGACATGTTTCCTTAGCAAATAAAAGGAAACTCGTCCTCTGCATTATTAATACCCACAGCGTTTCATTAGCATTTTTATTTAGATTCAAGGCAGGAAACTTATGCATTTTAATGTCCCCATTCATTTCCAAGAGAGATATAAAGAAAACCACCTTGTCCGTTTGCTGGCTGATAGTGGATTGTCGCGGACACTCTTCTCATTACTTCAGACGACCACACTTTTAAAAAAAAAAAAAAAAATATATATATATATATATATATATATATTTATTTTTGTTTGTTGTTTAAAGTGAGAATTCATCCTTGAAAGGCGAATAAAATAATTTTGGAAATATAAACAGTTCCAGATTAGTTCCTCAAAATCTACATTCACCCCAAATTACTCCTCCCGTAGTGCCAACATAAGAACACCCAACCCCCACTCAAACCAGAATCCTAACTTTTACTGCATTGTTCAAAATGTATTCCTCACGACGTATGCATCATACTCTAAAACTAAAACTAAAAAGCGCATTTTTAGGAAATCTGGAGACTAGTGAGACAAATTTCCTTCATCTCATCTTGTTATCTCTCACACTGGCCAAACAACATGCAGCAATCTCACACATGTTGGAGGGATTCTGGGGAAACAGCGGCTTTCACACAGTCGAGCGTGCTGGTATTTGAACAGTAAAGCTCTGCAAGACAAGCCTATTCAAACAATGAATATACAGCAGAGAGGAAATACATCAAGTGGTTTTGATTCCCCATGGAGTCGGTCTGAGTGGAAGACTGAACAAGGATGATTGTGGAAGATATAATACCACATATCTGTGAGTTTGGTGCATATGAGGAGAGCTCCATCCTGGCTACAGTATATTGACCTTGCAGGAAATTGACATACAACATGGTACTGCATACAGTGGATCTACTGATCCATAGGAAAATTAACAGCCTAATGCATATAAGGTAATTTATCTACAGAGTAATTTAAAGAAGGATTTGTGACATCGAAACATCAAACAACCACATTTGCCATGAAGAACTGAACTCCCACATCATTACATGCCTTGTTGCTTTCCTGCAAATCCCTTCCTCCCCACATTTCTAGTCTCTCTGTTCAGACAAATATGCATTGCTCAGTTGGTGGAGACCATATGATACAGCTTTTTAAAATTCTCAGCAGCTGCATTGTTACATACATATATGAAACTTAGGAATGTTCACTACCACTTTGTCATTTTTTTTTTAATGAATGATTTACTTGATTTATTTGAAGTAATGGTTTGACTTTTTAAGAAATATGCCAATTTGCTCTCTTGTTAGTGTTGGATTCCAAGATTGATACCGCACATATACAATTAGAAACTGGCAAATTTGGGTAAAAAAAGAACATCTGATCCACTAGAACATTAAAAGGGACCTAATGTTTAGTTATATTTTCACAATATATGTGAAATGGAAACTGCCAGTGAAGCCTATTTGTACTGCTTTAGCTGTAACTCCAGTGTAACCAGTGTAAGTCTGTGAAGAGTCACGCACTGTGTATTTACTGTACCACAGTGAGAAGCTGCTGCAGGTTTAGCCGGCATGTCTGAGTTATAAGCTCCTGCTGTTTTCAAAAATACATTAAAAACAGCTTGTGGAGACGTGCTGCTGCTGCATTGATGAACATAATCCATCACTGTAAATTAAAATAAATGAGATGACTGGTGACTTTTTACAACCTTATAAAAAGGCATGGTATGTTCTGTGGTATCTGACTGCGAATGCAGTTTTTCGTGTTTACTTTTACCTCTTCGTGTTTACCACTCTTAGGTAAGAGTACATCCTGACTGACAGAGGTGAAATAGTTCCAGTGAATGTGGTAATTAGCAGCATGGTTAGGAGAAATTACCAGAAGTTGTCTCATTTAAAATGATGGATTATGTTTATCAGGGCAGCTGTATCTCTGGGCTGTTTTTAATGGATTTTTGGAAAAATCCAGTAATAATTTTAGCCTTTTTACTTTAAAGCTGTCAGGCAGGATTGCATGTTAGTATTTGCAGACAAGAGGTCTTTTGCCAGCGTTTGGCAGGATTTCTCAAAAGTGCTGCAACTAATGAAATGTGTGTGTTGCTCACTTTTGCTGTGGAAGCATTGTGAATACAGGAGAATGTGCCCCTTTCCAACCTCTTTCTAATTGCTGTTTTAAATACAGTAAATACTTCTGTAACCCTCCAGATGAGATAATTAACGTTTAAAAAAACAAAAACTAACATCTTTTCCATGAGAAATCTCAGGGAAATTTAGATGATACACTGACATTCCTGTGTAACTGTAGGACTGTACAATCATACCTATTTCACTGCTGACACAACCCCAAGGTAGTTTAACTTGACCTCAGAAAAGAAGGACAATCTAAACAGAGTGCTGGCCCTTGCCCTTTATCCTCTTTCCAAAATCTCAATCTCAGTTTTAAATGTGAAGATCTTTTAAAGGGTCCAGCGCTCAGCTTGACAAATGTAGTGATTGTGACACTCTGAAACATGGCTAGGTCAAAAGCTAGTACATGACTGTACTGTGTATGGTCAGTGACCATCAGTATCTAATTACTCATTGGCCCAGTTGTTAATTCTTCTTGTTGGTGTGTATAGTAAAATGATTCCATTGGTTAGGGTGTGGGCGTTGGTTTGACTTTTCAGCCCAGTCAATATGTCATACTCATTAACTTCCTGGTTGTGGTTTTATTGTTGTCTGGCCTGTTGCCTGAGAGAGAAAATTGAGAGTGATGTGTGGTTGTGGCCCAGAGACAGTTCCACTGGTCAAAACTCATGAATCATGGCTGAAAGTGTATGAAATCCATGATGAGGGGTTTGTTAGTGTTAAACTGAACTGATGGAACTAAAGGGTGATTCATGGGTGAAGGCTGTAAGTGGGTTAAGGGGTGAAATTTTCTTTGTTGCATTCCAGGTATAATTCAGATCTAATGTGATTGATCTGCACCACAAATGTGTGTGTGTGTGTGTGTGTCTGGAGAGTGTTGCACTGAGCTGCTGTCTGTGTATCTCTACTATGCCAGTGTGTATATGTGTGTCGCTTGACAGCTGTGGTGGCTTTTCAAGGTTATCAGTGTCTGGAAAGTTTTCTTCCACTGCAGCCAAAGTGAACTCAAATGTCAACTATCTCCATATCAGAGAGGAGAGACAGAGGTGGCACAAATGTCGGGGGTTATTAAGATATGCAGGAGAACCAAGGTTTATGAAATTAGTGTATGTTATAGAGAACTGAAGTCAAGACGTCACGTCTGAATTAGCCTCTGTTCATTTAGCCTTTCTTTCATCTGTCTTTTTAAAGAAAAAAGTGTTATATTTTTTGCTACTTTAAATCTCGGTGCGTCCAGTCTCTCTGAAGTCAATACATGATTAATGTACAGTATAAACTGCCCCGAATATTCGGCCACCGAAAATTTTCCAAAATTCACTTTCGGTTTCCGGCCGAAAGACTTTTATCACAGAAACAGCATGGCCGAAACAGGATGTTGTGATGACGCAAGTGAAAACCGCGGCCAGTACGAGCTTGTCTGGAAGGGTCAACATGCCTGCGGTGTGGACGTATTTCAGTATATCTGAGAAAGACACATGGATAGCGATTTGCAAAACATGTTATGCCGAAAATTCTAGAGGGGATGCATCTGCAAAAAATTTCTCCACGTCGGGTTTAATTTATCAGCTGAAATCCAAACATCTTGATCGCTATGCTGAATATGAGAGGAATGCAGCACAGAAAAGGAAAATCCCTAAAATTATTGTTATTGGTGTACAAGGCACCATTCTACAATTTAGACAACCTGATTGGTCTGTAGCAAAGGGAAATAACTCACATCCTAAGTCAACACATTAGTAAAATGTCGCAATCATTTTGAATATTATCAAGAAACAACTGCACAATCAGTGAGGCCTAGATGTGAGACATCATGTTTCATCCAGAACAGACATTCTTGATCTTGATTGAGGAGACAGATAAACTCACCTGGGGGGCCCAAGGGACAGAAATGATCTGTAGACCCCAACACGCCACACCGCTAGCACTGTCTCTTTGAGCATTGTGCACCATATCTATTCTGCTGCCTTTTAGTAAACAAACTGAACAGTTTCAGAGCAACTATCAATTTATTTTTTGTATGCAGTCTGGTACAGTTGCTGCTGCTTGTTTTCTTTTTTTTTTTTTTAACTTTCTTTCTTTTGTCATCCTTGTTTGAATTTCTACCAGTAACTTAAGTAAGTAATTAATTTAAGCTACGAGTTCACAGTGGAATAACGCTTCCATTCTGCTAACTTTTTGAATGCTGTCATTCAGCTATGCTACAGTTGCGCAGCAATTCCACGGTCGCATTTTTTACACCAAGGACCAGCTTATAACGCTAAAGCCAGACCAGACCAACAAATGATGAGTCGGCCGTGGACCTGCTGTATACTAATGTCAAAGAGGCCTGGAAATTCTACACTGCACATTAATTTTTGTACATATACATTTGTACATTTTTCTTTTTAGTTATCTAGTTAGTTATTTTTACTTATTTACATACATTATTTAATACCTTTTTCCTATCTATGTGGTCTGCAATTGTACCTAAACGATAGCCCTGTAGGGATCAATAAAGTTTTTCTAATTCTGAATACAGCTGTAGCAAATAACTTTAATTCTTTAATGACTAAAATAAAACTTCTAATAAATAAGACGCTACTTACGTGACATATACAGGCAAGAGAAAAGAGATATGATGTAGTTGCTGATCACGTCATGTCAGATTCAGATGAATCTCACAGTTAAACTTGGACACATGCAACATGAATATTTTACAGTTATCAGCTTAATAGTTATGCACTGGTATCTCCAGTATTAGGAGCAAGTACTCTCTGAAATTTACAGTGTGCAAAGTAATAAGGCTGCACCTGTTATTTCAGTGTGTCAGACACATTTCATCAACTTCTCATATTTTATGCTGATCCTCTAATTTACAGATCGTAGCCACAGATTTCACATTAATTGGGCTCCCACTAAATACTGTTTCTGCCTTCTCAGACAACAAAAGCCGATTACAGATCTAAATTGAATCCTTTAGGTTTAGTTATTTATAACTTTAGTTACCTGCGGAAGAGGAGAAATCCTAATTAGATTTGATAAGGCATTCGAAAGGATTCGGATTTGATGAAATGCTGTGAACCCCTGCCTTACTTCTTTAAGACAGGCCTCAAGATGAGGTAATGGTGCAGGGTTTGGTGAAAGTGCATGTTTCAGCTGTGGAAATGCTTTAGCTCTACAGGGAAAATGTACTGTGGGCTGAGCCTCAGTGCACTCATACAGTGCCGTGATCCTGACAGCAGTGCTTCATTTCCCGTGAACTAGGAATGTGGCACTTACTGAAATAGTCGATAAGAATGACTCTTAACAGCAATTTCTAACTAGAAAAAAAAAAAAAAAGCATCCTGGTGCTCATGATCCACTGAGCATATACAATGTTTTTTTTCCACTTCAGTTGTGCCAAGCCAAGTATGATGCCTCTCTGATTCACTTCTTTCAACTCTGACTTTACTCCATCCCAGTGGAGCCACAACTGTGATACCTTGGTACAAACACTATAAACAGCTCAAGTGATGGTTGAGACAGTTTGCAGCCACTGCCTCACACAATTTAGAGGTGCAACTGTTTCTAAAAATCACGACATTTCTCTTGAACTTTGTTTCCTTGTTTTGTTTCCTGTTGTAAAAAGACTGCCGGTGCTGGTGCTGTTTGCTTTGGCAGAGTAGCACTCCCCTCGCTGTTTTGTGCGTTGTATGCGTTAGATGAAATCCATGAAATCTGGTCCGTGGCACACAGTGAAAATTACACTGTGGAGGCCATTAGTCTGTGTTATTGTTCCAGACAGGCTATCAGTTTAAGAAGTCCTTTTCAACTACAGTCCCAGCAAAACTCTCAAACTCTTCATTTTTCTGCATCTTTTTCTGCTCAAGAGAACACTGTTGTCGGTTCTCATTAAAAGTTACAATACTGAGACTTAGTGAGGATCCAGAATGCATTTGCTCTTGGGGCAGAATAGTTTTCTGTTTATTTTTATCACCCTTCGTATGCTGGGATGGCTCATGATCCGGGCCCATGATGAGGACGTGGTGCCTGGTGTCGTGCTGTGTTACTTGCCTGGTGAGCATAAGTGCTTATCATTTGCTGCTCTTCATTTGATCAGCTGACCATTGCTCACTCATGTCTTCTTTTGCCATTCATTTTACCTCATTATTGCCTATGTGGTGCATTCAGTGGCTCTGCGTGGTGCTATGTGGTGCAGTGCTATGAGCAGACCAGGGGTGTGTCGAATGCTCAGATTCGCTGCACTTTGACCGTAGCAGAGCTGACCTTTGTGGGTGCAGCCAATTGCTGTGCTGGGAGATTGACGAAAAACTTTAAAGCATATAATAAAGACAATGGGCTTAAGATGTCCAGCTTCATATCTTATTTAATTTCTTTGCTGTGCCTGGTCTCTCTGTGATGAAATAAAATCAACAAATCAACAAAAAGACACACACACTCCTCAAGCACGCAGCCAACGTGATCTCCACTGATGACTTGTTCATGAGCACTCCTCAAGCAAGTGTGACCAATCTGTCTAATCACCAACTGTCAGGTCAAATTGCACTCCAATTTATTTAGGACCGAGCGTGCGAACCATGTGCACAAGAAGAAGCTTCAAACAACAACAAAAGCTCAGCTTCGACCTTCTCCCATCTTTGTGAGTTTAGAAATCTCCACAGGGGTTGTGTCGTGAGTTCTGTCTGTTCTTTAACTTGTTCAGCAAACCCTGCTGAGATTTATTAGACTTGAGAAAAACAGACTTTCAAACAAAAATGGTCTTAAATTAGATGAATGCCTCTAAACTGATCAGGCGAACATCAGGATGCTAATTGAAAACGTTTTTTGTTTTTTTTAATAAAGGTGACACGTTCTTTGAAAGTCTTTTGTCACTGTATGTGACAATATCAAGTCAGACCATGTGCAACGTGTCTGACTGGCTTTGTAATTTCTGTTTGCGTTTGCTCACCTACTGTGTGTGAGGACACCCCCGCCCAACTAAAATCATGTAGCGTATTTTCTCAAAAAGTGATTTTGATCCACTCCCGCTTGACCGAACTCAACACTTCTGTAAACATTTACAGGGCTTTTATTGTGAAATATTTGTAGCCAACCTGCTGCCTGGTTAGCTCAGTTGGTAGAGCACGAGACTCGGGGAATCTCCCCCGGGGTCGTGGGTTTGAGCCCCACGCCGTACGGGGGCCGTTGGACTTCTGTGCATTGTGGACTGGGCGGCAGTCGCTTGGGCCTGGACCCAGATAAGCGGCAGATGATGACATGACATATTTGTAGCCAACCCATATGCAACAACAGCCAGACAGGATTCAAGGATGACAAAGCAAAGTGGATACACGCAGATACCCACAGTGACTGAAATAGGACAATAATTCTTAAGATCAGTAATACAGAAGTACTTTAACAACTTTATAAATCTGGTGCATCATGGTCAGAAAGCCTCCCACCAGTATCAATTAATGTGGACTGGAGATTGGTTCCACATCTGGTTCCATTTTGGTTCCGGTTCCAAGTTGTTTAATTACCTGAGTTAGTTAAACTCTATGGTCAACAAATTCCTCATTGAATCTTTCAATCGTGATCTCTAGTTAGTCTCTTTTGGCACTTTTTGATGACATCTTTGACATATACAAAGCTAACTCAGCAACACTGTTGTTTGACCTGAACACGGTCGTCCACCTTAACTTATACTTTCCAAAGTGGAAACACCGAAGTCAACAACTGCAAAATGTAGTGTTTTCTGCGGGGGAGTACTCAGGGGTCATAATGTGTGTTAAATACTGTATTTATCTACTGTTCATCCTATAAAAGTAAGAAGTTGAGGCATTTTTGATAACTTCAAAGGACGATTGCCTTAAGCTTCTGCCTGTGTTGCACCATTTTCTGTAACCTGTACAAGTGCAGCAGTGATTTCAGCTTCAAGGTAATGTTCAGCGCTTTGTGCATGTAGAAAAACCAGCCATTTATTTAGCTGACATTTTCTGAATGATACAGTGGAATTGATATAATTTCCACTGTTGTTTTTATTTTTGCATCTCTCGCACAGTTCCCTGAGTGAGGAAGAAATGATGTTTTCCCCCAGCGAGGAAGAAATGATGTTTTAATGAATATCACAAAGCAGTGACAAAATATGCGGTGAAACCCCTGCACCGTTTCAGCACAGTAGAGTCTCCACCAAACAAACATCCTAAAAAGATATGAAGGGATTCAAAAGGATTTGCCTTTGATAAACAGATTTAGAAGTGGATTCGCATTTGATGAAATTCTATCAAGCTCGGTTTGTAGTCTGGACTGTGCATAATTGGGACCTGGCCTCAATTGTGTTCCAGATTGGATCTTTACATTAGCAACCAAGTGGAGTCTTAATGTGTGACACCTTCATTTTCAGCAGAGGAGATAAAATGGCAGTGTTTTTTTTTCCCCACATGGAGTCTTGCTTGTTCCAGTTTTTAAAGCTAGGCTGCCATTGAGAATATTCATCAGTCAGAGGTTTCTTTAATCACAGTGATTTGTATGTAAATGCTTTTCAAAGCTTGGGTTTCACAAACCTTTTTTTCTTCTCTTCCTCAAAAGCTGATCAGGTTTTAGAAGACAAGATTCATTCACATATTACAAACAAATACAACTTCAAAGATTACCATAGGTTTGAATCAAAACCTCCCAGACAAGGACACCAGAACCAAACAAAAAACTGGACCTTTTAAACCCCACTGTCACAGGATATATTGCAGGGTCGTTGTACGGGATTGCAGTAGGTTGTCTGATTCACCCCCCACAGTTTGGCTTTAAGGTTTTAAAGGGAAAAGAGGACACGAGTTTGACCACAGTCAGCACGATGAATATGATATGCTGTCACAAGATTTTAACTCAATTCAGCTTTGAATAGATTGCAAATACATGTGCTTCTGCAGTGTCTGTGTGATGTGAATGTTAAAGGTTTTTTTTTTTTTCCACAGGATTAAAGACTTCCTGACAGACTGCCTAGAGAGAATATGCAACCAGCGTGTGGTGTCTAACGAGATTGTTTTGTGTATAGGTGTCCCACAAGTCTGCTTTTATCCCCTCTATTGTTTTCAGGCTATACAAATGAGATGAGGTTGCAAGATGGCACCGTAGTTACTAGGATATTCTGTGTGGTCCCTCATGCCTGCACACAGTCACACATGAACTAGCTGGCAGAAGCACAGTGCTCACAAATGATACGCCCAAGAGCTGGTGCTTTATTTGGGGGACATCAGTTCCAACTTCCCACATGTATTCCCACGCTACGGATTCCTTTCTTGAGGGGAACCGTCATTAATTGAAACTATGAAACTAATCCATGTTCACCATATTAATCCAAAAGACACACTATTGCATTGAAATCAAGTTAAAAGTCAACCAGTGGGTAATGTATTGTTTTAGGTCTTTAAATAGGGAATCCCCCTTAAGATCAGCCTGTGAATCCAGTATTATAAATCATTCATTGAGCCATGAGATGTTTTCATTCAGATGTCCGAATTCATATCATTATTCATTTTTTTTAGCACCAGAAACAGGAACAATGTCCCAGCCCAGCTGAAATTTGAATTCTCCAGACATTTTTGAGCAAATAGAAACTGTAATGAGGAAAAGAAACTGCTGTTTTTTCTCAGTGAAATATATATATTTTGTATTTGAGGACCAGCTTAGCTTAAAGATTTGCTAGCAGCCTCTGTGGAGTGCTACTGACTGCAGCATGTGCTGCATGGCCTATAACTGTTGATAAAAGGCTTGTTTCCCCTTTTGGCTGTAATTGTTATCAATGTAAAACGTCTGTCCCTCTACAACATTCACAATACAAGGACCCATTGTGTTGATAGGTTTGTATTCCCCTTGGAAACAACAAGCTAGTTAGGCTAGCATGCTAACGTAAACATTCCACTGGATTCCACTGGACATTGCTTTATTTTTAAGTGAACACCTCCTGAGTGCATTAGCTCTGTCTTTCATGAGGCATGGTAAATGACCAGGCCAAAGTGTCTTTTGTCCCTGGTGCAGTGAACCTTCCCAGAATCATGTAGTCATCAAGTTTATGGTTGTGAGATTGTGTCATGTCAGATGTGATCTATGGTTGGCAAGACCAAAGCAAAAACATTTTTCTTGCCATGGCCAGACGGTTAAGTTACTGTGTATTTTACTATGTTATTATTTAGACTTTAAATAGGCTCTGTCATTTGACAAGAAACAACAGCTACATGAGAGTTGCCAAAGACGCTCGGCAGCGACAGAGTAGAGAGTAATGGGAGGTGAACCTGATTTCCTCTGTCATCACAGGCCATGAGTGAGACTGACTTATGCTGCCATCAAACTTTTACACTTGCTTTGTGTTTTGTATTTCAACAAAGCCTTGAGATGAGGCTTTAATTTATACTTTGTCGTCTTCAATGGGAAAAGAGCACAACCTTCATTCCAAACTCTCTTAAAAGAGAATTGGTTGACCTCAATCACATAGTGATTGTCACCTTTTTCACCCACTCTGACCCCTCAAGAGTACATTATCTATGAAAAGGTCAATCTCCTGCAAAACAACAGCAGGACAACAAACCACTAACCACTAACATTTTTGTTATTTTTGTCCCCCTGCTGCTGGTCACCGCCTTAAAATAATGAAAATGTATTTTTAATGCACAACTGTAATGAGATGTTTTCAATCGTTATTATTCCTCTTTCCTTATGATGTAATATTTCCTGTCCCGGCATTTCTTAAAATAATCAGTCATGAGAAAAGAATCTCCAGCACTGTCTTTAAGAGTGCCTGTCCCCAAAAGAACTTTAAAAAAAACCTGGATAACTTACCTAAATTTCAAAAATGTTGTGTAATAATGAGATAACCTTTCTTATTCATTTCCGCATATGGATACTAATTTGTTCTTGGGAGATGAAGGTGGGGGTTTCCCATGATTTCTAATAAAGCAAGAGAAATATTCAAGCGAAGGATCATTAGTAATTGGTCTTCACTCACTTTTTTCCTATTTTTTTTTTTTTTTTTTTGTATTGAAACACTCTCTGTAAAGCATTGATAAAAGGGTTAAAACTGTAAGGTACTCTACATAGTGCTCTACTTATTATCAACAGTGTTGTAGGAGGCATTTGAAAATACTTCAGCCAAAAGGGAAACCTAGTGGGTTAAACCTGCTACACTGAAAATGAAAGAGTGGGTGGACACAATAACTGAAACGCAAACGAGACAGGTTGCAATAAATCCCATCTTTATGAAGCCTATAGTGCTTAATTTCTGGTGAGAGTGTGTCGAAAACATACCGATTCTCCTCTGTTTTGAGGCCATTGCTTGTGGTGGTATATTGGACTGTAGTGTATTTGTGTTGCAGTTATTTTGTCCACTCCTTGCATATTAAGCTGTTTTTAACCATACTTCAGTCAAGCCACTTCAGTTCAACTGCGAATTGTTTTCCTATCAGATATGGGCTCTTGTCCTTTCATTTGTCTATATGTCAGATCATCCATCAATCTTACTGACTGTTGTGGCTGGATTTTGATGAAGCTCGGGGAAATAATGGAACTCACTATTTCAGATAGGATCATATGCATTGAATGTGGAGCATTCTGTTGATTTTAGTTTACATGCACGTCCATTAGGTTAAATCAGCAAGGGACAGTAATAATAACCTATGTCCAACCAGGAGACACGTGGTCGCTTGCATCAGCATGCTAATATGCTCACACTGACAATGCTAACATGCTGAGGATGTTTAGCTGGTGATGTTTACCATGGTCACCATCTTAGTTTAGTGGATTAGCAAACTAACATTTTTCTAATTGGCAAAAAAAAATTAAAAAGTGCAAGTTGGACCAGAGCCACACAGCTAGCCAACGTAGAAATTCTGATTCGGTTAAATACATTTGAGTTTTGGAGGTAAATAAACACAGGTTCACAAATCTACATCAGGCCTCCTGCTAACCTGAGTAAGATGTAACACATGAACACCCCACATGCTGAGTCTGAGAGTGTGTGAAAAGTAGTGAAAATAGATGGCTACAAGGAACAGCTCAGTGGATGAAATGTCTGGTTTATGCCAAAGTGTTAGTAGTATAAATACAAACCTCAACTAAAGAGACAATCCCAAACAGTGACAATTCTAGCATCCTGGCAGTTTGTGTTGTGTGGGGGGGAAAAAAAGTTGTGTAACAAATGTCCACTCTCATATAATTGATAGTGTGTCATAATATCCAATTTAAATTGAATTCAAAAGGGCATGTTTGGAATAAAGGGGTACTTGAGCTCATTTGAAAGGGGTGTGGGGCATGTCAGGCAAAAAGATTGGGAACCACTGAGCTATACTATCTGAAATGTGACTCACAGCATTGTAGAACTTTAAAAAAAAAACAAAAAAAAAACCCCAAACTATCTGGCAGTCATTCACTTAATCTCTAGACAAAGTTCAGGCTGTTTCTAATTCATTAGAGCAGCTCGAGGGTTTGGCTGTTTTCATTTGGTGTTTGCAGATAGTACTGAGCAGTGAGAGATCAGAGGAAATGCATTCAATTCGAGGGTGGGATTGAGCTGCATCGTGTTGCGTTCACAGGTATTTGTGTGTGTCACCTACACAGAGATCGTCATAATGCAAAGTGTGACATCTGAACGTTGTTCTTTTATCTCAGTTGGATGTTGTTGTCATTTCTGTCCTCAAAGTTAAATTGTCTAACAACTGCCTGAACTTTTGTGTATCCCCCTTTTTTTTGTAAGGTAAAGATATGAAATTCAAAGCATGCAATCCTTTTTTCTCTCTCTCCCTCTCTCACACACACACAAAGGTTCAAGCAAAACCAATTAACCCAAAACTACTAGCAGAATGGGGTACACAAATGACACATTGAGAAAAGAGGATTAAAATGTTCATTGTGTACATAATTGCTCTGGTTGGCAAAATGTCAATGCTCTTCTCAATTCCAACAGACAAAATCTGGAATTGCTTTGCTGTACAATGAGGAGACCAACAATACCTATGATGTCTGCCTGAAATTGACCAAAGAGGTATTAACCATACAGAAGCTGGACGTGGTTTGCACAAGTGGAAGTGAATCCCAAGTAAATGTAAGTGCGCCCGAGGGCTTGAGACTTGCTTTGTAATTCATGCCGCATAACTCCAGAATACTGTTTCAATGTTCACAAAATCCTTTTGCCAATAAGAAACTCCCACTTTCTAAAGCACAGAACTGTTGTACTGCGAAGACAAGCGACTGGCGGTCTGGGCTTAAGCATCAAAGTAAGCAGATAAGTTTTGATTATGAAGAGAATAAAGTGGAAATGAAAAGGCTTTGGGTTGCAGAGATGACTGTTTGTCTGAGAAAGCAGGTTTGGCAGCAAATTTCACAACCGAAACTCAATAACCTTCATTCGCATCTTCCCCTCCTGCTTTTCAGGGAGGTGCAGAGCACAACGTGCCTGTGGTTATTTCAAAGATTTTCAAAGATCAAGTAGGTAAGAAAGTGTTATCTCACTACTGTAATGTGGAACTTGTGGAAATGGTTTTCAGTGCAGTGCTAAATGTCATTAATCAGGTTGATCGTAGAAATGATAATGAAATTAGAAAGGCAGCAGATATTTTACAGGTGACATTTAAATTAACAATGAGATTTGAACATTTGAAGAGCAACATTAATTTTCATATCTCTTGGATAAGTTGGTGTAAGTGTCTGTTCAGAACTTAATCAAAGAGAAAACTGTCAAAAGAAACGAGTTGACCTCATTTGTTTAATCATGACTATAAATGTAAGAAAGACAATTTCTCTAATAGGGTAATTAAATCAAGGTGCCACTGCTTGCTTAACAAACGTGGAACTCAGGATGTCTTGCATTGTAGTCAGATCAATAAAATACATTTTGAAACATAAATTTTATAAAGGTGGTTTTCATCCAGAGAACAGAGAGTCCTCAGTTAGAAAGAGCCTTGGAGGCTAAACAGCAACATGTTGCCATCACGGTGACCCCAACTTTAGAGCACATCTTGCTTTTACAAAGACAGTTATGCTTCTCGACAGGTTTAAATGTCAGTCAAGAGTCTTTTGGATCACAACCTTTATTTCAAAGGCGCTTCAGTGACTAACAGGATTCTACAGGATGACCCTTTGCAGAAGCCATAGTGTCACACACACATTAATGCTATGTTTACAAGACCATTGTATCAATGGCTTCCACCTATGACCCAGGTTTATCTATAACACAGGTTGCCAGAAACAGTTGGTGTGCACAAGTACCGAAAGTGGCGACCTCAGTGTGACGACACAACTTCTGGAAGTATTGTTTAAGAAATACTTCCAGTATGAAAGTGTATGAAACAGCCCTGAATCACAGCTTATAAATTCCTGTTTATCTACACTTAATACAAACAACGACATTGTGTGAATAATTCAGTTTTAGAGACAAGTTTTTTTTTGTTTTTGTTTAGTTTTTTTCACTTTGGACAGAGCTAGGCTAGCTTT
Source organism: Toxotes lorentzi (assembly GCA_037833715.1). Taxonomy (NCBI): domain Eukaryota; kingdom Metazoa; phylum Chordata; class Actinopteri; family Toxotidae; genus Toxotes; species Toxotes lorentzi. Next base: position 16,395,717 of record JBBMJY010000009.1, on the reverse strand, counting down.
ATGCCATACTAAGGTAAACACTTCCTGACTCCGTCCCTTTACTTAATGCCAAAATGTTGAACTATTTTTTTTTAAATTTGTTTCATAGGTTGGGCTCTTTATGTACACCTACAGTAATAAAAAGAAAATCTCCTTTCAGTGGCATACCGACTGTGTAATGAGATATCTTTCAAAGGAAAGGCAAAAAAAGTTGTGTGTCTGTTTTTTTGCATTTATTATTCATTTGGTACAGTGTATTTCCACTAGGGCAGTTATTGATGATCAGTGAGCCTTGCCTGCAAATCACTATGCAAAGAGAAACACTGTGAAGACTAAACAGTAGCTAGTGTGGAAGAGTAAATGTGACCATGCTGTTTGGGAAATGGAAGAGAAAATACTTTAATCATGTTTGTCAGTTACATTGTAAGAATCAGTGACCTCTCAGTTTCCTGCTGGGAGGCAATATCAAAGCATCATGTGAATCATTTCCCTGTAATTTGTCTTTTTGCCCACATCCCTCTTAATGCCTTTTTGGATAGGAGAGAATCACGTCTTCATATCGCAGAGGACGCTAAGAGCCCTTTTCTCAAGAGCTTTACAAATCTTTTCACAACAGATCTTTCATTGTCTCCTCTCGTGCCGCTGCAAATCAGTTTACAGTATATCCTCATTAGTTTCAAATTTCATGCTTTCCTGTGTTCTCTCTCTGAGCTGCAGGATGTAGCCCGAGATTTGTCAGACAGAGACATTGATTGCTATTTCCACCACATTACCATGTATGAAATGAGCAGTTATTTTCTAATGTTTTCATTAACCTCTGACACTCGACAATTGACGCCTGCAGCCGATCAGTCGGGGAAGCTGTTCGTCGGGGATGCTGTGTTGCAGGTTTGTACATCAGTTCGTGACTTATTTGCTCCGAGGCTGATTTGGGTCACAGCCATGAGTGGCCACTTGTTGCATCTTAATTTCAACCCTCTCTTATGTTGACAGTATAATTTTTTTGATGGAACAGGAATAGAATTTTTTTTTTTAACTGCATGATTTTAATCAAATGAGTCTTTTAAATGTCTCTGTGCTCTTTTGAAAAGATAATGTGGTCAGAGATGCCCTTAGTGAATCATAACAATTTCAATTTAACTACACAAACATCTCATTGTCACACAAGCTGTGGCACATTAATCATTAGGCCACCAATAAATGATAGCTTTTGTTCATTATAATCATCAAAACCCTAAAGTGTCTCATATTTACTAATGATATTCATTTAATCTTTTAAAAAGTTAATTTAAATCTGTCTGGCAGCTTTATTGGATGTGCTGTTTATCTAGAATATCAAGTAGATTCATTGGACAGCCAAGCAATATCAGGATGCATAGTGGAAGTTATTATGAATTGTATTATGAATTGATTTGCAACTGCTTCCACCTTTGGATGACCACTGTTTCATACAGTATTTATTTGCAATATGGCTTATTTGAATTGTCATACTGTGGGATCTTGCATCTATTTACATACATAAAGCCATGTGAGGACAGGGAGCGAATCCAGGGGCGGGCTCACTCGTTTCTGAATTCTCTTCTTTCTTATGCTTTTGAACTTTTTATTTCTAAAACCGGTAAAAAAAAATATGCTGAGACTCAAATTTAAAGACCTGGTTCTCTCCAATAATATTCTTGACATTACTGATCGTTAAATTCTATTCAGTATAATCAATAAAAGCCAAACAGACAACTTTAAATATTATAAAATAAATAGCGTACTACAAAAAATGGATTATAAGACAGCTGGCCTCTGGAGACACAGATGCAAAAGGCCCCCTGTCGGCACCATATAGAAGCAAGATACCCACAGTAAAATCATGGTTTGTAGTTTTGTTCCTCTCTGGTTATTTTGCATCTCGTTGTGGTTATTTTGTCTTTCTGGTGTATCTTTGTGGTCATTCTTGCTTTTTTTGGGGTTTAGTTTTAGTCTCATTGTGGTTGCTTTGTGTCTCTTTGATGTAATTAGTATTTTTGTTGTTTGATTGGCTTTCCATCAAGAAATCTTAACAGTCAGGCTACAGTTTTACTCTAGGGGCCCCACGGCCTGCACCATCCATGATACTAACAAACCTACCTATCACCTTCAGAGTATGGTAGGGGGGCACTACAGGTGCCCAGTCATATCCCACGGGGGCCCGTGCCACCTGAGGCTGAGCCTCTGGCCCCACCACTCTAGCAAATGAGCATAGACTTGTTAAATGACACACTTTCTCCATTATATATTTACTTACTTGTCTCTCCACTCTCTCTGTTGGTTTCTTTAGGTCAATGGCATAAATGTGGAGCACTCTACTCATGAGGAAGTTGTGAGTATATCTGTAATAAAAGCCAATACCCTGCTCCATCCATCCACTGCTGTTCCATCCCTCTCCCAGGTTTAACACTGAATCCCAGTGGTTATCAACACGGAGGCACGCCTCAACAATCTGAGTTGTCATCTTGGCAGGAGGCTGTTTTTCTTGTGGTTTAAACTGTGACAAATTGAAAACATTGAAACGGAGCAGATCAGCATCAAATGCTGCACAGAGATTGAGGGTGCTAATATTTGGCAGACTTTTTACACAGCTTTACAGAGCTTTTTCTTTTGCTCGATTTCTCTCTCCAATTTAGCTTCTCGCTTTGTTAAATATTTCCTTTATTCTCTGCTGCCACCTCCCCCCCCATCTCCCACACACACACACAGTCTTCCCATGCCTGTCATGTCTATCTCCTCGTGCAGCCCTAAACAGCTGTTCACTATATTCACCTCCATAGCGTCAAAACACATAATGAGCAGTTTCTCTTCATCACAAAACCCATAGCTTTTAATGGCTGGCTGTCACACTCTCCTCAGCACTGACAGATGCTCAGGCTAAAGTAACAAGGGCTACCACACATTGTTGGAGAGGGTAGCAAGGAACCTGATAGCAGATGTGCATCATGGGATGCAGAGGTGACCTTACATGGTAGTGTTACATACAAGTGTCTCGTTTCCTCTTTCATTTTCCTAAATGCATGGAAGACAGATTGAATATTTCTTCCTTTAAGCCTAACCTTAACTGAATGCCTCTTTGAAACTGTGACTCGACATCTTTGAGGACATATTTTATATCACTTAGGCATCAGATAATCGGAGCGTAATTACTTTGTGTTGTCAGCTGTCACTTCGCCGCCGCCTGTCATGAGAGAAACACCGGCCTTCAAGTTCCGCCTTTGATGATTTAAGCGAAGCAGCTCCAGTCAGGCTTTAACTTATGATTACACATTCTTCACTCATCTCCTGTAACGTTTTGTTTGCTCAGGCTGTGTACAGCTTGACATGAATGTGGCTTGTTACATTTAGATGAGATTAAATTTTATCTGACTGCATCGCTCACGATCTCTCCCTCTCTCTCGCTATCAGTCTGTATCTCAGTCTCTCCCTCTCCCCCTCTCTCGCTCCTGTCAGGTTCACCTCTTGCGTACTGCAGGAGATGAGGTCACAATCACTGTTCGCTACCTGCGAGAAGTTCCATCATTTCTGAAACTGCCTCTAGGTAAGAGTCACGTCGTTTTTTTTTTTTTGTTTTTTTTTTAATGGCATGTAAGCGCACAATAAACTACATTTCACTGAGCATTTTTAGCAGTAAACTACTTCTAACACTATATAAATAAATAAATATTTCTCGCAGATTGCCTTTTGCTCAGCTTAACGCCTTAAAGCTGTTCAATAGATGAGCATTTATTCCAAAGTAATAAATTGTCATGCTCAGTGGCCTGAGGTGAGCAGTAATGTTAGCAACACCCAGAGCTGCAGCTCTGTGCTCCTGTACTTACATTCAGCAGCTTGAAAAGATGAAAGCAGAGACACTAAAGTCATTCATGTGGAGCAGGGAAGAGGTGAGAAATGAGGTATACAGGTGAAGGAGGTGAGAAATTGAAGACAAAAATGGTAAAGTTTGGCAATTTTATGGTTTTAAAGTAAGTGGGACTGCTTACTTTTACTACTTACTGCAGTGGAGTGATGTGTGGTTGATTACCTGAAATAGCTTCAGACAGCACATCTGCACTATTGAGTCTTCATTTATTGTGGTTATTTTGCATATATCTAGTTATTCTTTACACCTGGGGATATTTTATGACTGAATATATACAAGGCACATTGAAGTTAGCTGGAGATATTGTGATTAGGGTTTTTTCACAGGCCATGAATAATCAATTAATTAAAAAAACAATTGACTGATTATTTGATTATGAAAATAATCAATAGATGCAGTTTGATTAACAGTGGCCTAAACAATGGTCAACATATTTTTGCCAAAAATTATGACAACTGGACAAACTCAATCGTGAGAGGAAGACTTTGAGATGTGGTTGAAGGCTCAGGAAAAAGCTAGAGAAGGTTACTAGTAAGTAACTTTAACTTAGCTTAGCGGGGCAAACTGCTAGCCTGCCTAGAACAACGTGTAATTATTACATTTCAGTTTTTCTACAGATTAAACAAACAAGATATAGCATGTTAACTAGGGACATTTAGAAGTGCTGGTAGGTGAATTTTGTTACCTTGGGACGGAGCTAGCTGTTTCCCCTTGCTTCAAGTCTTTATGCTAAGCTAAGCTAACCATCTCCTGGCTCCACCTTCATATTTAACTGACAGCGCATTTCCTTTAAATTCATAGGTAATTATGATGAGTTAACACGGGCAACACAAATGTGGTCGGTGGCATCACCACAGTCTTGTAGCACATGGGGACTTAACGTTGCATCTGGGGCTTCAGATGTTCACAGTTGTGTGTTAGATGCAGACTGCTGAGTCGCCAAGAACAGTTGTCTTATAAATTAGCTATAAGCAAGAAAAGACTAATCACCATGTAATACAAATGAATTCAGTCTCTAACAGCAAACATAATGATCATTTTGTACAGTTTACCTAATTATGAAGACAAAATTATGACACAGATGTGGAAAAATAATAAATACTAATAGACGTGCATGAATATTTATAGCTCAGTTGAAGAAAAAAACAAACAAAAAACAACAACAACACCGCATTCTCCCAAATTCAAAGTGAGAGCTGTGAGAAATCTAGCCCTCATATCTTGTGGGCAAGTTAACATTCATAGGAAGGCATCAGTGCAGAGCTGCTCAGGTTTTGCTGTAGGGAGTTTGGCCGTTGAATCGTGTTTTGTTGCCTGAGAAAGAAAAGGTTCAAGTCGCATTCCCTCTAAGCCGTTCTTTGTTTTACCACGACACCAGTGGAAAGCAAGAGAGGTCAGAAGCCGTTTGCTACACTTTACTGAGTGTGATAGAATCAGAAGGCAGGTCCTCCAAGCTAATATCATATCATGTGTCTCTTTTGGATGCTGTCTGTACACTGTACAGTGTAAAGGCAGGGCAGCAGAATAAAGTCAATAATAAACCTTAAAATTTAACTCTATAAGCTGAAACCCTGGTGTTTGAGGTTTAGGTGAAACTCTTGAGTATAAAATATATATATATAAATATATATATAAGTATAAAATAATCACAGACATGACGGGAAGCTGGACTAAATGTATAACAGTGATTCTCCAGCCTTTTTGTAAAGAACACGAATCCTTCTCTGTCTCTCAGGTTCTCCAGGGCCATCCACGAATCACAGCAGAGTATCCTCTCCCCTCTTTGACAGTGGCTTACACTTAAATGGAAACGGAAACAACACAGTAAGAAAGATTTGATTTTTCATGTGTCATGTTGATTGCATTTTGTTTGGTACCTTGAATGTATTAGTTTTTACAAGTAACTGATGCCTTCATGTGCAATTTCAGCAGACTAAGCTGAAGCCATCAGGAGTTTTATCTTCAGTGGTTAAGTTGATGTAGGGTCAATATAAGGATCTTTAACTGGTCATTCACTGCAGTCATTACTACCTTCAATCTACTACTAAAATGTCTTACCTCAGTGCTCAGTAAATATACTTTTGAATCTGCAAACATTTTGAAAATCACATAACTGGAGCTCTAGATATGACCGACAGTATGCTGTGCACACATGAATGTATCTGGGTTGTAATTTCATAGACGTCCATTAGTGCCATTCATCTTGACAAATTATCCTCTTGCTCAGAAAGCCTCCTCCTGTACCAGAACACCAGTGTGTGTGAGGCTTTGACTAGTGATCCCTCAGACTAGTCTATCTTTGGGTGAATGTATGTTTACTGCTCTGCTAATTTCTTATCATAATCTGTACAATGGCCGTAAAAATACACCACGAGACAAAGTACAAACTGATGTGTGATGTGTGGTTTCAAATGCTCAGGTGGAGTAGCCAGCAGCTCCATTTGGCTCCTCTGACTAGGAATTGTTAGCAGCTGCAGACGTACCTCAGCCAAGGCTGCACTGTCGTCTAAATTCAAATGGAAAATGGAAAATGTTTGGAAATGTTTGATCTGCATCACAGACATTCATGCCTGGCTGACAATCCAGGCATGAATGTGCCAGGTTCTTCTCTTCTTCTAATTCCAATTAGTGCAACTGTTAAGGAGGAAATAATGACAATATCAAAAGATGAAAACACCCACACAGATGTTGTCTGTCATTTGAACTGAGGTGCTAAAGTGTCCCGCTCTCAGGGGTGCGACAGATCTAAGAGGAGAGCTGGGGAGTTGTAAATCAAGCAAAGTCTATAGAGAGGTCTAATGAGGTCTAAAACGTGTGGGGGGGGGGGGGGGGGGGACAACAGGGTAGGGTCTTAACCCAACCTTTCGTCACTTTCTTTGCCCCCTTTTCCTTCCCAAGTGGTTTCAAACCTTTCCATTTGA
>JBBMJY010000009.1:16369191-16388837 GCA_037833715.1 Toxotes lorentzi | reverse complement strand
CCCCCCCCCCCCCCCCCCCCCCCCCCCCCCCCCCCCCCCCCCCCCCCCCCCCCCCTCCCCCCCCCTGCTCCCTCCCCCCCCCCCCCAACACTCTAGGGTATTAACGCAATATTTAGTAACTTGCTGTGATACCTTTTCATTACCAAGTAGTGTAAAATATTCTAATTTGAAATTCAGTAATTGCATCATAGTTATTTATCTCAGTAACACTCAATTACTCTGACATTTTGGAGGGTTGGCTTGTTTGCTGTCTGAAAATTATGTTTCTATACAACTAAACAGCAAGAGCAAATACGTTCTGTTGTAAATGGAATTACGACCGGGTTACATTTTCTACTAACATAATAGGGAACATTATAATTATGTTCCCTACATAGTTGTCTTATTTACGTGCTTTGGCTTGTCTGCCTTCTAGCTAACCCCCAGTAAGCCTTCAAAGGCTTTTTCCCCAGAAGACGTGTTGACATATCACAGAAGGAAGGGCACCGGTGTAAAATGAAGGATGACTAAGTTCCATTTAGCTGTGTTAGCTTAGTTTGGCTTTGTTGAGCCGGAGGTTGTGTGAACCCTGAACCTTCCATGTGAGGGCAGTGTCCAGTGCTAAGCTAGCTGCTGATGGTCAGTAAGTACCTGTAAACCGTGGACTGGCTGCTTATTGAACCACTTTGTTTCAGTTTCTATTTCTACATGTTTAGATACAGAATGCTGTATGTGATGCATGAAGTAAAATAATGAATTACTTTAGGTGTTGACTGATTAGTAATGTAATTGCTTTTTTTTAATTACATATATGTAATTAGTAAGTAATTACATTTCTTTAGTAGTGTGTCGCTGGTTTACTTATTTAGTCAAGAAACATCTTGTTCATTACATATTTTATTTATTTTTGTTTTAGCTTTAAAGAAAGTTTCAGGTATTCATTGTCTCTCACACACCTACCACCCACCTACCTAAAAGTTTTATTTGTTCACTGCATTAGTGAGCAAAAATCACTTAACACTGGCGGACAGCAGGAGAACAAATACAACCAATCATGTCTGTTCATTGGCTATAGCGTCTCTCGGTCTGCCTCATTCCCTTAGCTCAGCAGGGCTAACTGCTAGCTGGGCAGCAGCAGCTGCACTATCAGCAGCCGCCTGAGCCTCTGCTTCCCTTTTAGGACTGTGGCTCATACAAATCTGCTTTGACTTTGACATGTTATTAAATAGGAAGTAATCCATAACGTCCTCTACGCATATGTGCTAGGACGGCGTTTGGCTGTCCAAAATGTGGGTCCCAGCCCTGATAGCCGACTCCTGCGGAGCAGAGGGAGGAAAATTAAACTTATCTCAGCCAAACTCTCCCTGTTGTTTTTCCACCCTTCACTGATGCTAAAATAGGTCACAGGGTGATGGAAGTAAATAAGAGTGTTAGCTATTGATGCAGAGAATATTGGCAAGTTTTGTGGATGTCATGAGCCCTTTGTAGATGACTCCTATGACTGACATTGAAAGTGTTAAAATCAGCAACATAATCCTTTATTTGTTAATGTGCTCCTTTCACATTAGACATATTCCATTGCATTAAAATCTAGTGCAGTGGAATATGGATCTTTTCATTGATTAATTTGATTATTTTCTATATGTGCAGAGATATTTTTATATGTGCAGAGATCACACATTGATCATATGACTTATGTCATATAATCAATGTGTGATCTCTGCACGCTGCAGAAATACATGCATACAAACACCAACACCTGTTTGATCTGCTGTCTAAAACCACTCACTTCAATCTGTGGCTGCGTCACTGTGGTTTTATAGAGACAAAAGGGTCAACAGTCAAAATCATTCATTTGGTTCTGTGTTATTCCACAAAGCTGTTGTTGGCTCCTTGACCTTGCTTGATCTTAGAGAGGCGATGGCTGTGATTACAGTGTGTACTGCAGGAATTATAGGTGGGAGTAGTTTCACTGTAGAAGCAGCTGATTTCAAAGAGGGGTATTTCAATCTTACCAAACCGCAGTGTGATACAGTTAATTCATCCCCTGTATTAACAGGACATATTCAGCACTGGCTTACAAAAACCTACAGTAAATTCCCATCATTGCTGTGCCCAACCCAAGAATGGCTTAGGTTAGCAAATTGGGCTTGATGTTGCTGTAGAGCTAAATGTTACATGCTGGGCATGATGAGGAGTAATAAATGTTTTGCCCAAAGCCAGTATTTCACTGTTTGGTAAGGCTTCAGAAAATTGCATATTAATTTGGAAATCTATAATGAAAAAAGTAGCTGTAAAGACTGCATCTTTGGCTCGTCATCTTGCATGAATTATTCAGAGAAAGCATGAAGGACAGCAGGTGGCCACTTTAACCTTTTATAGATAATCTAGATGTAAAGTATTTCCATTTAAATCCCTAGCAGGAGCTGGAGAAGGCGAAACATCCTTGTGTACCAAGCCTTTGCGTGGTCTGCATTTCTTTCAGTTCTCAGTATGTTCACATGGTTTTATCTGAGGAAAAAAACTAAACAAAACGGACCCTAACACATGCCTACCTATGCAGAACCAAATAATTATGGGTCAGCTGGCTGTAGCAAGAATCTTTACATTTAATTTTCTCATTGAAAACTAGGTGGCTGGCAAATACAATTAGCCTGGCAGTTTTCTAACCCCAGAAATAACATTTAAGGAGTGAAAAGCACAAATAGCAAGAACTGGCCTCCATTTAGTTTTTGCTCATGTCAAGTGAGATTGCCTCGCAAATAAGGACCATATGTGAGTGGTTGTTTTTGTTCTTAGAGTAATTGGTTGTTATGTTGCTTTTTTCAGTGCAGTATAAGTTCTGAATTCGCTTTCAAATTCAGAGTATTATCATAGGAAGCCTCCAGATAGAGATTTACAGGAAAGTAGGGCAGCCCATAACTTTTATTTTTCCCCCAAAAGAAAAATATGACATTGCATTAAGCAACTCTGCATCATATGAAACAGTCTGTAATGTCTGTAATGATTTCATCTGTGAATTCTGCCTCTTTTTTGTGCTTTCTGAATTCATTGGGAACAGTTAAAGCTGCATTAATCAGTATTTTTGAAGAGACCATGTAATGTGAAAGAAGACACTGATTATAACAAAGCCAGTGAGAGTTCTCGTCCAGTTCTGCAGGCATTGTAGCCTCTTTCAGCTAGTTGTTTTGGTTTTACTGTCTGCAACTCTAGTGGTTTTGGTTCACTCTCACCACTCTTATCAGCCTTGTTGCCAGTCACAGTTGTTTCAGCAAAAAAAGTGCTGATAAACGTCGCTGCACACTACCTGCCCACAGTTAGCAAAACAGTTACCTACTGGCCAGGGAACATAGTGGAGCAATGAGCTGCTGAAGAGCCAGATATTTTGCACACTAGTTGGCAGATACCAAAACAGAGCTAGAGTGAACATTGGTCTTACATTCATCAGCTGCCCAGAAACATGTTTCCACATTAGTGGTAATGTTGCTCTGTGTCTGCTGAATGTGTAAGTAGGCAACCGTTTGCTGGCACGTTAGCCATATCAGCTTCATGAGACGAGACATGCAAGATAATCTCAGTGTTGCTTCTTTTGCTTTTTTTGTTTGCTGTGTCATAAAGTCACTACTTTATGAGGACCTATCATTATTTACAAGGACATTAAAGTTGTTTTTAAAGATACTTTAAAAGTCAGAAATCTCTGGCTCTGTTTTATCGTTTCAAAAAGGCGTTATGTTACCATGCATAAGATATTATCAACACATGAATTCAAATAGGATAATTTTTTTGAATAGTCTAAAGCAGTTGCAGTAAATTCTTTTGATGTAAATTCCTCAGAACCTAAGGACTTCTTTCTACACTCATTTTTTTCATTAACGCTCAACCATCACACAGGGAGAAATGGCAGAGAGAAAGAGAGCAATTTCTCTGCTGACACAAGACCCAATAAACCCGAATGCAGTGCAGCCATAAGGGGCATGGTGGGGTGAGGTGCATGATGCTCCCATTTTCTTGACAGAAAAGACATTGCTTTTTTTGAGGTTCATATTGCTCTCAATCCCAATACATTAAATGGCTGTGTGCTACAAAGCATACAGAGTTCACTGGGGGATGTTGAAAGTTGTTCTGGAAAATGTGGAAAACGGAGTCAAAACGGAGGTGGCAACTTAAGGCCAAGCTGATATAACAGTAAACGGTAAATTACTGTCTGTCGGTCCACCACCGACAGACTTACTAGATGTTTACATGTTAGCATGTTAGCATGCTAACATGCTAACATGTAAACATCAGCATGCTGGCATACAGATTTTAGCATTTAACTCGAATCTTCTGGAGTCTTCACGTTTCCACTGTGACAGTATCTCCCTGACCAATCTGTGAAAACTGTAAAGTTGACAAAAGTACAGTTGTGTTTGTGCTGGAGTTTTTCCCTCTCCAAGCACTCACAGACATCCTTTCTGTAGGCGATTAGAATTCACTAAGCTTGGTCTGTAGTTCTCTCTCCTGTGATTGAAATGACTGACAACTTTATCCTTTTCACCACACCATGGACCGTTTGCCTCATTGATTTATTTAGACACTTTCAAATAATTATGCTCGGTTCATGTCATCGCTGAAGTATCAGTATCCATGAAGGACTGGCTGACTGATATAAAGAACAACACTGTGGCTTTACTTCCCATTTTCCGGCTCTTCAGTAGAGGCAGGTGCTTTGTCAGTGTAATCCACTCTGACAGCCTGATAGTTTTCTATTTCCTGCCACCTCACCTACTCTCGGCAGAGCTGCGCTTGAGAGTTAACTAAAACATTTTGTCCTGGGTTGACATAAATGGAGCAAACAATGATAATTTCTTTCGAAATGTAGTAATTACTGGTGCGGAGCTGACAGGGGTCTGCATGCGACACGTTGTAGTTCAGCAATGACGTGCAATCCACTTTGCAGAGGCAGGGAGTTTTTCTCTGCTGTTCACTCTTGACTACATTCCACCCAGAGGCTATTTTAATGCTCTGGTAATATGTTCAGCCTTTCTGAACTCAGGGGAAGGCGAGTGATTTGGTTCTTGTGGGATGAACACACACCTACTGCACCTGATTGGTTGTTTGTTACTGTTTATGTTTTTTTGCTGATAGATAATCTTTAGCTGCAGGAATGATTCACTGTTTTTGATGTTGCTAAAACTTCGCTTATGTGATTCCCCAAGCTTGTAACTCATTAGATAATATGTAATGCATCTGTTCTTCATTAAGTGTGGTGTGATTTGCATTTAAATTTGGCGCTCTTCCAGCTATCAAAGCTGTTGTCAGCATATTGTGCTTCAGGACCTAGCATCAGTCTCTAAGAGGCACTTCATTAAACCCTTGAATTTTGAACGATTTTAGAGGAAACGTCAAAATCTTGTTTTGAGCAGTGGTGCTACAATTCTGACTCTGATACCAATAGGAATTAAAAGCAGTTAATAAATGACAACGAGGTTGGTTTAGTGTGTGACTGAGAAACATTAAAGCCAGTAACTGGTTTAAATGTTGTGGCTGTATAAATATACAGTGGGGCCTTAAAGTCTCATACCATTTTCCCATTACAGTGAATGGGATCGTGGCTGATCGGTGTATTTCACCACGCCTGACATTTATCATTGTTTAAGTATGAATATACTTTACTGCACTCTTTCTAAAATTGTTTCTGAAAATGTTCTAAACTAACCAAATGTGCTCTACAGTAGATCCAATTCCAGACAACCTCACAAAAGAGTTATTCAGTCAGCAAAGATGCCCTCTTCTCAGGATCATCACATCTCTCAGTTTTGCAGCCGCTGCTTTGAAAACTCCTTTACTGCAAAGACCTACACTTGATCCTCAAAGTTTAAACAGTTATAGTCCAATTTTAAATCTCTCCTTCATGTCCAAACTGTTAGAAGAGGTGGTTGCTCGCCCACTCACAGCCTGCCTGTTTAGTAACAGTCTTCCTGATGAGTGTCAGCCTGGGTTCAGATCCAGACACTCTACCCAAACAGCTGCGTTTCACGATGCAGACCATGACACCCTCTCTGTCTTCATTAGTCTCAAGGGGCTGGCACTTCACTGGTTCCACTTACATCTGAGTAATAGAACACAAAGCATTGTACACAATGATACAGTATCTTACAGGTCCAGTGTTCCACAAGGATCAGGACTCGGACCTTGTTTGTTCTGTCTGTACATTCAGAAGATGCTTGGTCACGTGTTTAAAAAAAACAAATTATCACCTCTGCAGTATAACAACAACACACAAATCTGTCTTCGCGTAAAAGCTGATCACCCCTCACAGCTTGTAAAGCTAAAGACAAGACAAGTTCTACATCTGAAAACGATGAAGAGTGAAATGTCGGTCCCTAACCCAGAAATGGATCAGTTTTCATGGGTTTTTCTATAAATCCATAATGACTGCCAGAGTCGTGCAATCAAGAATTTGGGAATGGTTTTTGATATGTTTTGTTTTTGACACATATAAAGTGTGTCACCACAAATTCCCTCTGTCATTTACGTGACACGGCCAAGATATGTTCCATTTTATCTAATTCAGACGCTCAAATCTTCATCGACTGCTGCAGTGAGCTCTGTTCTGGTTTAACTGTTAGAGTCTCTCTAAAAGATCTGTGAAGTGTGATCATGTAACGCCTGCCCTGAAGTTTCTTAGGCTTTAAATAGACCGTAGACAGTACATCTCCATTCTGTCTACTCTATCATGTGATCTATGTTCTCTTGATCCTGGTTATTTAATTGTTCTTAGATTTAACCAAAATCTTATGGAGGTAGAGCCTTCGCTCACTGAGCTTCCCTTCTTTGAAATAAAGTCTCTGCAAATTTGAGAAGAAAGCTCTGTGGAGATTTTCAGCTGTAAGATTAAAACCTACCTTTTCCCCTACCTTATGACCTCTCCAGCTTCAAATTGCTTAACTGATTCCACTTTGATAACTATTTACTTTAACTCTATTACTGTGTCATTATGAACCTTTTTTCTTTCTTTTTTTCTTCACCTCAGTCCTGTTATATCAACGTTCTCACCTGTATAGACTGTGTGTGCTTTACATGTCAAGTCTCATCGTTGTGTGTCAGGTGTTTGTATTTTAACCTTTAAAGTGTGCAGAAACTTTTTTTTTTTTGAACTGTCTCCTGGCGCCGGTTTAGTCCACCACTTCAAACAAGTGAAATCCAGATCAGCACATCTTACTGTTTTATCAGGTGTGTTGTGTTTGCTTTTTTTTCAGTCTTCTGCCCAGAACCAGACTGTTCTGTTCTTTCAAACTCTTAAAGCAGCAACTGTAACAGAATTTCACATTGAAAGCGTTTGACGAAAGCATTAAACTCGCCGTGAGAAAGGATTCAATTTTTGCAACAATATGAAAGCAGTATTGGTATCTTAGCTATCATGACAACAACACATTATTCTTTGTAAAGGACATCTTCACTATTATACAGTAAACACCCATATGTTTTTTTCAGTTACATAAAGCCTTCAGGCCATTGTCAAAAATAAAACTTTAGCACAGAGGAGCCTGAATGTCACACAGTGTTTACAAGCACATAGAAACCTAACTATGGCACACTTTTCCCACCCATTCCTATTCTGAGCAGATTCTCATACAGAGAAAGAAGTGCAGACCATTACACTGATGTATAATGGTCTGTGAAGTGCATTCTAAACTATTATGAAGTCTCACTTCCTGCCACGTGAATTGCCACCATCAGAAAGGACCCGCAGCCCAGGACGTGACTTTCAAAAACAAAACCTGTCTCCATGCCGCATTAACACCTTTATTCTTGCTCTAAGCGAAGCATCTCTAAGCTGCAATCTGAGTTTTTCCTAATGCTCATTACTGCCTACGAGAAGCCTAAATGCACTGTGTATTGCCTCAGTCAGAAGCTCATACTGCAGTTTCACTGTTTTCAAAAACCCATTAAAAAGAGCTCAGAGAGACTCACTGCTGCCAACATGAATGTAATCCATCAATTTAAGCAGCAAGTGTGTTTTTCCCCCCCAAATATGGCTTCATAACTCAACAACACTCGCAGCTGAGATTATATCAGAACCAGTTTCATTCTGTCATTAATGAATGTCAAGAGGCATCCTCTGTTGGTCTGTTTTTATCCACTTTGGCTCCATTTTCTCCTGGACCCACTTGTGTGTGTGAAGTGTGGAAATGTAGCCTACTGTTATTTACTTGTGGATGTGTCTGTACACAGTGGAGCTACACACACACACACACACAAACAAAAAATCATACCTTTGAGCTCATATTTTGCCAGTACTGCTGACTCTGTTGCTGTTTCTGTTATTTTAAATATCTATTTCTATTTTCTTTTGGTACCATGCTTTCTTTCTTCTTTTCTTGTAATGATTGGTCTCTTTATTTGTATTCAGTGAAATTAATGCTTCAAAAAGTATTCAGGCTCCTACACTTTTCACATTTTATGTTGCAGCCTTATGTTAAAGTCGTTTTAAAATAGTTTTTCCCTCATCAGTCTAAACTCAATACCCCATAATGACAAAGCAGAGACAGAATTTTAGAAATTTTTACAAATGTATTAAAAACCTGTCTCTATAAGGTCTCACAGCTGACAGTGTATATCAGAGCAAAAATCAAGCCGTGAGGTTGAAGGAACTGCCAGCAGAGCTCAGAGACAAGAGTGTGACAAGGCACAGATCAGGGGAAGGCTACAAAAAAAACTTCTCAAATGGAAGAAGTTTGGAACAACCAGGACTCTTCCTAGAGGTGGCTGTGCAGCCAAACTGAGCAGTCAGGGGAGATGATCCCTGGTAAGAGAGGTAACCAAGAACCTGACGGTCACTCTGGCTGAGCTCCAGGGGTCCTTTGTGGAGATGGGAGAAACGTCACTGCAGCTCTGATTTTCTGGTGGAAAGCTGAGCAGAGCAAAGTACACACATCCCCTCAGACTGGGCTGAAGGTTCACCTGCCAGCAGGACAATGACCCTAAGCACACAACCAAGACAACGCAGGACTGGCTTAGGGACAACTCTGTGAATGTCCTTGAGTGACCCAGCCCGAGCCCTGACTTGAACACAATCAAACATCTCTGGAAAGAAATGAAAATGGCTGTCCACCGACCCGTCCCCAACCAACCTGACAGAGCTTGAGAGGATCTGCAGAGAAGGATGGCAGAAAATCCCCAAATCCAGGTGTTCAAAGTTTGTGACTGAAGAAGACTCAAGGCTGTAAAGGTGCCAAAGGTGCTTCAACTAAATGCTGAGTAAAGGGTCTGAATACTTATGTCAATGTGATATTTCACTTTTTTCCTTTTTAATAAATTTGTAAATATTTCTTAAATCCTGTTTTCACTTTGTCATTGTGGGGTTACTGAGTGTAGGCTGATGAATTTGATGATTTCATTTCATTTTAGTAATTTATTTTCTGTCAAACAACTAATTGTTTCAATGCTAAAAGGAATAAACAGGTTGAACAGTTTTAAAACATTCTCATTTTAATCCAGAGTTGACTTGTATCTGGAGGAGGTAACTACAAACACTGAATAGAAAACTTAGTTTAGCTGCAGCTTCATCTACTCCATTAACAAGTGAAAGACACAGTGATTATGGCTCAGATCATGGAAGTGAACTTTGGCCTCATTTGAGTGCAGAGTAAAATAAGAACATTTTAAAATACTTGTTTGCATTTGATAATAAGACACGAGTGATGCTGTTTGTGATGATATTGGGGAAACTATGATCTCAGGTGAGATCAGCCTGCGCTGGACAGACAGTGAAATAATGAGTGTGCACTGTCACAGGCCTGGACTTGAATTAGGCAGCAATAGTTGGTGCAAACTGTTGGTCTGATGTTTGCCTACTGGACAGCCAATTAACCCAGGTTAAAAAAGGAATTCTTTGAGCATGTACTGTAAATGGAGCAGCTGTTGCATCCAGGCCATATCCTCAATGATCAAAAGAACTTGGTGTGGGAAGCAGGAAGCTCATTGCGTTGTTCATGTATTCCACACAGGCTCCATCACCCCCCTCGCCCTCAGCTAATGAACCAAAGTATGAGAAGCGCTGGCTGGATGCAGTCTCCCTGCCCTTGTTGATGGCCAGAGTCTCCAGATACAAAGCTGGCACAGATAAATTAAGGTAAGGGTAATCCAGCATGATATAATTCACGTCTAAGGTGCACAGTTCACTGAGCACAGTTGTTGGCTTAGCAAGCACTTTTCATTTAGGTGAGAGGATGTTAATGCCAATATCTATGCACAGGCATAAACGGCTTAAAAGGTCACCGCAGCTGTGAGGCTCTGGCTCAGAAGGTGTGACTGTGAGAACACTGGTCGAAGTTTAAATGCATTTGATTATTATGCCTGTCCTTTTTGTATTGATTTTCATGTGTACAGTGGTTTCACCATTATTTTTCTTCCAAAGCCTTTTCAATCAGTATTTTCTATTTCCACACTGTGGGACAGAATAAACCTAACAGGTGTATTGTTTAATATTGTTTAACATTTGACAGTTATAAATGACATACACAGCTGAATCACATTCAGTTATTTCTGCACATCATTTATTTTTCTCTGACTGTATTAACCTTTCGATTAGATTATGAACGTTTTTGTGTTTTTGTGTTGTCGTTTCATGGCTGATAACAGCTCAGTTTTATTTGTGTGTTGACAGACCCCAATTAATTGTTATCAAATCTGACTAGAGGAGATTCTTAACATCTTTTAACATCAAATATCAACTCGTTTTCATAATAATCTATGATACCATAGTTTGGATTTAAAGTATATCAACACTAAAGTTTGGTATCATGTGTTTAAATGCTTGTGTCTATGCTCTAAATGCCTTTTCGTTACTGTTTTTGCAGGGAACTTGAGGAAACATCTCATTTCATTTTTTCTAACTGTCTTTTATTCAAATTGAAAGTCATTCACCTTAAGTCTGTTCTCCTTATCATTTCTTGCACTCATGCTGAAGTCGAAGCAGACGTTTCTTACTCTTTAGGGTGCGTCTGGTTGCATAATTCATAAACTGCAGGTACATAATGATAAATAAATAATGGAACTTTGCTCTGTGCAGTTAATTAAAACTGTTTATTAAAGATGTTCACTGGACGACACCTCATTAGGTTTATCCAATTTCAAAATGTGATCAGTTTCTAAAATATGATGCATCATTATAGATTAATGACAACCAATGACAAGAACTGCTCAGTGCGTCAATGATAATGATCCAGTAATATAATAACACTGAGAGCCATTGTGCATCATAGAACCTTTTGTAACTTTTGTTTCTAATAATTCTATTTAAGTAAATTTTGAATGCTGGATTTTCACTTGTAATGGAGTAGCTGTAAAGAATTAATTGCTGTTTTTATATAAGTGAATGATTTGAGAACACAGCACTGTAGGTAATTAAAGTCTTAGTATTTCCACATTACTTAATGTAATAATGAGATTAACTACTCAATAAAATAGAAAAGACATTGGATTAATAGATCAGTATGGTTGTTGCATGGGTTTTAAAACACCCAGTGTAACCATATAGGTATATTTAAAAAATAGTTTTAATATAATATTAATGTTTAAGACATTCTTGAGTCAGAGCAGGAGCACTGTTTGTAAATTTCAAGTTTAGACAAGTGTGTCTGTCCCCATCCTTAATAAAAAAGACTGGTTCTCTCCTGTGAGTCTTTCTGTCATTAACACAATAACAGATGAACGAAAAGTGAACCAGTTTAAGTGAATAAGTGCTTATACACAAATTTTAAAATTGCAATTTAAAAGTTAGGATGAGATTATATCATGAAATCTCAAACTGTAATACTATAGCATATCATTTCATAATAATCTTACATATTGTAGAATTATCACAAAACAAAGTATTTCAGTACAAAGTAGAAATAAAATCTTTATCGATGATAAAATAAGTAAATATACTTACCTATTAATTTATCTCTAGATCAGCACATAGAAAACCTCCTGCTCCTCATCTGTAAGCACAGTCTAGCAAGTGCTCACAGACCTCACTAAGGAGTTTCTTTATACTTCAAGGCTTTATTTGGATGAAGCAACACTCCTGCAATGCAGATTCTGTCAGATGTTCAATCAACATTCCAATCAACAGTTTAATGACTGCTAAGTGTGTGTGAGATATTGAAGAAATGTATTTAGGAGATTTGGAGCTTAGTCACACTAAACCTAATAACCCAGTGCTGAATCAGGAATAGCAGGGTCCTGTCAATAAGGTGCCCTGCAGGCTCAGAGCACATCAATATCAGAGTTTACTCTACAAAACATGGCTGGTGTTGGTATATCAGAATGCACAGATACAGAGCAGATCGATATGGATGATGACCGGGGAAAATAAAAACATGGTCAGACTATTTGCTAGGTTAGATAATTTATGATAATCCTTTCTGTTTTGAATCTGTTGCTGTTATGATCTGTAAGTAAAAGAATAATTTCTATTTGACAATGCATAATAATTTATTTATGAACTTAATTATAAATGGTGCCTTGTCAGAAATGCTACAGAGATGAGAATGGTGCCCAATTAAATGTGCAAATATTATAATGTAATTTTTTTCTCTCAAATTAGTTTGGAGAAACCTCAAAGAAAATTAAAAGAGACTCAGACTTATGTTGCTGCTTGAATCTGTTTCCTGGACCTCATCTTAAAGCTGTTTTCACAGTCATCTGCTGTGTGTGTGTGTGTGTGTGTGTGTGTGTGTGTGTGTGTGTGTGTGTGTGTGTGTGTGTGTGTGTGGTGGGGTGGGGCGGTGCCGTGCCAGTTTGGAGCCAATCATGGTCCAGTATGCATCTAACTGTGTGTGAAGTGTGATGTGAAAACTGCAAACCACCAGTGTCCAGCAGTTACACATTTGAAATGAACAGTATTTGCATGTTTGTAAATCCTGATTTAATTTTTTTTAATGAGGAGTAGTAATTTTATGAAATTTTAATGAGGCTTTTTTTTTCTTGTTATTAAACTCAAATGATTATTCCAAGCATTGTATTTTTATATTTATATATGTCTGGAGGGGGATCCTGAAACTGTGTTGCCAACTGTTTGCAATCAGCATTATAAAGATATTAGAAAAGAGTTTTCATTGAAGATTTGATAGCTGCAGCCAAAGTAAGTCGCTCTCATGGGTAGTGGTTTTGAAAAGACCAGGGCAGCTTTGTGTCTATTTACGTATTTTTCAAAAAAACAACTTTCTGAACATATTAGTCACCAGGCTATTGATGTAATAAATACAGGATTCGCACAGACACAAATCATTCCTTGTTGAAGGGTGTTGAAGGTGACCAGTGTTTTCAGTCCTCTTTTCAGCATGAGGAGCTGCCATTAGTACGGATGGGAAGGTGTTGTTGACTCTCATGCTCTCATCTAATGTTGATGTAGACTAGTTGTTGTTGTTGTTGTATCCATAAGGTTACACAATGTTCTACTGATCCCTGACAGTACATACAGTATACTCCCAGTTGGGATGACAGAAATAGTTTCTCAAAGTTTTTTTTTCTGGATTACCCAGTTTAAATCCACTCCATGAGGGGAACTGGAGGATTGTTCTCGTGTTTTCATGTTATAAAAAAAAAGGAGTCTGAAAACAAGGGCACATGGATGGCTGACAGTGAAGAAGCAGAGGCCTTGTTTCTTTCCTTTGCACACATTTCCCTGGCTAGACTGAGGTGTCAGAGCAGCTCCTCAGTCTGACAGTGAGGTATTCTCAGCCTTTTGTTTAAGCTGTCAAAACAGATGTATTTGAAAGGGAAGGAACCTTGCAAATTAATAGGGCTTTGTCTGCCACACTTTGTGTTACTGGTTGGTTTCTTATCGAAAAGCGAGCAGGCATTTGTATACAACATTACCCATCAGTTATACATAAATCACTTAAGGTTGTGTTGGGCAGCAAACACTCCTTGAGCAGCTGCTTTGTCACAAATACAACAGAAGAGTAAATGGTGCATCTATTTATAGTGCAGCCAAACCAAAAACCCAAGAACAGATCCACAGACAGACTCACTATGTAGAAGTTTTTTTGATGAATGGTGGCAGGCAGCGCTGGCGGTGGGACAGACAGGTTGTTTTACCTGTAGCTGCTTCACAATAAAAGCCACCTCGAACTGTGAAGCAGCAGCAAGATGTTCTGTTTCTTTTCTTGGTGACTCAGTGAAAGGAGAGTGAACAGTGAAGAGTTTACTTCCTGTTACCAGTTATTTACTGGCAATTTTATCTAATAGCAGGCTGCTATCAGATAAAATTGCACCATTTTACGTTCATTCCATCGCAGGAATGGCTAACTCAGCCACAACCAATATAAACCACTTTCTGGAGAAATAATTACTGAATGTGAATACACCGACACTTGCAATTGCAGGAAGAAAGATAACAAAGACAAGTAGTATCAGAAAAGGGGATTTGACTTCATGAAAATCTTAAGGATTATGATGATTTTAATTACAGGAATGATATTAGACTTTGATGATCTGGTTCTGTGTTTTCATTTTAGCTGTGTGTTATTGGTTTGATCAGCATCACAGACTCAAAGTTGAACTTATGTCTATGCATTTCTTGGTAGGAAATCAAAAGCAAACTCTCATTAATTATGCTGAAAACGAAATGCCTCAAAGCCTGCCTGTTACACTCACGCACTAATCGGTGGACATGGCACATTTTCCCCTCTCACTGCCATTCGCACCATAACTAACAGCTGGAGTCCTCTCCAAAACACTCTTCCCTCCCACATATTCTTCATGTATCATCCTGCATGTTGACTGGGTGATATGTCTCTGCTTTGTCTCAATGGATTTATTACTGCGTAGTCAGCAGGCAAGGCACAATAATTTGTGCCGTTGGGAATGGTGCAGATGTCTGAAAGAATCACACTCCCTAGATCATATCTCTCTGTGAGGATTTCTGTCCTGCTCAGTGGAGGTGGAAGGGTTTTAGCAGCTCCTCCTGACAGGGTTGTGTTCTCCTGACATTGATCCTCCAGCTGTCCGTTCCTTTGATTAATCTCTTCTTGGTTTGGAGCTCTTCATTCATTGCACTTTCATTCCTTCTCGCGTTTTCCCCCATTACTGCACAGTCTCAAAGGTTCTGCATTAATTGAAAGGGAACTAAGTGATATACTGTAGATTCTGCGTCATCAGTCGCTCGCTTTTTCTCTGCAGAAGCAGAGATATTTTGGTGTTGCTGGTTCACAAGACGAACCATTTTAAAAAAAGAGTTCTGAATGTCCATTAGTGATGCCTTATAATTGTAAAATTCATAGAGTAAAGGTAAAGGTAATTGTAGTCAGGCACACTGACAATTTGTACCCTTGTTAAATTAAAAAAAAAAACATTTAACTCCGGTGAAAATCGCCCCTGGAGAGCCACTGGGTCAGTACACAGGCAGCGGAACATAAGATTTTAACAAGCTTATTGCAGATACAGTATGAAACTCATGCTCACCAGAGGATTTATTAGGAATGCTGACTTTGTAACGTCTAACCTCGAGGAACTGCTGTGTGTATGAGTTAGAGTGCGGTGTTTGGTTTAGGAGCTGTCTTAGACGATTTCCCTCCTCATACTGTGCATTCCACACTTTTCTATTGTCTCTCTGTGTTTAGGCTTCGTGTCACGTAGCTCCACAACATCTCCCCGCTTCTCATGCAACATTTCTCCAAGCCTTTAGAAAGCCCTCCCCCCACCACCCTAAAGTTTCTCGAATGGGACGGCTTAGCCATCACATAACACCGCTTCCATGTTTAGTGACAACTATCTCTGAGGATAAAAGTGTCAGCAGTGTGCAGATGCAGTGAAATTAAATGTCAGAAAGTATCACATTTTGCGGATGAGTGCGATCTCCCTCAGATGACCTCATCAACACCCCATCAACAGAGAAATTTAATTGTGTTAGTAAAGCAGTGCGCTTAACCTCAAGGCACTCTGAGGCCATGATGTACCCAAAAGATGCCAAATGTAAAATAACTTTCTGCTGTTTAAAAAAAAAAAAAACAAAAACCTCTTTTCTTCCTGTAAATGCCTTGTGATGGGTGACTTTCTCATTCTGAGCTGTAAGGTATTTTATTTTGACATCTCAGAGCCGGATTGTGTTTGGATGTGCAGGGTTTTCTTTTTTGTTATAGATTTAGGAATAAACTTAAATTATATATACCTCATTATATCAAAGCATTTAAAAAGGATATTTCAGTGCTGTTTTGGTTGTTAAAGGAATAGTTTGAAATTTTGGGAAATGCACTTGTTAGATGAGTTAGATGAGAAAACTGACACCATAAATATAAAGGTGCAGCTAGCAACCTGTTAGCTTAGCTCAGCATTAAGACATAAAGCTAGCCTGGCTGGTTCCAAAGTCGTGGCTTCCAGCCAAGAAATAGTTCAGTATAAAGCTTCCTGTAAAGGGTTGAATTGTTGTTTTTACACTTTGGTTCTTGTACAGATTAAACCGACGAGATACAACCTGTTAATTAGTGAGACATTTTCTAGTTTCTGTTTCTCTCTGTTTCCAGTCTTTGTGCGTAGGTAAGCTAACCTGCTGCTGGCGTGGGTAGTATCTTCTCATCTAACTCTCTCCTGGAATGCCAAACATCAAACTACTTCTTTAAGCTCTTGACTTAAGCTATAACTTAAATGCACATGCGCTCCCACACTGTGAAACACACTGGACTTCAGTCCCTGTTTCCTTTTAATAAGAGCCATTAGCTGAGCTTGTAGAGGCATTTAATTTAATCTCAAAAACTTCTGTAACTTTACCAAAACAAAGATGTCATCAGAGAAATATTGTCACGAATATGACCAGCATTGCGCAGGATATCAAGAGCCTCGCCAGAGCATCTGCTGTGGAGATATTTTTATAATTAGCTGCCACTTGGCCATTAGGCTCCTGAAAAAAGCTCTGCTGTATGTAATGTGGTAATCCAGGTTTTACAGCTTAAGTACAGCAGAAGTAACGAACTGCTCCGGCTTCGCTTTGTGCAAATTTGCCAACTTCAGTCATCTGCAGCACTTCTAATTTTGACCTCTACGTTCCTCCAGGTCCAACTGTTTTGAAGTCTTTGCCTTGGATGGAGCCAGCACCAATATTCTTCAATTTTGCACTGCAGCAGAAAGCACAGACTGGCTCCAAGCAATATCTACAAATATCAATGACTTGACACAGGAGAACGTAAGTCCATCTCTGAACATTAGATCTTCATTTCAGTCTTTATTGAAGTTAAAGGTGAGAAGAAAACCAGTTATTGTCGGGTGTTTGGGATCATTTTAAATACGTAAAAACGTTGATGAACTCGTATGACATGTAATCATGTTTCTTGGCGTTAGTGGATTTTTGTCAGATTCAGTGTATTAGATTATCTGAACGTGCTTATTTTTTAACAAATACAAATGGACAGATTGTTCGTTTATGGAATCACAAATTTTCAGCCAGTGAATTTTTTACTATCCACTTAGTAGATAACACCGTCCTTATAAAGAAAACATTGAAGCATGTAATGAATATGTTGTGCCCACATTTGTTACATGTTTTTTTCCCCTTACTCACAGACTACAGTGTAGAATGGTTTTAATAAACCCCTCCTGACAAGCACTCATTGAGTCACAGTGGCACCTCTCCCCCTCTGCTGACAAAAAAGAGGCTCTCTTATACCTAATTAATGACTGCTAAGTAGTCATTCGGCATGTGCACTTCTCTCTATCTCTCTCTCTCATTTCCTCCTATTTCACTTTGATTATCACACTGATGATGTGACACGTTTTTGGTAAGGGTGCGGACGTACTGTACGCCCGTGCTCGTAGATTGTGCAGCTGCCGTTTTTAAAAAAGTGTGATTAATTCATGCTTGCATCACCTAATTACGGACGTGGAGTGTGATTGCTAAATGGCCAATCAGGATGTAATTGTGTGCCCGCTTTGGGAAGAGAGCGGAACTTTTGTTTTAATGACCTACAACCTTTAAATAGACTCTGACACCCTAGGTGGTCCCTCGCGTGTCTTTCGTGTGGATGACTGTCATCTGACTTGGCAGAGGATTATTTGATGTTGTTCTTTGATGTTGTTTTACAGAGACTGAAACCGAAAGATTTGGGCAGCTTGTTAGCACCTAATAATACTAAAAGGATTTCAGGTGACAATGTGATGTAATGCTTTTGTTTGTAACTGAGGTGAGACAAACAAGAGCAACTACCATGCTGAGTGTGAAATGCTGACACACCAGTGGTGCATTCAAAGGGAAAATGTTTTGCTCTGGTTGAGTGATAATGTTTCCCTTACAAAGAAATTGGCATTTTGAAACAGCCTTTGAAATATGTCCCTCAGTGGGTTTGCCGTACCCTTTTTTTTTTTTTTTTTAAATGGTTAAATCACCTATGCATAAATTGGAAGAGGTGAACTTTGTTATAGGTTATAAGAGAGGAGACTTAACAGCAACTACAGAGGGAAAATAAAAGCAAAAACAAAACATGCTGTTACAGGTAATTCTACGATGCCAGTTGCTGCGTTGTCATTAACGTCAGTCGTCTCAGTTGTGAAATATTAATCCTCCACTCAGAGGTGTTTTCAGGGGGTCAGGTTACCTTTATGTAATAATATATTCCATAGCTTTTTGTTGTTGTATATGTCACTGATTGTTGTCTAATTTTTTATTTCTCTTTTAGATCAAGATCATCAACAAATATTGTGCTTCAGATGATCAGGTATGCTGACACAGGCCGAGCATGACATATCAGTCTAATACCTGTGCATCTTGACTGTAAAAGTAAGAATAAGGGTGGAACACTCATCTAGCTGTAGATCTAAGATTTATAGAATGTACTTCTGCTCTGGATGACCTGTCCTGATGTTGGATAGATGTTTGGACTGTGACAGGTTTTCTGTTAAAGGATGTTGAGGTCTTCAGTAGACTCTAGTTGGTGATCATCAAAGTGCAGATCCTTAATAATATCACAATCTCACACACTGAAGTTGTCTCCCCAGCTTTCTCGTTGGCGGAGATCCGTGTTCAGGCAGCCTCTCTCTGCAGGAAACGTTTGTCCTCTGCATACAACTGCAGCTCTTGTTGCAGCTCTGCACTGAATCAATGGGGCATTGTGCCAAATAAATACAATAATTCCAGCCAGTAAACCCTTTTGAAAACATTTTGGAACACATCTTCATCAGTGAAGCATCCGCAGGCTTAACTGTGTCATACTATTTATCACTTTAAGCTAAACAGCAGAATTATAAGAGAATTATGAGATGGTGTTTTCAGGAGTGAGTCAAGACCCGAGGCTTTAGGAGGGATTGTAGCAGATGAAGCAGTACAGTACATACAGTACTGATATGCTGCTTAAAGGAGAGCAGAGAAACATCCCAAGTCAATCTGGTGTAGAGCAAAGGTAAATTGTTGCAGTGCAGCTGAGACTGCAGTACCACTGTACAGAGGGGGATCTTTTTAAATGTATCATATCAAAGCTGCATCACTGTACTTCTTGTTTAATTCATTTGCTTTGATGGTGCATATTTTGTTATTCAGGTCTGTGTCATATGGAGCAAAAGCAGGTTTCTATTGTGTGTATTTTTCCCTTTTTTTTTTTTTTTTTTTTTTTTTTTTTACTCAACAACATGGTGAACTTGTACATTTCCCCCCCTCCCTCTTTGCCCATTCTTCCCATGGGCTTGGCATGTGAAAACACCGCGGTCAACAC
>JBBMJY010000009.1:16343736-16369091 GCA_037833715.1 Toxotes lorentzi | reverse complement strand
GCTTCTTGTTTAAGTCATTTGCTTTGAGGGTGTAGATTTTTTTGTTTAGGTTTGTGTTATAGGGGGCAAAAGTAGGGTTTTGTTGTGTGTGGTTTTTCCTTTTTTTTTTTTTTTTTTTTTTTTTTTTAATAAATCAAATGGTGAAATTGTACATGTCATCTCCTTCATCTTTGCAGATTGTTCACATGGGCTGGGCATGTGAAAGCCCCGAGGGCAGCACTGCTGGTCGAACTGCAGCATTCAAGTTCCTGGCACTGAGAGGACCATATTTTTATATCTTCAGAAGTCCCCCGGTAATTAGTCTGTCAACAGTATGGTTTCATTTTAAGCTCATTTGAAATGTTTTTCTTATCCAAAATCAGAAGCATGTCACACTGCCCCACATGACCTGCACTCAAACAGGTGCAAATAATTAAATGAGTGCCTTGGATTCAGCTCAGCAAAGGGATTTTGTTCAGGGCCTTTTTTTTAAAAAAAAAATTGTTTTTGAATTTAAGATGTGAGGATTTTCTGCTGCTGTTCACTAAGCTGTGTATCCCCCCCACTGTGCTGCATGTTTGCTATTTTTGGCTGGACTGCAACAGCGAGGCCGGCCACATGACATGAATGTCTGTGACTGACTGATGAAGTTACACCGTTGGTCGGCCAGCTCAGTGTGAGGGATTTTCCCCGTTGGCCATCGCTCTGTCTACTAGCTTTTTGGATCCCTTTAGTGACTCCCTTTTTTTGTCTTAAAAAAAAAACACCCAGAGACTTTCTGGAGAAATCTTAGCTACTTTCCATAGAAAAGAGTTGCCTGTGTTGCCCTGCCAGCGCAAAGTTGGGCTTTCCCTCCACAGGCACACCTCTCTATGTGTCTCATTCAACTGACTGCACAGCACTTCTAACTTTCTCTCAGGCTGAAATCACAGCCGTCGTCTTTAACTTATGTGTTTGGTGATTTTTGTCAGAGGATGTCACAGTTAGCAAAATCAGGATATTAGCAGAGCAACAGCTTGAAAGTGACTGATGGTTAACATGTATCTTAATGGGCCGAGTTTCAGTCACTGTTTCATATTTGTTCTGTCGTCTGACAACAAACAGAAAAACATGAATGAGGACAGCTTTGTTGGGAATTCAGCTGCGTTAACTTTTTGCACATGTGAGCACAGAGAGGAGCAGAGATGCAAACAGATAAAGGACTGAAAGTGGCTGACATTAGGCGGAATGCAAATACAACGCTACACCGTCATGAATATGCAAATTAGCGTATTGCGTCATTCTGTGAGTTTTCTAGCAGGTTTTAGCTACTTTCCATTGACAGCAGTGGTTTACAGAGATTCCACAACAGTTTTCAGTCTTCAAATTCATGCATTGACCATACATGTTTGAGTCACATATCAGGGTTTGACCCAGTCTTGTTGAAACAAGTTTGCAGCATCTGTAAATTACT
The DNA here is from genome assembly GCA_037833715.1 of Toxotes lorentzi. Lineage (NCBI taxonomy): Eukaryota > Metazoa > Chordata > Actinopteri > Toxotidae > Toxotes > Toxotes lorentzi. Next base: position 16,367,659 of record JBBMJY010000009.1, on the reverse strand, counting down.
GTATACTTCAGTTATAATTGAATAACTGCAAGACACTGGAGAACAAATTGCTCCAGATGGTCTGGCCAGCACCTTGTATGGTAGCTCGCTGCCATCGGTGTGTGTGTGTGAATGTAAAGGAGAAGCAAACTGTAAAACACTCTGCAGCCATTTACAGTTTATAGGCATTTTTACCCATAGCGGGGATTCTGAATGAAAACACCTCCTGTGTTAAAACAATGTAAAGAGCTTTGTTGGTGAGGATGTGCTGTGTGTCAGTGAGACAATGAAGTACAATCCAGAAAATCCAGTCTGAGTAACTGGTAATAAGACTTAACAGATGCCAAAACACTACATGATGATTAAGATTACTTACAGACAAAATTGTACAAGTTATCACAGCAGCAACTAGATGCGGCTCATCAGCATCATCAAAGTAACCAGAGTCACAGTAATTAAAGCCCTAAGGGAAATTATAGTTGTCGTAAAATGGTGTCAGCACATGAAAAATACATGTAAGTTTTCTTTAAAGATATATAACATAGCATGAGTTTTGTGTGCTTATGCCAGTGCTGATATTTCTGCTCTGTAGCTTCTGGTAAACTATATATCTCACTGTCAGAAGATCTCTGTCCCTATAATTTGTTTTATTTTCTGAGAGAAATCAAACCCAGTTTCTACTGATAACTTAAAATGTCCCCGCCCTGCCTGCCAGGGGTAGTGAACAAAGGATGTGTCCTTTTGTGCTCTGCTTGTTTGCAGTATGTCATAAGCTCTGTTCTCCTGTTTAACCACTGTAGCCCAGAATGCGCCTCTTTCATCTTTTTACTTCGTTTGGCAAGAGTTTCAGCAGGTTAATCACAGTTACATCAGTTAATCACAGATGCTGGGATTTGCCAAGGTGGGCTGTGCACATTATGAGTTGTTCAGTCTGCCTTGGCCTGTTGTCTGTTCTGTTGGAGAGCTTTCGTCACTCACCTCTGTTTCAAAGGAGCCCAAGAAGATGCTGGCGTTTGTGTTTTTCTCTCCAAAATTTAACAGGCTGTGAAAAGTTTTTGATCAGGTTCTAAGCTGCACATTTAGGACAAACATCGGGTATCCTGGTACAGAGGTAGGAAGTAACCCAGGAGGACACTGCACCCAGCCAAGAAACAGTCCAGCAGATCACCCCCCATAAAACCACAGCTTGTCATTTTTACTCTTTAGTGTACAGACATGAGTGGTATCAATCTTCTTGTTTCTCTCTCAGCAAAAAAGCCCATAAGCATACTTCCCAAAATGTCAAACTATCGACTTTAAGATGAGCCGTAGCCTTTCTTCAGTAGTTCTGAGACAGAGGGCTAAGAGGGTCGGCCAACTGTTTCTCAGCCAGCAGTCCATTCCCTCTGGAGCATTCAGCCAAGCCTGGCTTTTGACATGCCACTGACACCCGCCTGCTTGGTGGAAATGAAATGCTTCATCTGCACTGGATAATGAGGATGCTTTATTCAGCTCGCGTATCTCTGTTTAATGTAGGTCAACATGGATTACGTTCCTGCTGCAGACCAGTACATTTCATCCCGGGTTCTGTCTCCTCCAGTCTGCTCCAGTCTCCAGTATGGCCCCACTGAAGACGTCCTTTCTGCAGCATATTACACGGCTGTCTGAACAGCACATACTGGCAATTCCCTCTCTACATCGACGTTGTGTGTAAGATTAGCGATGGTCACTCCAGCTGTTTGTTTCTATGGCAGGGACGAGAGTCTGGCCTTGCTTAAGCTGAGACTCTCAAACTGGGCTTGTTGATAGCATCAAACAGGCCTGTGTGGGGGCGGCGAGTCGTTCATTCTGCTAGGGGCATCAGAGAGAGAGAGAGAGCTATCACTGTTGGAGATTTTTCAGCAGCGCTGTGGGTGATGTCTGTATTTTCTCTAGGGATCTCAGTTATCAATGTTCTGTACAAAAGTTTCCAAACTCTTGTTGGACTTAGATGGTCATTTTTCCAAATAGATTAGTGATGTAACCACAGCTGGAAGTAATTTACTATATATTCGTCTTTGTAGACCATCATCAAACCTCTGTGAAGAGACTCATTAACATAAGAGAATGGTCTTTAATGAACCATGTATGGTCCAAAAGTTGTCTAAATGCTGCAGGAAATGTCACTGGTGTTTCCCTTACACAGAATGCAAGGATTTTCCATGCAGAGTGAAAAGTCAGTCTGAAGTTGAGGGTAACTAAAAAATTACTTTTTTTAGCCTTTTGTGCTTTAATAAAAAAAAGAAAATAACTGTAGCCTTAAAGCAGGTGAGACCTGCAGAAAACTTTACCTGAATGCAGAACCGTTTCAGAAATGTAAAAGTATTGTGTTACTTGACACAGACCAATCAATTGGGACCAACAAATCTTGCTGACAAGATGTTAGTAAGAGAAGGCAGGGCTTTAACGGATTCCTTAAACATTATGGATGTAAAGTGGGGTCATTCAAATTACTGGAGGTGATATGCAGCTGGTTTGTTGTGAAATACCTGACCAGTCCTCTGGTTTTTGTTCAAATATGGCTGTAGCCAATAACCCCAAGGTAGAGGGTCTGAATGCAGTATGTCCTGGACTGCATTGGGATAGCATTAGTGCTATGTGCTAATGTGCTTTAATGATGTTATCAGTTATTGTGCATGTCATGTAAAAATGTGCTCACTGCTCAGTGTAGAATGCTGCAAACTGGTATCATAGCCATTCATTTAACTGAGGGCTATGTGAAGCACCACTCTAATAACTCCTTTACACCAGTAATGACACCACTGGCAGACATGAAAATCTTGTCTGCCAGTGGTGTGACTGGGTCAAGATGAGTTATCTGACCCAGATCTACAACCCTGCTCAAGACTTCTTAAACAGGGTTACTATAGTACTAAGTTGTGGTCGCCCCTTAAAGACCCACATTACTTTACTTCACGTACAAAGGTTTCCAAAGATAACAAATGCATACGTTAGTTATTTCTATTTTTTTTTTTTTTTATTGTCAGCAAGTCCTATTGAAAGATCCAAACCAACAGTGTGTTACTCTGTCTCTCAAACCACCAAACCCATTTGTAAATCTTTATAAAGATGTCACAAATATCTGTTTTAATTTTTTTATTTTAAAAGGCAGCTTTCTCTCAAAACAGCTGGCACTGAAGTTTTTAGCAAACGTTACTTAAACAGGAGTAAGTATTGTGTTTGTGGGGGGACTATTTTGAGCTGTGAGTTAATACACATTTGTCACATTAGTGAGTACGTACAACACCAGGACAGCATATCCGGGATTAATTCAAAATAAACTACAGTCCATGTGTTCATGGTACTGAATGAATATTTTCAGTATTTTTACGGGCTAACGAGCTTCATGCCGCCAAAACATTTAGCCTTGTCACATCAGACCAGTGAAATTACCGGTCACAGATCACAGTGGACCAATGAAACTGCTTGAATTAAATCAAATGCACTCGCTCTAAATTCTTCAGATCGGTCATTTACGCTTCTTGCGCACACCGTCATCATGGAAAATACACGTAGACATGCATATGATGCAGCTTTTAAGCTAAAAGCAATTGATCTGGCTGTCGAAAAAGGAAATATTATATTATTTAATTTTTTTAACCAGCCGTTTTACTGCCGTGTCACAGGCACTGTTCGGAAACAAGCATTTATATAATTAAAAGTAAAAAAAATCTTTCGGTGTACCGTCTTTCAGTGTAAATATCTCATGTTACAAAGTAGACACCGCGGCTGCGGCTAGACAAGTGTGGCCTATATATGTACAAATTTTTTTGCAAGTTACAGATGAGTGAGATCATGCTTTGACAACACATGCTTCTTGAGAGAGCAATTCATTGTTGGTTTGGCTCTTTTCATAAGATTTGTTGATATAAGAACAATAAATAACATCACCAAACCTATGCTTTATTACAGGAAAATTGTTTTCGTGACCCTGCAAGATGTGAAGAAAATGTCAGGGTGGAGGTTTAGATATGAAAACTGGGTTATATAATGATAAAGTTGCCAAACTCCTAGCTACTCAAACCCTGTCATGGTTTTCCTCATAAATAATATGAGAGAATCCTCTGTGTTGGCTAGGTTAGAGATAAGTAGGTAAGTGATTTACTGCAAAATCTGTAGTAAATTGTTCATGTGCATTCAAAAACAGTGACTGCAGCTCATGCTGACATGTTCTTGCAGTTGGATTAAGCCGCTACATGTGCAGCAGTTGTTGGGCTATATTCCCTCCACATACACAGGCTATAAACGGCCAAAGTCACCTCTGCTGTTAATGCAGTCTCTTGTTCTTTCATTGGCTTCTCTGCAAACATGAAACATGTTCCTATGGCATATTGTACAACATGAACATCTTGTACAGTGCTTGCATTAGAAGTCGAACCTTTCTGATCTTGTTGCTTGTTAGCATTTTTCAAAAGAACTAAAGCTCTTATGAAGATTTACCAGCACAGACACTTAAGTCATCACAACATGGTTTCTTCCATATCATTAGTTAATAATAAAATTAATGACAGCTCTGTTCTATTCAAGTGTATCAGTAAACCAGACAAAGTGCAAGTGAGGCAGCATGCACAATAGCAGGACCTTAATACTGTAAATGGAATACATCCATCATTAATTTGGTTATTTATACCTGTGCTTTTGCAACTGACATGTCAAAATGTCTTCTGTGAAAAAGGCCTCTTCTGCTGAGCTGGCTAATCTGCAGGGACCTGGAGGGGCAGCTGAAAATAGAAATTTTAAATAAAGACATGTATTACATAGTTTTTAATAGTTTCTATCCCAAAAAAAATGTTTTTACACCTGGCTGAGGCGGAAGAACTGGTGTACTGACAATATCAAAATGCGACAAGTTGCGATGGAAACATAAATAAATAAACGAGCGAAATAAATCATGGCATACATGAAGCATGTGACATAAACATCCCAGATTTTTGCCTGTTTGGTTCAAATTTGCACAAAGGTTGACTGGAAACTTAATTATTAATATTATGTTCAAGGACTGGATTCTTTGTAAACCATGTTATTACCTACGTGAATGTGATTTTCTTACTTGAATAAAACCTAGAAGCCGGCTCCCTACAGTTAAGAGCTATTTATGTTCTAAATTTATGATAGTTATCTTCATGTGAGTAGTGTTCTCCTTGAGTTGCTCTCCTGCACACACCCTTGTTGTTGTGTTACTTGTCTTATTTGTTGTGGTACTTGTTACACCTTTGTGATACTGAAGTCTCAGTGCGAGTGTTACTGTCTTGATGTAAATTTTGTACCTGTGCAGAGTGCAACAGGATGAATCCATTTTGTTCCCTGACAGTGGCAGTCACCCAAGCATTCACACAACTGAGCAACCTGCCTTACTTTCACTTGTTGTTCATACTTGGATGAGGAGGTAGAGCTAACAAGTGCAAAAAAGCTTGTTTTGATATGGTGCCTCTTCATCTCGCACCTCTTGATGTTTATTTCTCAGATCAGTGCCGCCGACTGGGGACAAGCCGAAACAACGTATAACCTCTATGAGGTTCTTTTCAAGGTTCATAAGGTATGTTCTGTGATGTGCATCAGCGCTGTTCAAAAATATGATTACTGCAGTTTTTATCTCAGAGTAGATGGCTGTTTTTTCTCTTTTATAGCAGATAGAATAGAGTTTTGCGGAGCTGACTAAACAGGGTTCCCTTGACCTGTGGTAATCCACAAACCACAATATGTACAAAGTGTTTAAACTGAGAATGAAGTCATTTACTTTTCATTCCACCCACTGAATTCATTATGTAAAAAAAAAAATAAAAAAAAGTAAAGAGACAGCAAAACCTTTTCCCCAAAATGTAGTAATTAAGACTTTGTGTTGCAGCTGTGGATGGCGGAGGACTGCTGGCTCCAGGCGAGGCTCTACTTAGGGCTGGAGCATTCACCTGAGCAGCAGGACAGTGAGTCTCTGTGCTTCAGCATTCTGGTCGGCCATGGCCAGAGCCACACCTTCAGGGTAGAGCTGGCCAGCGACCTGGCTATCTGGGAGAAGTCCTTCCAAAGAGCTGTCTTCTTGGAAGTGCAGCGAATACGAGTGAGTATTTTCCACATGTAACGCAGCAAATTTTTCTGTTACTAAACCAAATTTGCTGAATACTGCTTGGATTAAAGGAGATCTCCAAGCAAAAGAGCCTCTCACAACACCTTTTTACCAACCTCAAAGGGGCAGCATGTAGCATTTGATGTTGAAATTAAGACCACTGCATTTTTGGATGCTTTTAGTTTGGGTTTTAGAGCCAGAAGGCAGATAAGTACCATCAACAGCCTTAGATGTCAGCCAATATGTGTTTGGTAGAATACAAAGTAAAGCCACAAATACAAGCTCTTTATGGCAGACTTACTCTATGCAATTGCATGTAGTTGTATGCATTAGTCAATTTAATTAACATGACAATACAATGCACAGCAGCCACACTCATATAAACATGAATGTAATATAATGACATGAGATCCATACTAAACATAATAAAACATTACATAGACACAGACAAACTCAGAGAAAATCTGAAGCACTATGACAATCACAACTGTTATAATTAACTAGTCTAAAGCTGAAAGTTTAACTTTATCTGAAGTTTCTTTTCTAAAGATTCACTTTCAGTAGAATTTATCTCTTTTTGCTGAGGGAATGATTTCCATTCATACTTCAGCTGATCAGTATAACCTGCCCTCGTGCCGCAAACCCAGTAAAATAGTTATGTGTCTTTTGTACAAAATGCATGGGGTCTTGTAATAATTTTATTTCTGAAAACCAAGTAAGAAATACAGTAATCTGCTTTCAGTCAGGGGAAGCTTTCAAGCATGTCAGCTACTTTTGATCTTAATGAACTGAAGCACCATGCGGGCTGCTTTGTTCTGTCTGACGTGCTCTTCCATATTTCTGGACTGTAATCACCTGTTGATTACAGCAAGACAATCTACCTTGTCAGCAGAGCTGCCCCAGAAAGCCTGGTGATTTGAACGGTCTCACCTCGGTCAGTGGCACTGCCATTCACTACATTAGTGTAAAAAAGACTTTGACACCAAATTTGGTGCATTGGTCACATTATTTTTTTAATCACTGTCCCTTCCTAACACTAATTTAATGCTTTAGCAGTGAGGAGTGATTGCACGTGATGAAAAGTGTTTTCTGGCGACACATTGCGGGTTCTGGGCTGTTTTAAATTTTTCTTATTAGGAAATTAATTGAATTTAAAATTGAAATTTGGGCACCACTCTGTTTTTCCATAAATGTTATTGTTACTTTAAATGCATTTAGCGTGAGTAACCTAAAGAATTAGTCCTCACCTCAATGAGCCATTAAATTGCCTCTTAAGCAAATATGTGTATGTCAAGTGTAAAGGCGATCAGCTCCTGCGGAGAGTGCATTGTTAAGCAATTCTCAGTAGAAGCTGTCTCATGTCCGTCAAGAGGCTCGATATTTACAGACACAGGGTGAGTCCAGGCCGTATTTTTCTGGGTTTAGCAATCTTCATGTTCGATTTGTGTTTAAAGTTTTATTACTTACTTCACTATGCCTCCATTAACTATACAGTACACACATACAGGTCCAGGTGGATCCACAACACTTTGGCCTGCTGTTCAATACGGCTGCTTCCAGTTTATGATTGCATGATACCTGAGTGTATTTGCTATTTTTACTGTCATGAGTTAGATTGCTCAAGCACTCCGAGGCTAGTTACAGCACATACTTCATGTAAATACAACTGGGAAATATCTCTTAGTGGTGTATCCGTGATTTTCTTTTTTTATTTCGTTTTATAAGGCTCTGTTTTGACTCACCAGGCATTATCAATTGAGAAGGTATGTTAACACAAGTGTAAACATAGCAGGGAATCCAGCAAAGTTTGACAGGCTGAGGTAATAAATATTAAATTGCAATAATATAATCAATAGTTCTTAAGATGAGCAAAAAATATTGTAGAATTCACTTTTAATCTCTGTCTGTTTAAGAGGGAGAGGCGTTTTTGTTATTTTGTCTATCCCGTTCGTATTAATGAGAGTAGGCTGAACAACAAAAACACCACTGTACAATGCAGAACAGTTCAACATCACCACAAACTGCAGCCTCCAAAATGATCGTACAGTTGAATCAGTAACTCTCTAAAACAAATTTAATAGATACTGAGCATTGTAACTTTCATGAAGGAGGATTTATGGCAGGGCTGTTGAATAAGACTTAGCAAGGTGTTCCTAATAAACTGCCAACCTAGTATGTGTGTGTGCCTATATACACTGCATACAGGAAGAATTCAGATCCCTTCACTTCTTTCAAATTTAGTTTTCTTGCAGCCTTTTGCTCAAATTGTTTGTTTCTGAATTCATATATATATTTATATTTATGAATGTGTGTGTTGAAACAAAACAAGAGGCTGTGTGCAGCTGCATTGTTACGACGTACACATTCATATAAGTGTATGTATATATGTATATTTATATATTTAAACAGGACTGTAGACCATGTGTAACTCCATTGATACTGCATGCACAAAGGCTAACTAATAATGCACAACGCAGAAACTAAGATGCCACTAAGACTGAAAAATATCTGTAGTCAGTACAACAATTTCAACTGTAGTGAGCTTGTTGTAATGTTACTGGAGTAGTGTCTTCCATGCTGTGGCTCAGTTGAGACTGTGCAGTGATATGAAAGTAAAGTTGAAGGGAAGGCTGCAGAACAGACTGACTGCAGCTCCATATTCCTTTTTTCCTCTTATCTTCTATTCATAGTAGAATTGCACAAACAAAAAGTCTTTTTCTCTCTTTTTGTCAACACTGTTGAGGATGCGGTCATCCTGTTTGAATAAACTTTATCGGAATTCTCACTGGACAAAACTGACCTGAGGTTCTGTGCTTGTGCTCAGTGTGAGCTCCATGTTGTGACTGGTCAACTGATCCGCAACAGTGTGAGCAGGTTCTTGCTGAATAGAAAGGCTGATTAACACGTGTGGTACACGAACAACAAATAATCCAGTGTCTGCTCAGCTTCATCTTACTCTTTCCTCTTTCTCCTCTCTGCCTGTCATGCATTTCACATTTTCTGCACTATTGAATTAAGTCAATTATTAAAATGATTACAGTTATAAAGTATTACATCATATACATCCATTATTGAGCAGTGTCTGTCTCCAGTTGTCAGGTGAAGTATTTCCAACACACACATAATGGACAACTCACACCTCTACTTGATGAGTCCTTTATCAACACTGCTCGATTCTTTTCTTTATTTCCTACATCTTCCACTTGATCAGTATTACTAAACTGAGACAAAAGGAAGAAAAGAGCAGGAAAATTTGAAGCAAGAGTCACGTACTATAAATAGATTTAATTATTAGCACAGTTATAGGGTTCCTGGCTTAAAGCGCTGCTGTAATAATTCATTGGTCTTATATCTGTGTCTGTACTATCATCAGTTTCTCAATGAGCTTTTAAAACCTCCACATAGCCGTAATCACACAGTGTATTCAGGAATTAAGATAGTATGCCACATGTCAGGTCAGACTCTTCACGAAATGGCCAGTGGTGCCTTTTATAATTTTACCCTGTTCCCACCCTTTCACCCCTCAAGTGCAGCCAACCAAAGATAAAGGCTAAAAACGCTATGAAGCCAGAGGGCTTTGGTGCTCGGGACCCTTAAGTAGGGACATTTATAAATATTACAAAGCAGAACACCTGTCAGAAGATATTTGAATCACTAGCAAACTGAAATCCTTTCCAGGTCAACACTGGAAACAGATATAATTAAATGGCTCCCTGTTTCACCAGTTGTGCTTTAGGATAGTATTTGTGGGTATTACACCATCAAACAGCATGGCTGACTGTGGCACAGGGACACTGGCTCTTTAGCTAAAACCATCAGTCTGAAAGTCTTAGGGACCATGTATAATCCCTTTATGTTCGCAGGGCTCATGTGGTCACTCGGAGTTTAGAGTCATAATTTCTCCAGAGTCAGTTACATTCTCCAGTTAATTCTGCTGATTCTAATTCCCAAAGATTAAATGTAGAGAGGGGACCTGTATGTTTTATATGTATGTATATGTATGTATGGTTTATTTATTTTTAACTAATTAATTAATTTAACCCTTTTTTTTTTTTATTAGTCCACAAGTGAAACTAAACATATGTAGGTGACATTACTAATATCTCTGCTCTTTCAAAACTGTTTTCCTGTCGTGCTTCTGTTGATAAATCTCCATTCCATCTTATAAACATTTGATTGGGCCATTTGCATCCCATGCGGCATTTGTTACTGATGAGAGTGGTACCCTTTAGAATGAGAAAGCTACTAATAAGGACAATATTACATAAATAGTATTGTTAATGATGGTTCAACTAAAGATTATGATGATGTGCGCAGCTTCGTGTATAGCTACATCATTGTGCTTAGCTTGTCATTGTGTTTAATCTGTGATAACTTCCCTTGGCTATATTTTATTATATAATATTTTCCTTTGGAAAAAATATTTTCCTGTTCGTTGAATTAAAACATTAGTCTCTGTTTCATGGCAGCTTATCTGGTTTTGTCTTTTTCCACATTTTCATAGCTGGATGACCAACCAGTGAGATAGCAAACGTTCACATCCTTCCATTAATTGTATTATCAGATCAAAATGTCAGCCTGTCCAGGTTGGATTCTGGTAGTGCCTCCTGGCAAGTGTTTTTTGACACTTTTGTTGTGAGAGGGGAGACTGGGGTACTTGGAAAGTCCGGGGAGCCTTCAACCAGAATTTATTCGAAGCTTTTATCTCTCAGTGGAATGTGAGAAGGGGAAACAAGCTCTCCCTCCATGTGAGGTGAGGAGGCCAGTTGGTAAAACCTGAGGTTTCTGAACTTTAATTCACCCACCGTTGATAACCTAGTGGAATTAATAAAAGGTTTTGCGTCCTCACCACATAGCATGAACTGTGTAATAAATAGTTCTTGCATGGTGGTCTGAAACTGCCACCGGACAGGCTACATATATGAGGGATTTATGATAAAATATTTCAGAATTAAATATTTCAATTTGAAAGAATGAGGACAAAATGGGTGGTCCATCAGGTGTGTGCGGGGTTAACATCCCCATCTCTGAACAGCTGCTTCCCTAAGCTTTTCAAAGGGAAGCATGTCCTGTCTTCAGTACCTTGGATGGCTAAGGAGACTAAGGAAGGCTCAGTGTAATACCCATAGAAGTAGACACAGAAATTGTACTGTAATGGGTCACAGTGAAAGAATAGCAGTTGCACTAAATCACGTTGGCCTCCTGCCTTCAGCATATGAGGTACAAATAATTTTCCAGTTTGTAACTATTTACTGCTAAAACTCAACAATATCAATATTATCATTAACAAGTGTGTGCTCGATTGGGATGAGTGCAAACATTGTTGACTTAAAACACTCCACCTGTGACCACCAGCATGCTGTGGTAACACACTGTCATTGTAACAACAAGAATCACTGAACAAAATATTGAATCGATGTGTTGACTTAACAGCTACAGCTGGAAAATCAGAACACATTGTTTTTCCCTCATGCAAGGCTCTGTGGGCACTGCACTAGCAAAGCAGGTGCATGCTGTAATTTCCCCAAACACTGTGCATGGCAAAAACGTACAAACAAAGCAGGGAAGGAGCACTGACTGGCTCTTTTACGACTTTAAATTCTAATTTTAAGGAATTACACAGTTCTTTGTTAGTAGCTTCTTATGCACTTAATGTTTGAAGAAATTATCCCACGATTTCCCATCAGAACCACAACAGGGTTTCAATATATCTTTTTTTATTCAGAATATATACTTGTATATAAATGTACACTTATCATGGCATTCAGAAGCAATTTGATGTAGTGAAATTAAACAGCCCACTGTGCTAATTGTCTGTTTGTTACATTTCAGTGATATAGCCTGTTTAAAGAGTGCCACTGTTTTCAGTTGACTCAGAGTCAATAGAAAAAAGAAAAAAGAAAAAAAAAATTAAACAGTGAAAATATGCAGAAATGCTGGGTAGATGGTGACAGCTATTATACACACTGCTGTAAACAAAGAGCCTCCAAGCAGTGAGGTGTTCAAGAGATGACCATGTTTTTCGAAGGTTTCTGTTACAAACTTTGTATTTGAAAAAAGGGCTTATGAAATCTGTTGTTTATGAGGCAACTGTGGCCATAATACCAGGCATGACAGGTCTGTCAAGTTTCAGGTTCCTCCACGTACTGAAGCAGTGTGCACTGGGCTCTAAGAAGAGCAACACAGTAATATTGTATTTGAAGAGTGGTGTTTTATGTATATATATTTTTTACTTTTCCAAAACCAAAAAAACAAGAGCAACAGAAAAGGTTTAAACAGAGCATTTACTTAAGAGGCGATTCCTCGCATTTCTTTCTAACTAGCTTGCTACTCACAGTGGTAACTTAGAGTTACTTCCAATGCCAGGAGTTAACATACCATTAGCTAACTACATTAGTTTGTGGGGTTACATTATGTCTTAAAAGCCCTGTTCACAACAAGCACATATTCCACATATGTGGATGCTACCAGAGTGTAGGATAACATTAGCTTCTTCTACTTGTTTAGTCTCTGAAATCAAGAACCCAGTAAGATTTCAAAGATTACTAAGAATTTGAAGTTGCATAAATTGCATATGTGCCATGTAGAAACAAACACTTACAGGCATAACAACCATAACTAATGGGGTCAGACTGTCAGTGAGCGATCCGTCTGTGTTGGGGATCTTTATGGTTTTTAAGGCTGAAAGCTGAAACCTTATTGTATTTTCAATGCATGTGCTGATTCAGAGTTGGGTGGTGAGAATAGCTTAACCATCAGACACTGTCCAGGTTTCCATAAAAAATATAAGTAATGGTCTATTAGCATTAATGAGACTAATGAGAAGTTTAATGACAGATGATTTGTTGGTGAAATCATATTCAGTAGTCCCATATTAAGATTCGATACTTAAGTTGGCAGTGGATCCGTAAGAAGCTGAAAATCAATTAGATTGTCCAGGTTTTGGCTCCTCTGTGCACCTTGTGCTAAATGATAGATGGACTCAGTACAGGAGGATGATAAAGAGGTACAGGAGCAAAGGTTTCAGCACACAGCAAGATAAGAATCCTGTGTGAAGGATCACCTCCTGAGCTAAAGGAAGAAAGTCAGAAAGAAGGTCCAGGTGAACAGTATGGTTAGGTAATGTTGATCTACTTGGATCATTTGTTGCCAACAACAAAGGAAAGGGCATATACACTAACGGGGGTTGTATTTTTCCAGCACAAAAGGAACACTCAGCTGTGTGATAAATGAAGGATGGACATGTTGCCCTCTTTCTTTTTGTTGTAACAATAACAAGTCCTAATGCAGAACTCCTCTGCTGCACTGGGTAAAATTAGCTTCAAAGGGGGACTGATAATATGCAGGGGTGTTTGATGTTGCAGTCACACAGTTAGCTCTTAGCCATCTAATCGGGCTGAATCCAGTCTGGATGTGACATCAGTGTCAACTGTAAAGTTGCAAGTGACATTCAGGACAGTTTGAACTCTAGTCTGACTGACACACATCTCAAACAATGTCATCTGATGTCATACTACCTTAAAACCTGAATGTGGTTTAAACCTGATTGACCAGCATTTTGATTTTAGATTTAATACAGTCTAATGCACCAAAATCTCACATCTGGATAGACTGAATGATGAACATTTGTGAATACAAATAGCATTCAGTAAAAACAGTGAGGTGGATATTTAATGAAAGCATTCTCTGAGTTTAAAGTCAGGGCTGCATGGGCAGTTTTCCCCCATGTCAGTATAAAAGCAAACAGGGTGAAAAATGATAATTTAGCTTTTTTTTTTTTCTCAGTCTTTAATGATGCAAATGTGGGACACCTTCCTTTGGGAAACCAATGAAAGTGATGAAGGATTTCAATTTGCCTGTGATTCTCTGTTCTCCAGCCAATTAGGCTAGCCTCCTGTGGCTTCTGAGTAGCATTCAGCAGAGTCCAACGTAGGCTGATCTCCAAACTGACTGGATGTAGGCATTACATAAATATTGCTGATGGGGGTAGAAGTAAGGGGTGTAACAGACGAAATTGTCCAGCCTGCATTTTCCCTCTGAATTTTTTTTCTCTTTTGGAGATGATGAAAGCCAACATGGCACTGATGGGGTGTTTTAGCTCACAGTATGACATAGGGCTGGGCGATTAATTGAAGTTCGATTGCGATTTCGATTTTGGCTTCCCACGATTATGAAAAAAAGATAATTGACATAAATATATGCCTTGCTCCTGTGTTGCTCTTATTCTGTCCTGTGACATAAACGTAGCAGCGCACACTACCTTTTACAGCGGTGCCTGCACCCCGGCCCCAAACACAAACAGTAGTTTACTTTCAGCACGTTTTGAGAGAGAGGAGGGAGCAGCTAATTTAGCAACCTGGGAAGAAAGGCAGAAGAAAGGCTCATGTTTCAAAGTGTTTGTTGTTACTCCTTTTGGCCTCAAAAGTAGTTTAAGTTGAACATTAATACACTAGTCATGTCGCCCGGTTAGCTCATTTGGTAGAGCACAAGACTCAATCTCTTGGGGTCGTGGGTTTGAACCCCACTCTGGGCGACACTGCCTCCCACGGACCCACCACCTGTGGGAGGTGCTGTAAGACTTGGGTGCATTGTGGACTGGGCGGTAGTCGCCCCTGTGACCTGGGCCCAGACCCAGATAAGCGGCAGATGATGACATGACATTAATATACTAATTCTAGATGTTTGTTCAGATTGCACTGGCGTTTGTTGTGGCATTGAGTACACTACCACATACTTTTTAATATTTATTTTTATTTATTGTTTCCATATATATTATTTATCTATTTTTTCACTTTTAATTCATTTTTGTCAGTTTAGCTGTAATTAAACATTAGTCATTGTGTTAAAAAGAAAAAACCTGTTTCAAGTTCAATAAAAGCAAATTCTAAAATCAATGAATAATTGTTTTGATTAATCGTGATTTCAATATGAATCAAAATAATTGTGATTATGATTTTTGCCATAAACAAGCAGCCCTAGTATGACATCTAGTTGTGTCATATTTCACTTTAATGTGTCCCACTGGCTTGAATGGCAAAAAAAAAAAAAAACATGCTATGCAATTTTGTGATATTCTTGTAATCTTGTATGTAAGGCAAACGATATCCCGAACTACAGAACTACACTGGTTTTTATTTCATTGTAAAAGCTTCTTGAAGATATTTATTTTATTAAGACTGTTTATTTGCATTATCATGAAAAAAAAACATCTTTTGCTCATGCCCTGCCATATTTAAGTGGTGCGTTGTGCACCACTTAAATAAAGTGGTGCATAACGTTTTGCATAACGTTTTTAATGTGAATACAAATAAGCCATAGTGGTTCTTTCAGCTTAATGCTAATGTTACCATGCTAACATGCTCACAGTGAAGATGTTGGCATGGTTAGCAGTTATGTTTACCATGTTCATCTTTTTAGTTTAGCACATTAGCATGATTTTTGCTAATTAGCACAAAACAGAAATCAGAGCTGAGGCAGTGACAGCAATAATGTCACATTAGTTTTTCAGGCTTTTGGTCATGAACACAAATGGACAAGTTAAAAATTTGTCCTGATGGTGGTAGATAAAAAGTCACGGAATTACTATGAAATCAATCAATCAATCATTACTTATCATATTGAGGGAACATGAATGTGTGTACCAGATTTCACTGTGTTCCATCCAATAGTTGTTGAGATGTATCAGCCTGAACCAAACTGGTGGTTTAACCAACAGGAAACAAACGTTAAAGACATTTTTGTTTAACCAAGGCGTTGTTTATCATAATAAGGCATCTAAGTGTTGTGTTGTAACTTTCAAAGAGCAAGCATTTGATGGCCCAACCAGTTTACACAAGACCACACCTAACAGGAATTATCAGAGGTGCAAAGGGATTGGAAAGTTTAAACCAGAAGAGGTCAGCGAAATAGTGCCTTTCAGGTTTTTAAATTACTCTATTATATTGGATTTGTTGCTATTTTCAAAGGAAATGACTGTAGGTCTCACATCCCAGAATCCTACCTTAACCTCCTCCCCCTCAGCTTGTCACACCGGCCCTGTGTTTTCTTAAATCCCTCACACATGCCTTTACTTCTGTCAGACTTGGGTAAGGAGATTTTCTCAAAAAAGAAATAAATAAATACATTTCATGTTGCATTACATGTTGCTAATTCCCATAGAAAAATCCCTTCCAATTAGTGAAGTGTAGTCACAGCTCACCATATCACAACACATTCTAACATGTGGTGACAGCAAGAACTTAGCAGCTGGCCTGCCACTGTTTTATCCGTGTCACAGCTGAATTCACGGCACCACTGAAGACAGAGGGTTGAGGCCTAAGTATAAGCACTATACAGTCCCCTGCCATAGTCACCGCACACTGCACTTTATAATTAAAATCCACATGTCCCCACACTGTTCTCAAGTGAAAGGAAAAAAAAAGAAGTGGAAATAAAAGGAAATAAAAATACGCTTCTTATATTGGTATTCCATTTGAATGGATAACAAAACGAAATGTCAAAAATGAAGTCATGTGGCAAGCGAAGCCTTCAGAGGGACATTGTCACGCAGAACGCTTACACATCAGTGTTTTCAGAAGACCTGTGAAAAGAATTGCGAGACGCATGCTTGATTGTGTTGCAGCAGCAAAATGAACGTTAAAGATTTATGGCTTCGGAAATGGATTTCCTCTGTCATTTGTCTTGACATTATCAGGAAGCTCCACAGGATGCTGCTTTTTGCCAACAGTTCATCCAGGGCAAAAAAAAAAACAAAAACAAATCAGATTTGCTCTTGTTATCAGGTCTTCCACGTCTAACGTGTGTCAGACTGGCTCTTTGACAAGCGCTCTCCCCATGTAAAATGTACATATGAGCAAAGGAATAATGTGAGTGTAAAAGCAGAGAATACAGTGTCTGTATGAGAATTCATGACACAATAATGTTTCATACTACAACTTGTTTTAACACTCGGAGCTGGAGGAGACAATTGAATTACATTGGTGGTTTTCTACAAAATGAGTTTACATATTACTACTCTTTCTTTGATACCCAAATAATCACTATCTTTTGTAAAATGGCCAAAAATCAACAAGCTCTACATCTGCATACATGTTTTGAATATAGACTTATTTCCAAACAATAATTATTATAATTATTATTGAACTTTTCAACTATGTCATTTACAGACCAATCTCAAGTTTATGACCTAAATAATTTCATAATAGTAGCTGTTATTACTAAGTCTGTAATGTTACCATGCTGGTGAGCGGCTTCATTTACATGTTGGCTGAGTTCAAAGCCATCCAGTAAATTCACAAGCTCCAAAGCTTTGGAGTCATTCTTTTTTATTCATATGAATATTCAGGTCTCCATTCAGAATTAATCTATCATATCTAGTGGTACCAAGTGCGATTGGCTCTGAGAATTCCTGTAGAAACAGTGATGAATATCTTGGAGGCCAATATAATGTAATGATGAGCACTGATAATTCTGCTTTGTGCCCAAGAGCAAGATATTCAAAAGATGTAAGTTCACCAGTGTCAGTGTCATTACACACACTGTGGAGAGGCAATGGCTGAAATCCCTCCTCCTTTCCTGTTTTGTCTAAGTGATAAACATTTGTTTAGTTTGGAGGACAAGCCTCTATCAGTGTTGCTAGACCAGTAATAGGGGTCTAACACTAGTGATTAGTTGAGGCCTGTTTAGCCAGGTCTTAACTAAAAACATACTTTGCAAGTTCTTTTCAAATATCACATCATTAACAAGAATGTGTAAGCCACATGACAAGAAGAGAACTCATTTTAGCTGTAGGGATTCTGTGGCATGAAGGGAGATCGGTTGTGGCTGAATTCTGACAATTTTAAGATTACTTTAAGGTTGCAGACACAGGTACCAGATGGTCTGTGATTGCTACGATGTGTTTGGCCTTGCCAGCAGCTGTTTAAGATCAGCGGTATGTTTAAAGGAAGCAGCATGGGGTCTATCTGATCTCTGGTAGACACCTGAGTGATCATGTGTGTGGTTATTACTGTTTAATAATTCATCAATTTGACTGAGCTTCAGTGTGGCAGCTTTAACTAACCGCTTGATTGGTAAGTAGGGAGTGGGGGGGTCTTTGGGTCCCTGATTGGTACAGTGACATCCTCTGAATGCCTTGTACCTGATTGGGAGACATGTTCTGAATGCTTTGGGCGATGTGGAGCAAAGGGTCAGCTGAGCTGGGGTGCGCGGAGGGCTCTGTACTTCGAGCTTAATCCACACATTGTTGAGATACATCCCAAAGGTGTGATGAGTCATCTGCATCCAGTGATGTTTAGTTGAACCTCATCAGGTTTAAAGCAACCTTTACATTTCCAAAAGATACTGAAATTGTGAGTAAGCTTTATACCATAGATGGGGCACGCCGGTGTCAGTCATGTATTCAGGCCAAGGAATCTGCAAAAGATTTGTTTCCTTTTACCGAAGTTGGAATGAAGCCTGAGATGAATATATGCTGCGATTGACAGTCTCTCAATTTCACCATTAGCATTTTTTTCAGGATCTCAGAGACAGTTTTCCTTTGTAGAATGTCAAAGACCGAGCGTATAATCCTCATATTACTTGCATGTGTAGAGAGGATAAGTGGCAAACAGCACTGTTAACTCTCTGACAGATGTGTCAGCCATAGTTAGATTTTCAGTCTCTGCCACTCATGTATGCTTGGTTATAGAGTCCCCAGTAAAAATAATGTCTGGCCTATCAGGTGTGGATTTAGCTGTGTTTCTTCTAGCCCTCACCCTAACAGTGGTTTTGAGACTGTTTCATGGGTTTTGGTTAGCCTTAATGCTCATAGTGTGATTAGCTTGCTTGGGTTCAACATAGATTTATCAAACATTTTGTTCAGTCAGTGGATCATACATGTTTTGCAATGGAAGCTTTTCGCCTAATCCAGTGGCGTTAGGACTCATGTAGTTTCTTTGATGCAATCCTGTGTATAAATGCCCGGCTCTGTCCTTTAGCATTTGGTGGCTCGGCACCTTGTGTGGTTTGGAAACATAGCTTTTACTCAGAGAGGCTATGGTTTAAACTTTAATTCCATTCTGTAATTAGCAGAAAAACACATCTGTGCTGTAGCTCAGCCGGGAGTATTTAATAGTGAGTATAAATATGTTTTTATCTTTGGCAAAAATGTGAAGTAATGTATAGCAGTAAGAGAAAATGATTAACATCAATAAATACTCCTATAACTAGCCGAGCTCTTCTGTGGAGAATTTTTCTGACAGAGGAGGTCAACTACAACTGGATGGAACAACGCACCTAATCAGATACGATAGCTTCCTCCATTTTGGACTCTCCAGCTCCCTGTTCCCTCCAAGGTCAGCACTGCTTAATAGCAATTGCGCAAATTTTGATTCCATTAAAACCAATTGATTTCACAAATAGATTTTGATGTTTAGATGCTGGTGTCACTGGGCCTTTAGACCTGAGTTGCATCAAGGTTCAGTTTAACAGTTAGCCTTGAGGGGTCCCAGCCTGATTATTCAGTGATATAAATGTCTTCATAGACCTTTCTTACAATGGACATTTTGACTGGTCAAACACAGGTGTAACTGATAACAATAATAATGGCTGCATTACCCTCAAGTGCGCCAGTTCTAGTTTCTTTTATTGTGAACTCAATAAAATGTCTTATTAACATGCCTAAACAGAAGTGAGCCATTGTTAATTATATTAGTAACACCTTCTGCCATGACGATTGCAGGGAGAAAAGCCTGTTTCTGTGATCTTAAAAAAGACAGTAAATGAGTGAGGTGAATACTAAGTGAATTATTTATTCATCTCCTGGTAATAGTGCGCTGCATTTACTGTCACAAGTGTGGGGAAAAAAAACAAGGGATTATTTATTTACATACAGTACAGCCATGTTTTCAAGCTGTAATGTAATGTGTTTCTGTGGTCTTTATGTTTGGCTGTGGTCTTGGATGCTCATACAGAGAAATGTACCACAGTGCGATTTGCACAGTATGTCATTATAAGGATTTGTAAATCATCATGTTCATCGATACCAATTCTCTCTCAACAGTCCAAAAGCTACATGTGCAGCAGCCAGGGGAGTGTACTGTGCTTCACCATAGATTTTGGATTGGGCTTCACCTGCTCAGAAGGCACTTCAAAGGTGAAGTATTACTGAGTTCACAATTGTAGTTGTCATCCTGGCTCTGTGCTTTCCTTGCCTTGCACTTGAGACTGCAGTTTGACGTCTTTATTTCCTTTACTGATACACTACGTACTCGTTCTCATTCACTTAGGCTTCCATTGTATCTGAAACTATATATTTTAAATAACTCAGAAATATCCACATTTCCCCCCAAAAATACAAAGAGAGCCTTTCAAATCTCACTAGTTTTGCACAATGGAGATGCTCCAGATGGCATGCTATTGTTATTAAAAGTACATTGTGAGATTATTTTGGCAGCCTTGCGAAGTGTTGAGTCAGCCCTGCAGTGGGTAAATTTTATGTTCGTTGAATCACTGCAAGAGTTGTACAGCACTCATTTCCAAAGTACTAATGTTCTTTTGTTATAAATTATACGCTTCCTCAAAGCACTATAACACATTAAAATGTCAGGTCTTGATCATGCAGGTCTCTCTGTAGTAAGACATGGTGTTTAAATGTTATGCTCATTATTGAAATCCCTGTGCTGCTGTGTTTTGTAATCCCTTCCCTTGTAGACCATACTGTGGCGATATAAGTTCTCTCAACTTAAAGGCTCCTCTGATGATGGGAAAACCAGGGTAAAACTCCTTTTCAAGAATGCTGAAAGCAAGCAGATAGAAATGAAGGTAATGCATTTTTTTTTGTACTGAATTTTCATCTAAATTAGGACCAGTGTGTTGGATTTACTGGCATCTAGCTGTGAGGTTGCAGATTGCAACCAACCAAATACCCCTCCTCTCACCTGTTCATTTCCAAACAGGGAGGAGAACCTACATAGACCCTCAGGTAAAAACATGAAAGGCCTTCTACAGAGCCAGTATGTGGTTACTGTTTGTTCTGGGCTAATGTAGAATATGGCAGTGCAACATGACGGGCTCTGCTGAAGAGGACCTGCTCACTATGTAGATATGAAGGCCTCATTCTAAGTTAACGAAAACACAAAGATTCTTAGTTTCAGGTGATTATACACTAATGAAAATATTTTTGTCTTCCTATAAACCTCCCTAAATTGTACACACTGGTCCTTTAAAGACATACGGTGATATGTTGAATTTTGATTTATTAAACATCAAGTGAGGAGCCTTTCCTCCCAAGTTTGAATTAAAACCTTCTAAAATTCTGTTTTTCGGTCGTACGTTTAAAAACGCTGCATTTTCAATATGAACAATTGATTTTATTTATTTTTTTTCCACACAGGAACTAGAGTTTGCTAATCTGACGGCCGTCCTACACTGCATACATTCTTTTATCGCTGCCAAAGTGGCCTCCATGGACCCTCTCTTTTTGTGCAGTCACAGCTTCCCTGGAAATTACACAAACAGTTAAGAAGACACGTCCTCATCGTCATGTGCACCTGAGGCGAATCAGCAGTATTTTATGCACAGAGCCAATTGATATGTATATCTTGTTCTTGCTATTTTTGTATGAACTAGTGAAAAAGAAATATTTGTAAAAGACAGTAGAGGTAGATGGTTATGTATGAATTAATGGTGAAAGGAAGATATTTCATTTTTGACAGGTAGAGAAAAAAAAACATATTCTCAGTTCTTCCATTTATGTAAGTTTTCCCTTCCATTACATTATGAATACAATTAGCAGGATACTTGTCTAATCAATCATTTTGAAAGGTAGCACCCGTGCGACCATATGGTGTGTAACTACCATACATTTGACAATGTGACACGGTTTGCCAAATATAGCAACTGCCTCCGTGTTTAGTAGAAAATCGATGGAGAATTTTGATCGGGTGAGGAAGCACATTTTAACAGGCTACATGAATCTGATCTCGCTCACTATCCTGGGAGGAATTCACATTTGCCACAGACTCTCTTTGCTTTAAATTTACAGTTGAGCAGCGATGAAAACGTAACCTCTCTGTGATCCCAGTTCCTCCGGTTTCGTTAGTTTTCTTTTGTCATGTCTGTGAAAAGGAAGAGGAAAATAACACAAATGCCACAATAACCACTGAACTGAATCAACAGCCCTCTGGTATGGTCCCAAATAAAATCAAACATAAGAAGCTTCACACAGGCAGCATTTACTGTGGGGCTACTTCATTGGCTTGGGTTAAACTGTATGATGTTTTTGCTATTGTGTCCATCTTTTTGTATTTAATAAAGCCAAAATGCCTGAGTTCATCCGAGTTCATGTCTGAGTTGCCTGTGGTCATTTTGCTGAAATGTGGCATTTCAGGTTCCACTTTTATCAGTTCCCATTCTAACACAGTGAAAAAAAACATGTCTTTTATAAGCTGCTTTATGTAATGGTTTTGTTGTTAATATATATATTTACTGCATTTTCAATAAACTGCTCATAAAGCACAACTGCCTATTACACGAGACATATACCAGCTCCCTGTGAGTTTGTATGTCAGCTTTTAAAGTGGAGGGGTGGCAGTGGCTCTGGTAGCCCAGTCACTAAACTGCTTTTATCTCTTGCTTAGCTGTAGCTCAATAGCCTGTTTAGCTACTCAAGACAAAACAGAAGATGACTTTCTTTTCCAGAAGTGTTATGTTTACTAGAGATGATTTGATATTTGCCACAGTCATCGTGTGCAGAATGAGCTAGGCTGTAGCGTAGGACTCAGTCAGCTAATTTGTTCTATCCAGATCTGGATAACAAGAAATAGGTCAACATTTCAATCTTTTGCTCAGAGTTAGTTGGTTTTACAAGGCACTATGTGCTGGATTATTTCTTAGGTCAGCAAAATGACTTTCTGAGCATCTTGATGCCTCCAAAAGGTTGCCAGGCAACCAATAAAAACTAAAAACAAAGCCCCACAGAATAGAGTTGGACTGGGGAACAGTTTTGACGTTAGTGGATTACGTTAGTGGTTACTGGATTATTACAACTTCTGCATTCACTTATTTTCCAATACACAATCACTGGAAAGGGAGCAGCTGTAAAACTGTTAGTATATATAATTTTTGTTTTTTTTTAACTGTCACAAATCACATTAAAAGGCACAAAACCATTCAGCTCAATAACATTTGGGAAGTCTGGTGGAGCCTATAACTGAATTATTTTGTCACAATATATTTGTGCAGGGAGCCAACAGGACTTCAGCTGGTTTGGCCAGCGCAAGTCATGTGAACGCACATGCTCTCAACCAGAGGAGGACTCTACTCGGCACAAGCAGTATAACACAGCAGTATGTGTTGCTAGTCCACCATGAAGGACATGATCCCTTATTGGCTTCCTGCTGGGGAGTGATGACAGGATGTGTTTGATGGGCATCTGGCCAAGCTGGAGGCATTGCCACAGGAGATTTAACCATTTCCCCTACAAACGTAAATGTCTCTGTATATTTGTATATTGGGCAGAAATGGCCACCAACAATGAACACTGGGAAAGAAACAGTATCAAATACTTTAGGACAATTTCAAATCACATGCTAAATTAAACAGGCCTATGACACTGCCATTTACATATGCCATATTTTGCACTGTATACACTTGAAAAACCTGGTCAGCCTAAACAGTAATAATAGTGGCAATAAAAATATAAGCTTGCATGTGTAATGTAAGACATCGTTCTTGGCCAAACCTGCTTGATGGGTCACATTACTCACATGTTTTCTACCTAAGCCAGACGTTCTTAGATTGTAGGTGCATTGATGATACTGGTGTGGGGGGCAAAAAGAGGAACAAACCGGGGGCACCACAACACAACCAGACGCAGAGAAAAAA
>JBBMJY010000009.1:16328588-16341071 GCA_037833715.1 Toxotes lorentzi | reverse complement strand
ACACACACACACACACGCGCACACACACACACACACACACACACACACACACACACACACACACACACACACACACATACACACACACACAGCATCATGAAGTTGCATCAGCAACATGTCAAGCATGAATTTCAAGTGCTCTCCTCAACTATCAATGGGCCGTGACTCTCACAGTTGACCGGTGGCACAGGACCCTGAATGCTAACTGAAGTATTTGTGATGAGGAAAACTTTCCAAGGCAGCTTCAGGCCCACTGCCGTGGCTTTTCTCACTGTTAGTAATCCCTACAGTCTGCATCTAAAACTTCGAAAATGGGCTCGAAGGAAACAGGACCATGAACCCATTAAAAGACTGTAATGGCTGCTGCTGATAGTGTGCCCTTTTATTTCATCTGTTATGTCCTTGAATTAAAGTTTGATGGAAAGGTAGTGACAAATTCTATCCAGTAAATAAAAATGCTCAAAAGTGTCATTTTCAGAGTAAGCTCTATTACAAGAAGGTGTAATGAAAGACTACAGCATTCATCATCAAACAATGTTTTGACTAAATTACTTTTTAAATTAATTAATGACTGGTGTGATTATTTATAAGGGTAGGGTAGAGAACTGTGATGTCAACAGATGTGGCCACTCACTCAGAAGTCATAGCTTATACTGTACCTATACAGATTCATATAATAACTGCTAAATGTGATAACTGAACAGGCTTAAACATAGCTCACCTCCATTAGTGGTACTTCACTTTTTGCTTGGATGTTCTCTGTAGATCCAGATACCTTCAGGCCCGGTCAAATTTTGGAATCACTGACCAGCCAGGATGGCGTGTTATAAATTAGCTCCCCTTTAACAGTAATTTACCAGCTAGCGAGTGAACTCACTCGTCCACAAGTTTCTAGAACCAAATATTTTGCAAAGACATAAGAGTGAATTACACTGTGCAACTCTCTGTTGTGACCAGGCCTCTGTGTTTATTTTATTATCAAATCATAATACTGGCAGTGATTCTGTGATCCAGTAATTCTGAGTTTATTCTGTTCTTGCGCTCATTCCGAGCATCATCTTTGAGGTTTTTATGGTTGTTCTCAATAAAGACATAAAAGATCAGAATTTTTTTTGTTATTATTTTAGGCACATTATACTTGTCAATACTCTTTTCTACTACTTTTTCTTGCAACTGTATATGGATGAATTAAACCCATATGAACTGGCTACTTCTGTCTAGATATGCAAGAAAAACATTGTACTGCGTCAGTATTATCTCTTGTTTTCTCTGGGATTGTTAGAATTTCAGGACATGCTGAACATCCAAGGGGCTGAGGTAATGGAAGGAAAAAAAAAAAGTACTTTTTCAAATCAACCAACCGAGGACAAGAGACAGGCTGAATCTCTGAGTTACTCCAGTGAGGGCTGGTTTATTTAACCTTGGCAATGGACTCTGCTGTATCCGAATATATAAAGACACACAGCACTAAGATGTCTCTATTATTGTTGTGAAAATCTTTGACTCTTCTACTGTAAACTGTCCACAAAGATGGTTTGTTTTTTCAATTTAATTTTTCATGCAATGCTGGTTTGCATTGTTCTCCCCAGTTTTTCAGCTGATGAAACCAGATATTTCAACTGTAAGTTAACTTTTTTTTTATTATTATTATTGTTATTATTATTATTATTATTATAAATGCTTTTGCTGAAATCTATTTTCATTCACAATGTGTGACGGTCTATGACAATAGTTGAAGGATTGGAGAGATTGATTGAAATGCAGCTTACCATGTGCAGTTTACTGTTTGCAGGAGGAAGCACAACAGTCATAGAGTGGCAAGAGAGAGCATATAATCATGCTAATAATTAATAACCTCTACTAAAGCATAATTAGGTTTTTAGTCATTCCTGAGGTACATATGCACTGGAACTGGAGAAAGGAGAAAATGACAGTCAGCATTCTTATGTGTCTTTGAACCTTTTTTCTCTGTACTGTATATCTCATAAAAAAAGTGTTTTTCTTGTTTTGTATTGAAATTCAAATTTCTGTTTTGCTTTGAAGCAAGTCAGCAGGTTTAGTTCTAAAGCTGACACACCCTCGCTCTTGGTTTTTGTGTATTCATGTAATGATGCCTCAGATACATTAAAATATTTCAATTATTTACCTACATTTAAAATTCTACATGCACTACTTGTAGTCAATACGGTTTGACAGTGTAAGAAGAAAGACTCAGATCCTGTACTTTAAGTATCAAAGTCAAAATACCCATTCTACAGAAAAATGGCCCCTGTGCATGACACATTATATTTGACATTATCATTAGTAGTGCATTAATGCATACGTAGCACAGTGGGATTAGTTTTAACAACTGTAAATACAGCAAAGTAGTTTAATCCAGTCGCTCTCAACCAGAGGATCAGGCCCCTCTCCAAAGGGTCACCACATGGGTGTGAAGGGTTATGAGATTATTAAAAGGGTAGAAAGGCTAGAAATTTGTGTCCAGTTGTCATTTGTTTTTGGTGAAATATTGGATAATCTTATGTATGTATACAATATACATACAACTTAAGTACAGTATTTTAGTAAATATGCTACTTTCCACCACTTAGAGTATACATTTGATATTCTGTTTACAGACTGAGAGCATGTAATGCCATTTTAACTGATGTTTGTGCTGTTTTGTTATGCACTGTTTATCTTCCAGCCACATCATTCAGAGAACTGCTTGTCTCATCATATCATGAAAGCCTTCAAATTGTGGATGAAGCCTTGTTTCACTCTAGACAACGGTAATAAACTAATTCAAATGAATTCACAAATTATCTGTCACTATTTTAACTGAAACAATACCTTTCAAAAAAGAGGACAGAAAGAACTTGTCAGTTTCTGTGCACAGACGGAGCGCACCCTCGTCTTCCACACATATGTTTACATTCGTTCGGCAAACTGAGCCTGAGACCCTGGAGACTTCCCGAGCTGCTGAGGTTTTTCAAACAACTCTGCAAGTCCTAAAGAACAGAGCAAGACAGAGATATAAAAGGGATGTCATGACACCAGGTAAAATTGCTTTCTTTCATTAAATCCAAGGGATCTCACTGTGCAACAAAGCTTTAGAGACAGTTGGGCACCATGGAGTCAAAGCAACTTTAACACAACAACAATTTCTGCCACTGCTTTGTCTACCAAAACACTGGATGCTTTAAATGGATACATGCTATCACTACTATCCTCACAAAGGAAATTTAAAAAGACCAAAGAGGGACATTCTCAGTTATATCCTCTTAAAACGTGGAAAGGCTACGATCCATTTAATTTTTCTTGTGTTAACTTTACTATGTCACTATGCCAGAGTTGTTGTCATGGGACGATGTGGAGCTTATTGCGGAGTTGTCTCAGTGTCCTCCTGCAATGCATCCAGCCATCTGTCATCTGAACTCAAAGTACCGCTCCATATCTGGACTCTGCAATAACAGGTAGCTACCTGACTTACCTTTTGATAAATCAGAGAACCAGGACCATTCTGTTGTACAGTGGAAGGTATTAAAGTCTAAGAACCAATAATGTAGGATGCAGGATTCTTTATGGAACAGATCCAAAGCAAATCGCATCTTTGATAAACTATGTACACTGAATAAATGAGCATTATTGTCATTGGTGAGGAACATTGGAAAAGATCATGGTTTTGGTTTCATTCTGAAAAAGTCCACATTGACTTGTTTTGCTTTACTGACATTTAACCCAAACCACAATCCATTTCTAATTTAACTGGACAGACTGTGGCTTCTTCTTTGTTTTATTTATATCAGTCAGTCACTGTTGATGCTTCTATTACACAGTCACTGTTCAGCACATGGAAGAATAATATCCTCATATATTCACAACTGTAAAAACGCTGACTACACCTGAATCACTATTGTGTCAGTCAGTCATATTTAGCTTGTCCCTCAATTAGCTAACCTAGCACAAGTACCTCATATTGATTTGTTGTTGGTAAAAATGTGGAGTTTTAAACTCTAGCTGACCATTTGGAGGAAAACAAATGCTGTTGCATTCAGTGATGGCATATACTGTTTTGCAGTGCAGCATTTTTGTACATGCTTCATGATTCTTTTTGTCAGGCAAAATCCTCTCTGGGGAGCAGCCAACACTCCCTTGGTCAGATGGCTTCCAGCTGAATATGAAGACGGAGAGAGAGAACCCAAGGGTTGGAACCGGGGACGGCTGCATAATGGATTCCAACTTCCCCCGGTAATCTACAAAATACTGGTCGGATGGACACAAAAGTCTTGGTGGAGAAATTAGAAATGAAGCAAGCTCACCCTGCAAACCCGAGTTAATGTTGCATCCCATTTATTTTTCTAACCTGTTTTACAGCAGATAAAGTCCACTGCAATTTAGGAACAGCAGAAGTGTGTGTGAGATGACATAGATTACAACTGTATTTGAATATTATGGCCTGGGCTTTAAAAGACAAAATTTCCATAGCTTGAAAGGAGTTGGTTTCCAGTCATGTGCATGAACATTATTTCTCCAAAAACAGCAAATGAAACTGTTACGCTGATATTTGCATTGAACTTCAGTCTTAATTTATGCTCTCATTACACAGGGAGAGTGAGGTCTTTTAGTGGAAGAACTCATTAAATATGCATCAGTTGTTTCCAGCCTGTAGTTTACCTCCATATATAAGAGCAATGATTTACTAGTGTTAGATAATTAATAATCTTTGATCCTAAGTGTTTCATTTCTTATAAAAAAGGGTCAAGTTAGTCATATCTTGGATACTTGATGCATTGAAAAATTAGGATAAATTAGGATATGAAAGAAAAGAAGCTTGCCAGAACATATCACAGCCCCTTTGTTGGTCTTAAGCCATTTATCTATTTATAACAAAAGTTAATGAATTAAAAAATGAACTGGTTCTCACAAACAAGTAAGCTATTCATCTATCATCACTTCTGACTTGGACACGAAAGGCCTTCCTCAGAATATGTGTTCATTTCCATAAATGATGGAAACACTGACTGATTAATAGCACGTCACTGCAGGGATGGTTGGAGGAAAATGCAGTTGCACACTGTAAAATATAGTACTCACTGTCATCCGAAATAACAAATCCTACCCTGTCAACAGCCAAGGGAAGTCAGCACGAAAATCATGAGGAGCTGCTCTAAAAGTAAAGATGACATCTATTCCCAGCTGCTGGTAGAGTGGGGTCAGTACATTGACCATGACATAACCTTTACTCCTCAAAGCACTGGCAGCGCTGCATTTTGGACAGGCATGGGCTGTCTCACCTCATGCGAAAACGTGCATCTGTGCTTTCCCATTCAGGTAAAGTGAGTGAGAAAGAACAGTCACTCTACATTTTGCTTCCAGTTATCTTGATTGCTCTCCTGTCACAGTCCTGTTTGAAAGAAATAGTTTCACATTTTGGGAGGTCCGCATTTTCTTGTTGAGAGTTGAACAACAACATTGATATCACTCACACGTCTGTCATCAGTATAAAAGTAGCACCAGCAACTGGTTACATTAGGTTCAAAGACAAGGATGATTTCCTAAACATGTCCCGCACAACCAGCAGAAACGCCAGGAATTTACTTGAAATTGTCATTGTAACTCTCCTTAAAGCCATTAATTGATTTTACTCTTTAGTTTTTGTGTGGGTTAAACAAATCAGCTATAACAAATTTATTATTGAGTTTTAGAGGCGTCGGTTGGTGAGTTTTGTTACCAGTGGACAGAACCAGGCGGGCTGTGCCCCCCTGTTTCCAGTGTTTATGCTAAGCTAGTGGGGACAGACTTAAGTGTGGTCAATCTTCTCATCTAACTCTGCAAGGAAGCAAAATGTCAAACTATTTCTTTAAAATAAAATGATCACAAAACTAGTTTAAGATGCTGCTGAAGCAGCTTGTTGTAAATTCTTTTGTATGCCTTACAGACACATGATATGCTCTCTGGAGCACGAGGCTGCATGCCTTTCTATCGCTCCACACCAGCCTGCTCTGTCAATTTCAAGACAGATCTTGGTCAAGCTCTGCAGCGACAACAGATGAACGCCATCACATCTTTCATAGATGCTTCGGTTGTGTATGGCCACACTCCACAGCTGGAGAGCTTCCTCCGTGACCTCTCTGGCCTTAATGGGAAACTTGCTGTCAACAATCAGTTCAAGGATCCAAAAGGAAGACCCTACCTTCCTTTTGTAGCTACTCTGCCGTCATCCTGCCTGCAGGATCCACAGGGGGAGAGAGTGGAGTGTTTCAGTGCTGGAGACAGTCGGGTCAACGAGGGTATTCCCCTGATCTCTTTGCATACATTGTGGCTTAGGGAGCACAATCGAATTGCAGAGGCACTGAAAGGCATTAATGGTCACTGGACCCCTGAGACTATATACCAGGAAACCCGCAAGATTATTGGAGCTCTGCACCAGGTATGTGACCAGTAACCCCAATTGTTTCAGTATACCAGAATTAAAACCAGTTTAAACTGACTGAAAACTGTTCTGTGCTGACATTTTAACTAGGGCAGCAGCTACGGATAATTTTGATTTTCGATTTCGAATTTCGATTCACCTGCTGATTTGTCTACAGAATATCTCCCAGATCCTAAATTGACACGTTTAAAGGAGAATTTGACATTTCAAGTACTGTGCTAATTTTCCTTTATGTTGAGATTTAGATGAGAAGATTAATACAACCCTTATATCTGTACATTAAATATGAAGCCAGAAGACAGTTATCTTAGCTTAGCATAAAGACCTGAAGCAGAAAGACATAGTTAATCTGGCTCTGTCCTAACTTAAAAAAAAAAAATAAAATCTTCCCACCAGCACCTCTACATTTCTGTTTCATCTAAATTAACATTTCATTATGTTTGTTTAATCCATACTAAACCTGAGTCTCTTCTGGTTGTTTGACAAACTCAAGTCTAGTGCACCAGCCAAGAAATAGCTCCAGCATGTAACACACCTGCACACAGCAGGTGGGAGTGATATTGATCTGGTGATCTAAGTGCATTTCCCAAAATGTCAAACTGACCAACAAGTCAAAACCAAACCAAGACATTAATGCTACTATTGCAGACTATCAACTGCGTATCTAACAAGACTAGAAAACCCCAAATATTCACATTTGAGAAGCTGGAACCATTTTGTCTGTAAAATTAATTAAGTATAAAAACTGTTTAATTTTCTGTCAGTCAGCTACCAGTGTCTGCTCTGATTTTAACAATTCACTGAGTAGTGCTAGAAATGTTTGCCGCATTTGGTAATTTTAAGCAACCAGTCATGTTTTCTGTTATGTGGAGTAGCAGCCACTTCTCTGTTTTTGCGCCCTGTGCCAAAAACCTTTTACCTTTTACAACTGAAGCAAAGCGTTAACATCTGTAACATCAAAATTCATCCATCTTTGTCAGAACCCCACTGAGGTCTCAAATTAAATGCAAAAAGGATGTTTAAAAAGGGGCTTTTGGTCATCTATTACCTTATGCTAAACAGTCTCTCTACTGTAATTTAGTTCTTCAGGTTTCGGGTAAGTGCCCTTTATGCTTTTTAACAATGAACTTGCAGACCTTTCAGAAAGAATCACCTAAGATTATCACAGACAAAGCACTTCTGTTTGTTTTGAATATGTATAGTCTTGTTCATAGCGGTGGCATATCAGTAATGAATAGATCTCTACGTTGCTACAACCAGCTATAGCAATACGTCAGCAGTTTCCTGCTGCAACCACTGTCATTACTGACCACTGACACTGCAGCTCCATGTTTGTTCAGTTTTTTTCTTGTCACTGTGCTGCAGTGAGTTTAACCATGAACGACTCATACATATTTACAACTACATAGAGTGTCAGTGTGCATATTATGACCCATTAAAACACCATTAAAAAGGCAGGAAGATCAAATTCCGTGGTGGTGGTATAAATGTGCTGCAGAGATGGTAATGATTAGAAATCAAATGGAGGTCATGCTCTGGTTGATATGAGGTCAGGACTGGCAGAATTTTGAGTGATTCACATTTGGAGGCTGAGGAACTTTTATACCCTTCGATCTGGATGTACTGTACCAGAGCACCATTTCTGTTAGATACTGTTAGTGAACGTAGGGGACATGATGAAAATAGAGAGATTCACTATAATCACTATAAAGTTTCTGTTGAGGAACACAAATGATACCTAAGGGGAAACAAACTAATCTAGCCTGCATGACTGTGGTGATTGTATTATCTGCAGATGCCAGTTGCAATTACATGTAATTAAAAAAGGGTAAACTGATGTGTATAATGTCAGGAGGAGTGTTGTTGATTTATCTTTTAAAAGAAAAGGAGAGATTTCTTCTAGCATGAAGAAACTCATCTCAGGGTCATTAGATTATTCACAATACAGAGTAAAATTTAAAAAAGTCCTGACTGGAGCTTTTGCATACATAAAAATAGAATTCTTGCATTTATTGCTGTGATAGTACACTGCATAGCAATGATCGAAATACTGTAAAGCTTTACAAAATCAGAGCAGCGTCTTTGTGTCAGTCACTTTCCAGTATTGTGTAAGAGCTTCTGTTTGACAGATTGGCTTTTGTCATCACAATGTCTAATTTGGGCCATTTGGAATGAATCAGGGTGGCACCGTGGTGCAGTGGTTCGCACTGTCGCCTCACAGCAAGAGGGTTCCAGGTTCGAACCGTGGTCTGGGCTCTTCTGTGTGGAGTTTGTGTGGAGTTTGCATGTTCTCCCTGTGCTTGCGTGGGTTCTCTCCGGGTACTCTGGCTTCCTCCCACAACCACAAAAACATGCACGGGTTAGGTTAATTGGCTACTCTAAATTGCCCATAGGTGTGAGTGTGTGCGTGTGTGGTCATCTGTCTTTGTGTGTCAGCCCTGCGATTGACTGGTGACCAGTCCAGGGTGTACCCCGCCTCGCGCCCATAGTCAGGTGGGAATGGCTCCAGCTCCCCGCAACCCTGACGGATTAAGCGGTAGAAAATGGATGGATGCATGGATAGAATGAATCATATTGAATCATTAAACAGGACGTCAGTCATTTCCACAAAGTCAAGTGGCAGCAGCTACATTCAACCAAACTGCACAAGATGAATGTTTCATAAAAGAAAAGAGTCAAAGCAAAATGTATCAGAGAACAGTTGAGAAAACAATCTCACGACAAGGTCCATAGCATTTGACAATATCAAAAGCCATGTCAAATGCTATTAAACTGTAGTGAAATAGTAATGGTAGAAAAATGAATTGAATTAAAATGAAAATGCATCATATGACTGAAAGCTCCAGAACAGCTCCTAAATTGACCTTGTGGTGAAATTGTTTCTTATCTGCCATTTCTAAGCTCCAGAATGAGCTCCAGTTCATTTTAAAACATTTGATGTTTTTGCTAATGCATGTTAAATACATTGTCAAGGAATAGCAAAGATAGCACTCATGGTGAACAAATATTGATAAAGAGGCTGGCTATAGTTAGGTGAGGCATGACTGCTTAATTTAGGAGCATTCCTGTGATATCTGAAATGTAAGCTGAGCAAGACAAGAAGCTAAATAGTGAAAAACTTCCTCTATATGGGAAAATCTTTCTTCTGATTTAATTGATTCAGAACTTGTACGACCCTGACAGCTGCTGTTTTATGTCTGATGACTGTAAGAATCAACCAGCTGTGGAAACCGCTCCTTTGCTGTCATCGCAAAGTCTCAGCTGAAGGATCTTTGACAAATCACCTCAGTGGTGATGCTCTAGTTTCCAAAACTGTAGGCAAAGTTGGCCTCCAGTAACTCCTCTAAGCCTATATTCAAAGCAGCTCTAATGTCAAAAATATTTCCAGTGATGACCACACAGCTGCTCTACAGAGCATTTGAGCATCTTCCAGCCCACTGTTTTGTTTCTCCAACCTGCAACTCTAATGTTTCAGTTCACTCTCAACCTATACCCTACACCGTATGGCAGCTAAAGAACCAGGTATTTCCCTCGGGGCTTGGTGAGACCAAAAGCAGAGCTAAACGAGAGCTAAACGAGAGCTAAACGAGAGCTAAACGAGAGCTAAACGAGAGCTAAACGAGAGCAAATATTGGATGTTTGGACAAACACAAATCCAATGTGCATGCTAATGTTATTCCATACAACAGGAATGTGTTAGTGTGTAGTTGCTGAGCAACTACACACTGACACATTTACCATATCAATTTATAAGGTAGCAGTATGTCAGTGTTGTGTTTACAGTTTGTTTCTGTTGCAACCAAGTGGCCCAAATTGAAGGTTTAATGAGAGTCTATTCTGAAATGTGTTTTCCCACAAGCTAGGCAATATTAAATCCCTGCCCTGTAGATTCATGCTAAGGTGAATCACATAATGGATTGTCTCACTTAGATTTTAACCTTGGTTTTTATTTATTTTCTGTCTTTTTAAATCAGAAACAGCTTTTTCAAATTAGTGTCTTTGAATGGACTCTCCTTCTTGGCAAGTATCCATATGAATCGGAGTGCTGCTAATGTGGCTTTGCCTAGTGCAAGTCCTAAACACATTCCTGCTGGTGTGACATAAGGCTCGTCAGAGCAGGGCAGGCTTCAGAGATGAGCAGAAAAATGTGTCATCATATAAACAGTCTCTGTGCAAACACTCCCACAGTTAGCAGACATGTGGATTTCTCTGTCCTCTTACTGTTGTCTGTATTTTTTTTATGTACAAACCAAGACCTTGTTGCTGCTGTCACCTTTCTTAGTAGCTGTTACTGTCTTGGTAGCGATGGATTGCAGACAGATTGTACAGGAATGAGTGATTGGACTGGTTGTTGATAGCAGCTATTTCTATTACCTGCAGGCTGAGAACTTAAAGGTGACCTTGGGTGTGTGCATTTTTCATAAAACAGAATGACCAAAATATGTTTTAATGGAAATTATTTATTGCTTCTACTGTAGGGGACTAGTGACCCTGATGCTACGCTGTAAAAGTTTCTACAGCTTATTTGAGAAGAGGGAAAATAAGTTGTTAATCTTTCAGATTTTTGGGGAGCTGACATTTGACTACAGCAATGGATTAGCAACTGCTATTTTCAGGTGACTCAGGGACAATACCAGAGGAAAGAGATTTACAATATTAAAAAGAGACGGATCTAAGGTGGAGGGGTTCTTTAAATAATTTGTGAGGAGGAAGCATAAAAGTCAGGTACTGTAGAGGATTTACATACTGTAGCTATAACCATGACCAGCTTGGAAAATCCTTGTATTGGAAGTGGAGTGAAAAGTGAGGGACTATCTGGTCTGACCAGGCTGTAAACCCACAGACTGTAACCTTATCTATTTTTTCATAGAAAAAAAAATCTCAAAGCTGAGATGAAGAATAAAGAAGTACCAGAGCTCTCTGTTTGTGTTTCTCAAGAGAAGAATGTAGAATTTAACAAAAAGTTTGTACTTTACTGCCCAGTCCCCAGTAGATATTTACCACAGACAAGCCCCACTTTAAGCTAGTAAATAGCAGTACGCAGTCAAGAAGTATACCATCTATACACATCAGCACATGCTCAACATACCTTCCAGTGATAAAAGATAACAGATTGGCAGACTCAGATATAGGTGTAAGTGCTGTGCAAAGATTAATGAAAGCCAAACATTTCCACTGAAGGTACACAGCAGAGTCACTGATCCACAAGAATAGTTTCATTTGTTAGAGATCCTTTGATCCTTTGAAAATGAGTTTGCCATCACATTACCCTCACGTATGTCAGTAAGCCATGACAGTGAGCCAGCAAGCACCATACTCTGAATGCAATTCACCAAAATACCTGCTGTGAAAAAGGTCTATTAAACATCTGGATTCAACAGCACGTGGCTGTCACCCACTAAGCTAAGCTATATTTATAATAACTCCACAACTAGTATAATCGAATCGCCATTTTGTGGCTTAGGCATTACAGATTCCATCACCTACTGAATTATACTTGATTTACAATCTCCATTTTACCTCCAAATATGAAACACACTTTGTAAGGCATTGGTGCTAGCTGTGGCAGATGAGTTTAAAGCTGAAGCACTTGTGGTTGCGAGTTTAGTTTTAAATTTAAGGCTCTCGATTCAGGCACTGCAGCAGTTTGTCAGAAACAATCCATCTCATGTAATCTATAGCAATAACAAACTCTCCACTTCTATTAGCATAATACAGACTATTAGATGGCTAAGGCATACAGTATATTAATGCCGAAGATAATATAGTTGTGCTGCTGTATATTTATTTTAATATCAGAACTGAAATGTCTATAGTGTGAAAACTTTGCTAGTTAACCAGTTCCACTGAGGAAAAAAAGCATCTACCTCTGCAATTTTGTGCAACTTTCAGGAGCTCATTGTTGTGGTTTGTTGGTACATATGGTTGAATCCCAGCAGTAGCAAAAACCTCACTTCCAGGCCAAGGGAGTGTGTAATATGTCAGGCTTTGAAAGATAAGATAAGATAAGATAAGATAAGATAAGATAAGATAAGATAAGATAAGATAAGATAAGATAAGATAAGATA
>JBBMJY010000009.1:16312108-16325335 GCA_037833715.1 Toxotes lorentzi | reverse complement strand
GACCAGGTTGAATGTAATATAGGACATGTTATCAAAGCACTGGAACTGTTAAATGTGTTTGAAATTACCTGTAGTATCAAAAAACAGCCTTTTGAAATTAGCTGCTTCCTTGAAATTTGCATACAGGTCATACCAGCATTTTGGAAAGGCCACCTCCTGTCAGAGTCACATGACTGTCACATGGTCATCACTCCAGGATGTTTAGTATATGTTGCTTAGGGACTTAATGAGTTAAGGTCAAACATAAAGCTTTATAAGGAAGAGACTGGGGCATTCAAAGTGCTTGTTACACTGGTGTCACCATGGGTTCTTATGGGTTAAATTAGCACTCACACCTAACAAATTTCTTGTTCTCATTATTGTGACCATTCTGATCATGGGTCATGCTAACTTTTCAGTCACCACCTCTGTTGTGGAGATTCAGTTAACTCAGACTGCAGCATAACAATGTATATCGTGGCAAGCAGTTCGACCTCCCTAAAGCTTTTGGAATACACTTAAACTCCCCCTTCAGCATGTGTGTTTTGCTTATTGTTACTTCACTTGAATGTTTGACCTTCACTGTACAGAGTGATACATGTGCAGTTCAAGGCCGTTTTTACATTCATCTCCTGAAGTGGAAAGTTTCTCTGTGTACAAGCATGATTTTGTGACATCACAATGAGTTTGGAGAACAGTCATGGTCCAGTATGCAACTAACACAGACCTGAATCCTCCAGTATCCAGCAGTTAGAAGGTTGAATTGAAAAACATAAGGAACAGATTCAAATTTTAACATGATAAAACAACTCCCCTCTTTAAATTATGTTATATGTATCATTTCAAGAGCTCATCCTTGAGTCAGATGGAAAGAAAATGCAGAAATGATCCTGCTGGATTAGCTACTGTAGCAAACTGAATAGAGATCTACTAGTTGCCTTTAGATCTCAAACGTAAAGTCAAACACTGTGCCTCCTACTGTAGTAGTTCACCTGTGTACCTTAGATTTCTTGAAATGTAAAACTACCACAGTGGTAGAATGGATCTTAACCTTCAGGTCACTGAGAACCTCAAATCATCATCATCACAAGTTGACTTGTTAGCAAACAGTTTCTTATTTAGCAGGTTGTGATCAGTGGGTTTTCAGAGCTTTTTCGCTGAAAACATCTGCCTGCTGTGTCTTAAAAAGCCATGAGAGACTGAACCAGAACAATAAAGTTGTGGGCCAGACAGTTCAACAATGAGCTGAAAGTGGTGAAAAAGCTCTGCATAGTTAAGGCGAGCTGCTGATCCTGCTGATGAACCTCTGGAGGTTAATCACATTTTAACATCATCACATTGATACAATTGTAAAATAAAACCATGTTTATCACTCTTTTATCAGTCCAAATTAGTGTAATTTAAAAAAAAAAATCATATCCTGACTACCATATTTGCAAGGTCATCAAGTGGCAAGTTGATTACAATTGGTTCATCCACACAGCCAGTCTCAAGTTGCTTTTCCCAACTCAGACTCTCCCAACCTGCCCCTGAGAAATGTCATGTTGGCTGATTTTTTTCCCTTGATCCTGTTCTTTTCACTGTCATAAGCTTATGACCATAGGTAAGGGTTAGAAAAGTCTCATAGTCTCAGCTTCAAAGCTAAACTCTCACTTCACCACTTCACAGTCCCCTCTGCATCACTGCAGTGACTTCTGCTAATCAGCAGCCTGGAGCTGCCAAATATCTAAACACACATGGATCAATCCACATTTTTCTTTGAAAGAGGCATCGGTCTTGGAGGAGCTGCTCCTCATCCTGTGTGTGTCAGCTGCATTTCACTTCAGTGCACATTAGAGGTCACGGTCTAAAGAAGTTCACGCAAACCCTATTTACACAAGAAGTGCAAAATGCAGCAAGAACTACTAAAATGCTGTGGCTTGTATTGACTGTGAAATAGCTTAAGCAATACTGTGTTTGTCTAGGTGGAATTGAACCAATCCTGAGAGGTATAATTGGAACTGCAGCACTAGCTGTTAGCGCCAACATGCTGGTGGCAGAGGAGATAACAGAGAGGCTGGTCGTCCTTAATATACCACAACACATGGACCTGGCATCACTGAACCTGCAGAGAGGACGAGATCACGCTCTTCCAGGTGAGTCCTGGGCTGAGAGCCAGTGCCATTCAAAGGTATTCACTTTAGCCTGTCAAATCGGAGTGACAGTCAACGCCCTGTTTTATCCTGAAAGCTTAAAAACCATCTTTGTCATCCCATTTGTCAACACACTTAAGCACTTTGTCCTCATAGATTTCGGATTAAAACATCTCTCCCTCCCCACCATTCACAACACATTCGTGTTCACTGGTGTTATTCACTGACTTGAGAAGACAACGTCCAGTCACTTATCAGATACTGAATTGAGAATGAGCAGACAGTCATCGTTCCTATGTGTGCTTATGCAGAACTATCAAAACCCACTTTGGTGACTGTGTGAAGCTATTAAAATTGGTTTAAAAGAGTAATTCAGCATTTTGGAAAAATGTCTTGCCGAAAGATTTCCAAGAGAAGATTGTTACCGCTCTCACTGTATGCAAAATATGAAGCTATAGCCAGTAACTGGTTAACTTAGTTTAAGGGGAATTTACAGATCAAACAAAGTCTGTTTCCAGTTGTCGGAGAGTACAACTTCATGTGCGTTAAATGTTGTATGAAGTTTGTGGCTCCAGAGGGAGCTGTGCAAAATCTGATAGATCTGATAGTCATCACGTCATTTGAGGCAGTCACAATTGGGGCTGAAGACAACCAGTGTGTCTCACGTAGCATTGTTCCATACTTACACTTGGTATTCTGAGTGCATGAGTGTGCTCACACCAAAGATTGTGGAAGCATGCACTATGAGTATCAGGATGGTGTATTCATAATGGTATGGAAACAGCTAGCCTGGTTCTGTCACAATTCACCTACCCGAACCTCTTAAGGTCTCAAATTAACATTTTATAACTCATTTGTTTTGAGACAGGTATAAATCTTTTCATCTAACTCTTCACAAGAAAGCAAAATGTGAATAAGTAAGTTTATATTGTGCTGAAATTACTTTTCAGGATACAATGATTGGAGAGCGTTCTGTGGACTGAAGCGCATTAACACATTAGATGATCTCAAAGAGGTTGTGAGAGACTACGAGGTTGCTGAGAAGATACAAAAAACATACAAACATCTTGACAATATTGATGTATGGCTTGGAGGACTTGTTGAAAACATGTTGCCAGGTGCCAGAACCGGTCCCCTCTTTGCTTGCTTGATCGGAAAGCAGATGAGAGCTCTTCGCGATGGTGATAGGTACAAAAATCTTTGCTTGATTAAAAAGCAAAAAAAAAAAAAAAAAAACAATGAAAAAATAATTTTTTGACAAAGACAGAGTTTTATTTTTCAGGTTTTGGTGGGAGGCTAAGGGTATGTTCACCCCACAACAGAAAGCTGAGCTTTCAAAAGTTTCTCTGTCTCGGATCATCTGTGACAACACCAACATAAGGGAAGTCCCCTATGATTCTTTTAGATTTGGGAAATATCCCTCTGATTATGTCTCTTGCAATCATATACCACTGATGAATCTGGAAGCTTGGAGAGAAGAGAGGAGCGCAGGTGAGCATGAGAGACTGTTGGGCTAGTCCTAGTCTTATTATTACATAAAAAAAAAAACTTTATCATTCTACTGCACATTAACATGCAAACTTTTATCACCCAATTCCAGACTTAGAGCAGTGTGGCTTTCCACCAAAGATAAAGAATGGGGATTTCATATTGTCCTCTACATCTGGCAGACTGGTTGCTCTGTACTCCTGTTTCCATGGTTTCAAATTAAAGGGTGCCACTGCAATAGTTTGTGAGGGAAATCGGTGGAGTGATCAACCCCCACAATGCACAGGTATGTGAAGTATTTTTTGACATGTATTTGTTTGATAACATCTGTTTGAAGAGATGTCATGCTGTTTATATGGAGCAGTTTAATATGAAAGGGAGGTTCCCCTGTCAGTTGCTTAGTAGCCCATCCACATTAAACACTGTACAATGTAGATTATATTTAGTAAAATTTGGTTCAGCACCACAGACCTTGAACACATACAGTATATATGCTCAGACATGCAGTTCTGCTCCGTCTGGCTGGTGTTTTACTGCTACCTGCTGGTGCTAATGGTGTAAAGGAAATACTCCAGTAGGAAATATATTGGGAATAGGTCCTTTGGGAAGCCTTTTTGTCTTTGTGCAATTATCAGATTGCATTGTTTTGATCCCACCTGCATAATAAAGCACAATTAGATGCACTTTGAATGCCACCCATTTTTCATGTACACAACAGAACAAGTTTAATCCACCTTTCAGGCAACTGATAATGAAATTGGTTACATATTTCTTTCATATATTACTGAAAAAACCTTGCTGAAACTCTTGGACAACACACGCATATTTCTGAGAAAACCTTCTCATTATTACGGGCTGTTCTGAGTTTAAATTTTATGTCATATTTCATTTATATACTGATGAGAAAATAAAAAACAAACAATTCTGGCAATGATTACAAATCCTGTACATCTTTCTTGTGGCATTTTCATGATGATTGATTGGCATCATGTCTCTGAGAAATGTAGGTGGGTCTATCAATATGTCAGCTTCACTCTGACACCTTGAGCCCTTCAAATTGTTCCATGACTCACACAAAGCTCTTTAACTGAGATTGGTCTAGCAGTCAATTCCTGGACACTAAAGAACATCTTACATTAAACAGTGTTAATAGCTCTAAATCTATTTCCTGTTTAACTGTTGCTGTTATCAACAACTTGCATGAAGTTAAAATTGATCGAGGACGAGGATTGAGGACTCTCCACCCAACACAAGCCTGTGAAAGGGTGTACAATGAAGCATTTTAAGAGATTTTAACTTGTTTTATCAAATAATTATGAAAATTTTGACCTATATTTATTTCCTTTCTTGCCAAGAGTCAGATAAGACTGATACTATTCTCATGTCCGTCGGGTAAAGATGAACACACAGCCAGCAGCTGATTAGCTTAGCTTAGCACAGAGACTGCAAACAGGGAAACAACTAGCCTGGCTCTGTCTGTACAGATTTAAAAACAAGATGTAATGTTTTAATTAGTGGACTTTAGAAGTGCTGATAGGTGTATTTTGTTGTGTCTGCACCGAGCCAATCTAGTTTAGATTTAGATTTAGTTTTGGAAAGTGGCACTGCTCTGACTGAATCTCACCACATACAGGGTTATATAATTCAACATTAAATCAGAAACAATAAACTTAATCTTAATGCATGGGACCCAGGCGCAAAACATCATCAGGTGGTGGGGGTAGTCTGTTTCTTTGAATTGACTGTGGGACAGAATTGCTGTTGGCTGGCTTCATTCAACACTGTTTTTTTTCCCTCCCCAGGGAATCATCATTAGGTTATTGCAGCAGATCCAGAAATGCTTCATAACTTTATGATCAAACTTGGAAAGTCACTCTCCCTCCTCTGCCTCTTTATATTTCACCATTTTGTTGATTGAGAGTATGTTCTTGGAAACGTGGGATAAGACGTGTTTTAAAATTGAAGAAATGTATTGAAAACTGCCAGTGTCTTGTAAATTGTTTGAAATTTGGTAGACTTTTAATCTTTCACGTTAATTACACTTAGCTGAATTTTATTCAGTAAAAGAATTTACACACTAACCTGTGAGTCAAAGCACTTTACTTGTCGTGCTTTACTTTTACAGCACAATTTCTTCAAGGGGTCATTTGAATTTTTTCTTTTTGTCCAGCTTTTACCACGAGGAACATGACAATATTCTTCTTGATG
The DNA here is from genome assembly GCA_037833715.1 of Toxotes lorentzi. Classification (NCBI taxonomy): domain Eukaryota; kingdom Metazoa; phylum Chordata; class Actinopteri; family Toxotidae; genus Toxotes; species Toxotes lorentzi. The sequence continues at coordinate 16,319,528 of JBBMJY010000009.1, read as the reverse complement.
GAAAACATCAGCTTCTGAAAACAAACAAACAAAACAGCCTGCACCAAGACCTAATGATTAAGACAGACCACCAAAAAGTTGATAATGCTTTGGTCACTACAAATGAAAAACATGCTTTCTATTGGAAATTATCATCATACACAAAAGGTAATGTCATTTCTAGGAACGTTGACAAGTGAACAATATATTTTGTGTACTTCAAAACAGGCGTTCCTAACAGAGTAGCAGCAACATGAGCTGGCCAAATGAGTCATGTCACCTGTTACTGAATACAAACAAAAGAGAACCCATAAATTGCTGAGAACGTGACTGACTTACCGGTCTGCCGTGCAGTGCTGTCTGAAAGCCAGTTAACTGGTAACAGTATATACCTTGTTTTTGAGAGTACTTGATGGGTGCTTATTCAGATTACACTAGAACAATGAGGAGTCCTGGGGCCTAAATTCAGAAAGTAAGTCACCAACTAAAAGTAGTTTTGCACATTCTTTGCATTTCCATCGCATCTCTACAGATTAGGCAAATTCCATTTATAAAATTAATTGATTCCACTGATAAAAGATTAAATAATGATGGCTTGGGTGCAGTTAAGTTTCATTTCTCTAGTTTCTCTAAGTTCCTGAGATCACCAGAAAAATACTGCAATGCTCCTGATTACCAGATTTATTTGATGTCTCATTGAACTGTGTACCACAATATTGCACTTGTACATGTTGGAGTATCCTTGACATAACCCACAAGGTGACAAGAAGATTACCCTTCTTTAATAACAACAGGTTCACAGATCACTTTGTGCCAAGAAGTAAAACATGAGTTTGAAAATGCAGTAGAGCAAGTTTCAGAGAGTTTATATTGCATCTCTCCAGATGTAAATCAAATCCACATAAGGACACCAGTGTACTGTTAAAATCATTGAAACCTATCAACAATTTTACAATAAAAACTGAGAAAAAGATTCCAAATAAACTATTAACTATTAGTTAAATTAAACAAGAATATGTTGTATATGATACTGACACGTTTAAAAGCCCTAAAGAAATATTAGCCAAACCCTTCATTCAGGTTGTTACCTGTTCTCTAGGTAGGCTCCTTGAAGCTATCTTTGGTGACACCCTTATTAAAATACATCCGATGACACTTGTAATGCCAACACTTGCAACTCTGTTAGGAATCGTCCGGCTTTGTTGAAGGAAAAGTAGGTAGCAGTTTTATTTTACTTTCTCGTGTAAATTGTTCATACAAAAGCACTGAATAGAATTTTTTTTATGTTGTTCACCACATTGAAGTTATATATAAAACATTCAACAGCAACACCTCTTCCCAGAAACAGTCACACTGGAGAAACCATAAATTATGCTGTCAAGAATTTTTATAGGACTATGTCTACAGTAGAAGGTAGTTTCAACAAACAGATTATAATAATACACTGTCCGGCCAAAAAAAAAGTCACCACCTGGATTTAAATAAGCAAATAGGTAAGAGCCTCCTATTGGATAATTACTGCATGGGCCATTATCTTTCAGCTGGCAACAAGTTATTTAACCCCAACTGATGCAATGAATAGCTTCTCATTTCTTAAATAACCATGTCGGAAGACACATCCCGTGGTTGCTGCAAAGATGTTAGTCTGTTTGAAAAGGGTAAAATCATTGGCATGCATCAAGCAGAGAAAACATCTAAGGAAATTGCAGAAACTACTAAAATTGGGTTAAGAACTCACCAGCACATTATTAAAAACTGGAAGGATAGTGGGGAACCATCATCTTCGAGGAAGAAATGTGGTCGGAAAAAACCCCCGACTTGATTGGATCACTTAAACGTTTGGTGAAATGAAATCGTAGAAAAACAACAGTAGAACTCATAGTTTAATAGTGAAATGTTTAATAGTGAAAGTAAGAGCATTTCCACACGCACAATACGAAGGGAACTCAAGGGATTGGGACTGAACATCTGTGTACCCTTAAGAAAACCACTAATCAGTGAGGCTAATCGGAAAAAAAGGCTTCAGTTTGCTGGGGAGCATAAAGAGCATTACTCTGGAGCAATGGAAGAAGGTCATGTGGTCTGATGAGTCCAGATTTACCCTGTTCCAGAGTGATGGGCACATCAGGGTAAGAAGAGAGGCAGATGAAGTTATGCACCCATCATGCCTAGTGCCTACTGTACAAGCCTGTGGTGGCAGTGCTATGATCTGGGGTTGCTGCAGTTACTCAGGTTTAGGTTCAGCAACGTTATGTGCCCAAAGAATGAGGTCAGCTGACTCCCTGAATATATTGAATGACCAGGTAATATACTGAATGACCAGGTTATATATGACCAAGAACATCAATGGATTTTTTCTTCCCTGATGGCACGGGCATATTCCAAGATGACAATGACAGGATTCATCGGGCTCAAGTTATGAAAGAGTGGTTCAGGGAGCATGAGACATCAGTTTCACACATGGATTGGCCACCAGAGAGTCCAGACCTTAACCCCACTGAGAATCTTTGGGATGTGCTGGAGAAGGCTTTGCGCAGTGGTCTGACGATTTTTTTTTGTTTGTTTTTTGTGAAACTAATTGCAATTCTGTTTGAGTTCATTCTTCATTCTGTGCCCTGAACAAAAGGAGAGTAATGCAGACTTTTTTAGTGTCACAGAAAAAAAAGAACAAACCAAAAAAAATAAATAAAATTGGGTCCTTTAAAGTAACATTCTGCCCAAAATTATCTTTCAGTATCACGGTGAGCAAGTTTCCTTTTAGCAAAAACTTTTAACAGTTCTGGCGTGGCTGCAGTTTTAGAGTAGGGTGTGCCAGGTACGTGACAGTTCCAAGCATTGGGAAGGTGGTGCCATGGTGGAATGCTGACAGGTGAATTCACTGTTGATTGGCAGGTTGGATCTCTCTTCTTTTACTCTGCTAAAAACACTTAAGGGCACTGATCTTCTAGCATCTGATCTGATTCATGCACTGGTGTCATGGAATTACCTTAAAATGCTGCTTTAAAGCTCTGCTAAAATAGCAATTACTACAACATGTACATATGACCAAACTGGCAAGTAGCATGTGTGATTAAAAAAAAAAACATGAGAATATGTGATTAACTGAGTTACATTCCAATACATGAAACCCTAAAGGGCAGTACCAATTTCTTTTAATCATGATGGCCGCCCTTCACGATAACTGTGACCACAGTCTGTCCTTAACCAGGTCATGGTTGATTAAACTTAACCAAAGAGGTTGCAGATCAGCAATTGCTCACATTACTCATCATACTGGTTATTACGAAAGGTACAAATGATCCATTTTGTCATTTAGAAATGAAGAATAATCAATTAACTAGTGTACAGTGCAAAACTATTTCCATTTCCATAAACAATAACAACAGCAATAATAATAGTATTATAATAATGATCAATAATAACCAAGTCTTCGCCCATAATTTCTGTGTATTGTATGCATTTGTGTAATTGTATAACTGTACTAAGTGAGACTTAACACTGTGGTGATTTCATCCAACTGGAATTTCCATCATCTTACAGAACATTCTGAGCACCAAACACGTGATCTGGTTTCAGACTCACTTCTGATGTTAAGGTGTGATTGTCTTTTTTTTCTGTGCTCCACCCAATGAATACCTGCTTCACCTCTGATCACAAGCCTCACTTTTCTCTGACAGAGCAAATGAGGCAGACAGGTAAGCTCAAACTGTTGTACATCTTTCTATGGCTTATATTACTCTCTGGCATATTCTGATATTAATGTTCACATGTAGCTTAAAATCACTATGCTGAAATGAAGTAATCAGTGCAAACTCATGTTTTCCTTTTATTATTTAGGTAAAAGAAATCATTCTAAACAACTTATAAGAGTGAAAGATCATTTTAATAGTGTATATTTTGTCATTGACTGTACTTGATTTGTTAAGGTATGACTGGTGTAATTAGCATAAATTGCTTGATAATACCTCAGTAATGTGTGAGCTCAACATTTAACATGTTTCAAATAGACACAAAAGACAGATTTTTTTGTTTTATCTAACTACAATGTAAATATAATAACTAATATATGTAAAATAGCAAATGAAAATAAGACAAATGAGGAGATGCATGCCTACTTTGCACATTAGAACTTTGTTTGTATTGAAACCTACAGTTTAGTTAATTATACTGGATTCCAGAAGAAACATGCAAAAATGCCAAAGGGATGCAAATATTTCTGACTTTGATTATTTTCCTTTCTCCTAGTATTCTTCTTCTTCCTCTTCTAAACTGCAAGTTAAATAATCTAAAGATCACATAGGTAAACAGATGTAAAGGTGAGCCAAACAGCATTCTCACAATGGGTGGACCCAGAACTTCAGGGCAAGTTCTGCTACTCTCAGTTGTCGGGGTCGGTAAGTGTCTCCCCCCACCCCACTTTACCAAAATTTAGACAAGTAACACCCACTATTGTACGGGTACACATGATAAATTTTTAAATTAAATGTGTATTTTTCTTCCATTCCCTCAGTATGTTTATCGACACTGGTCTCTGCAATCGTAAGTCTGTTTTGGTTTTATCGCGACACTAAATGTAATACTGAGTTTTATATGTTTCACTTGTACAAAATCATTAATAAATGTATTTTGCTAATATTTTGTGTTTCAGTCAAATACAACATCAGGTAAGGAGAAATCCGTCTTTACTCAGCTTTATCAATTTTTAATTGTAACATTATGTAATTCGAGTGCAGTCAAACTGTGAATTCTGTGTAACCATTTATAATTTGATATTTGTAGGACCAGGGTCACTGACATCTGAAAACAGGTTAGTGTGCAAATTTTTCACACAACTATCTGTTATTCAGTTCTTAATCGGGCACATTCTCACATCAGTGTCCAGGAATATAATTTCAATTGTTATTTATTTTTATATTCAAGGATTAATTTTTCTTTCGTTCTATTTTGTTCTAAAAGCCAAACCAGTCCAAGCAATGGTTACCAGGACACTTGCCAAGCAGTAAAGCTGCAAGATGCCAGTCACAGAGTAAGTCTTTTAGAGTTCACATTAGTAACAAATTCCCAATAAGTCAACATTTTATGTATTACTCCAGGCAGGGAAAATTTGGGTAATAATAGCACCCCATAAAGCCAATAATCTGTTTACCTTTTCAAAGTAACCAAGGAGCAGTGTTGACAAATGACACCCTCTTGTGTTCAGTAGCCATAATAAACACATGCCAGTTACATTTATATATTCTCTCTACGTTGTCTCTAGATATCTGCAGCAGTGGACACCCTGGCAGGGGAGCTATCCTGTAAAAAGGGAAAAAATGGAAGCTTACCAGAAGACAAGTCCAAGGAGTTGGAACAAAACCTCAGACAGATTGTGGAATTGACCGTAAAAGTCTTCTTTGACCTGGTAAAAAAAAAAAAAGAAAAGGAAAAAAAAAAGGAATTTAATTTGCCACAAATCTATTTGTGTAACATGTATTTTGTGACTTTTGTTATATTTCTTTTCAATATAGATATCACTGACTGATTAAGCCCTAGAATCACGGTGCTACACTAAAATATCTATCAATCAGTTTGGGCGTGATTGCAGGTTCCACTCCAATGTTTTCATCTTTGGCAGTTCAACTATTGTTGAAACCTTTTTTAGTTAAAAAATTAAAAGTATTACAGTTGTCCAGTAGCTTTTAATGACCTTCAAAGCTTGCTGATTTGGCAATTATACATAATGCAGGTTTTATCAATGGTTGATTGCAACTTTGTTTTATAACAGGGAACCAATGAGTCTGGAGTCAGTGTTCTGGATATTTTCGGCATCCTTGACAGTCTGGGTAACCACAGTGACACAAGATTCATCAGATTGTGGTTCTCACTGAAGATGGCTCCTCTTTTGCCTTATGTCGACGAAAACTTCCTGATCCGGCTGAACAGTCAGAACTTCAGCTGCAATTCTTTCCAAGAATTGTAAGTGCATCTGATTCCATTTTAAATCAAGTCCAGTCTAATGTAGCTAAAATAATACACAGGCGCTATATATACATGCACATTCATTCACATGGGGCTCTTTTTTGTCAGTCCTGGTTCTGCTACAACTAAACCGAAAATTGTCACATGCGTTTAACTGTAACAGGTGCTAATGGTGTAATGATATGATCAGAGTCACTGTGACAGTAGAGAAATAACTGGCTGCAGTCTCACAGTTCTACATACAAAACTGATGTTGCATATTGCGTGACTATAGTAATTTCGGAGAAACACAATCAATTTGATAACATGTTTCCTCCTGTTATTTTTTAACATCATCCCTTAAAAGCATAGGCAAAAAAGACAGAGTGGAATCCTGCAAGCCTTAGTTTATCTGGATGTTACTCTTGTTGTTTTAACATTATTTTGAAATCACTGTTACAAGAAAAACATATTTCAGACGTGTGAGACCCATTAGAGAAGTAGATGACATATACCGTTGTTGCACAACTTGTAAATGAGCAGATTAGCATCCCCATGTGGTCATAAATTTTGTCAACACATACACACTGAAAAAAAATCTGAACAAAACAACAAAAATCTCATAAAGTCATTGTGCAGAATCTATGCAGTTACACAAGAAGGGTACATGGAAAAAAAATTATTTTGTGCATGCATGCATTTGTTCCTCTCTGATGACTCAAAATCTACATTGTTGTGAGAGAAAGAGAATGATAAAAATGTATTTTCAAGGATTGGGGCTATGAGTGATGAACTGGAGACTTCTGCTCTTGTGAGGATGAAGAGTAAACTGATCTACACACACTTCATTCAAGTCTACCTATCAAGAAAGGACTTACCAGGTACAAATAGGAGGATATGCACTACATGTATCAGAGATGATGAATTGTCACATAAAATAAAGAAGGAGCTAACATCACAATGAAATAAAACAAAATAAAAATGATGAAGAATATTTAAAATATGAGGGGGTTACATTGTTGGGTAGAAAATGTGTCTTTTGTTTTCTGTCTTGTCTGTCTCCTTTTTAAAGTTTTTAATCTTTTAAATTTAAAGAACCTGGATGCAGCAAACAAGTGAATGGGAGTAAAGAATGGCTGCAGAGATACCTTGGAAAGTTTTCAGTCTTTGCAAGGCTTGAGGATCTTAAAAAAATAAACTCCAATTTCTCTGCAGTGAGTGATATATAATTATATCAAAAGTAAACAAATATTGATCTGTCTTCTGTATGCAGTCAGTAAAGATGAAATTGCAATCTTCTTGTTACAGAAAGAGGTTTTAGAGCAGCTCTCACCAAACCAGAAGGCTGAGCTGATCTTGGATCCAGACAGCGGCGCCTTGGAGAATGAGACCATCGTAAGGGAGGTGCTCACAAGCTTGACAGAGTACCATGATGTTGAGCAGCTCAGTCAGTTTTTCCAGACTTTTACGGACATCAACGAGCAGGTGAATGGCTAACGTCAAG
>JBBMJY010000009.1:16292064-16312008 GCA_037833715.1 Toxotes lorentzi | reverse complement strand
TGTGAGTAGCATTCCACAAACAAGCGAGATTGCATTGCACCAAATTACCAAAATACTCACGAGGGACAGCATAAGAACGTATCTTTTTGCCCTTTACAGTGTGAGTGGGATTGCCAAAGTGTTCCTTGCAATACCGCTGCGCAGACAAGAAGAAATCACACCTGTTCTGCTGGGATACCTGAGAAAATCTGCCAGTGTCATCAATGAGCCAGGTAGGGCTGTCGCAGTAAATTGTGCCATGTGATTGCTTGCGTGGGCCTGCCCGTCAGCTTGAAATTGTGAATAAAAAAATTGAAATTAAAATTAAAAAATTGAAAAAAAAACCCCACTGAAACGTCAAAGAGGGGACAACTGGCACTTGATTTGTCTCATGTATCAATAAAAATGATTGCTTGCTAAATGGCTTGCATACTAACACCTATCTGCGGGCTTCAGTTTGCAGGCAGGGAATTCAGAGTGATGCCCAGTGGCTTGAGGCAAACTTGGGTCCATTCTCCACCTATGCAACATACTCTGACCTCAAAGTCTTCAACCTGTCCGGGGTAAGTCATACATTTTACTTCCAGTTTTCCCTGAAAAGCAGTATAACATACAGTTAATCATTTTGTTAAAGTGTTTTTTAAATTTGAAGTTTGGTGTGGTCAAACACACTATAGGTATCTCAGTTTGTGTATTGCTTTACAATACCTTTCATACAATATGAAGTCCATGTGACATATCAGTTATTCGAAATGGTTTAAGTACATCCTATGTAGTGTACTGCAACATTCACATTTGGACAGGAAGGTGCACTGTGAATCCTCAGATTCTCTTTGTTATTAGTATTATTATTCAAGATAAGGGTTGTCTATTGCCATTAAAACATTTTTTTGTTGGCTTCCGAATTAGTTTAAGAGATACACAGAGAGACACAGAGAAAAAAGTGTGCATGAACAAGTGAACATGCAAGAGTTAGTTGATCAAAGAAGCAAGCAGATTAACATGAAAAAGCAAGTGGACATAAAACAAAGCAAGTTAACAAGAAAAATAAAATCACATTCTAAAGCAGTAATAATACAAATATTTGCTAAATTATTGACAGTGGATCACAGGGATTATAGATTTTTTTGTGTCTCCTTTTCCACTTCTGCATGTATCCTTTTTGTTTATGTCTAACTCAAATCACAAAACAGTACGTACAATGAAGTACAATGAATGACAGGATGACTGTTTTTGTTTTCTTGTGTATATAAATTGTATTTCAAATGTTATTGTTTTTAATCCATTATGGGACTCATTAATTTATTATAATAATTTCCACAGTTCTTCAAATGTCGTGGAATCTCAACAGAGATGTAAAACAGGGACTTTTATTTCCTAGTTTAGATGTTAGGGCTGCTAGGACTGTGGTTCTCCATATCCTATACAGATATGTTAAAGCTAATTCCTGTTTTACAGAGCATACATGAACAAATGCTTGTGTGTGAGTCTTTGAGAATATATTGTCAACCCTTTACAGAACCAATAGTGTGCTCTGCTTGGGTTTATGTGGGTACAAAGAGTAATGGGTGTCTATTGAAAGAATCTTTAGAAAGACTTTTTAAATTAGACTATTTAAATATGATCTTTGTCTCATATCTCTCCCTTAGGTGACAGTACTAGACTCTCTTTCTTCCACACAAAAAGCTGAACTGCTTCTTGAACCGAACAACTTATCAAATGAAACCCTTGTGAGACTTGTGTTCACAGAACTTACTGTGTCATCAAGTGTGGAAGACCTTGAATCTTTCTTTGACAAATTTGTTAGTGGTGCTGCAGAGGTAAGCATCTTAATCACATTTAGCTTGTTAATGTTTTTCCCCTAAAATGAAAAATATCTCCTGACACATTTATGTCATTTTCTTCTAGCAAAACTTGACAACCATTCAGCCAAGAGTGCGTGACACCATCCTAAATCTGACACTTTTGGCACTTGGCCCAAAACTATCCATGCTGGATGCTGAGGGATTAAAGTTATGGTTCCAGGTCTACCTACCGCTATTCCTCCCAAGCATCAACTCAAGCACATTTGAAATTGTTCCTGGAAATATCAGCTGTGGCTCCTATCAGGAGATGTGAGTTAAAACTATTTATCTTCATGTCATATTGACCAGAAGAGTTAAAAAGGGAATGGCAATAAAGAATGGAACTACTACACTTCACACATTTCATTGAATGGAAAAAAATGTTTTGTCTTCACAGTGTCAAGGGATGTGACACTGTTTTCACTCTTCTCTCCGTGAGGCAGACCCAACAGGTTTTCAGTTTCGCAATGGACTATCTTAGTAGACATTCTTGCTCAGGTAATCTGGATGGCAGTAAATGTATAGCATTTCATTTACTACTAGTACTTATATGCCGTGAGTGTATATTCATCCACGTTGGAATGTTTGGTATAGCCTGTTCACTCTAAAAATGCATTATTTTAAATTCTAGGTCTCTCCTGTGTTGAATCTGTAAATGATGACAGACTTTGGCTTGAAAACAACTTTGGTCGGTTCCGTGTGCATGCCTCCTACATCAATTTTGTGACCTTGAAGAACAATTTCAATGGAGTAAGTGTTGCCTTTTAGTCCTCGTCAGTTTCAGTTGGGTTATTACAAATAAACCAAGAAGTGTAAGTACATAGTTATTTGGACAGACAAGTAATTCATTCAGTGGACAGTTTTGGTGACTGTGATCCTCCATCATCAGTGCTACTTGGAACCACATGTACAAATCAAGTTCATTCAGCATATTTATAATCTCTGGTGTCATAATGAGGTGATAAAGCAGTAACTAATTATGAGCATTATTGTTCAAGACTTCAACTTGACCACATTGAAAAAGAGAAATCTTACAAAGAAGCATAGTTGCTTTGGGATCACTACAATTCAGTCACTTATAATGTCATGAGGATCTGCTAAAACATGTGGAAGAGGACACAGGCACAACATAAATCCCTCTTCACTTTGTGACTGATCCAGGGAAGTGCCCACATTCACATGATAACAAGTATATGTTTTACCATGATTACCAAAAGATGTTGCATAAATATATATGACACTAACACAAATCATTTAAAATTTAAATTTTCACCTGGATGTTTCAAAATCAGTAGAGGGATTTAACAGTATTTGAACTTTTGAATTCATGCTTTGAAAATCCAGACAACAAAGTCTGCTTTGAAGTGGACCGACTCGGTCTAGCTGTTTGACAAGGGTTTGAGTCCTACGTAATCTAAACAGGCAAATGGGGAAAAGCAGCAGAGTTGGTTGAAATCTGTTAATTTTACCATGTCAAAAATATCCAGCAGGTGTCAATGTTTTAATCATATGTGCCAATGTGGTAGCATAAGTTATCTAAAATTGACACATACATATATTCATTTGGCACATCATCCACACCACCCACACGACCACTCATGCTTTGTATACTAAAACATCTAAGTCTGCTCACTGTGTAACATGGGAGGTGCAGTGCTTAACCTAAGCAACTACCAAACGCATTCCGTAATAGGCTAGAGCTCCACTGTTGGTGTGTACTTACTGAAATCTTGCTTGTAACTTTTAGGTGGAGGTCGCAGATCTTCTCACTGTCAGTCAGCTGGCCGAGCTTGCTGCAACCCCATCACAGCTAAAGACAATGCAACAAGTGACAAAAATCATGACAGTCATCAGCCCTGTTGAATTTGGTTCTTTCTTTGACATAGTCTCACCAGCCATCAAGGTAAACATCTACATATCTGACTCTTTATGTTTTTCTCAGTGATTCTCACATTGCTGGCTATGCTTGAACCTGTTATAAACACACTATCAGTAGTCTTTGGGGAAAAAAAATGGTGCCATCTTTTGGCTGTATCAAGAGTGATGCTGTAGAAATTTTAACAGCTGCTACTTTTATTAAGGTTGTGATAAAGTGATTTATCTGGTGATGAACTGGTTTCGAACATGAGCGAATTTTAACAGTCTTGGTGTCTCCTCTTATCTACAAGCATGCACACACATCTTGTCTGACATCATGCCTTGTTTAACCAAGCAAACATCAACCAGAAAAAACTGCACTCACTAAAGTCATTTTGCAGGCTTATGTTTGATAGCAAGCTAACTGGTGAGCTTCTGTAGCAATTTAAACAGGTTCAAAGGGACAAAGTTGGTCATTTTACACGCATAGTGCTTACTGAACTACTACCAGCTGAAACTGAAATGCACTTATTCGCCTTACACTCTGAAATATCAATTAGAAACACCTGGAATAAAGTTATAATGCAGTTTTATACCACAGCTCTGAAATAAAACTTGCTTAAAATTTACATTATTACTGAGAGGTGCTACTAATATCTTGCCATTTATATCAGAAAGCAATATATTAGCACACTTTAGCCATCTAGGTGTCACCTTGTTGAACAGGTTAGCAAACCGCCAAGGTTAGACAGCAAATTGATTAGTCAGCTGCTGTAGCAGATTAAACAGCTCTAAATTTACCTGCAAACGTCAAGGTTGGTCATGTTAAAGTACAGCTGGAATCAAAATGAACATTTTTGCAACACCATACACACTCAAATGCCAGTTTATCATGTACTCATTAATGAAGTGTTTAAGAGAAATGGTCCCAATCTATACTAAACTGTATTTTTGTAGCAGTAACATGAGTAAGACACAAAATGCAAACAATAGCAATTTTTAGCTTTTCAATCCTGGCTTGTTGAACAAGCTAGCACACACAACAAGAAAAACTGCAACATAATTTTCCAGGATAACTTAAGATAACAATTTAACTAGGCAGCTGCTGTAGCAATTAAAACAGCTTTAAACTTACCTCTAAATGTGAAGGATGCTTATTTCAGTTGCTGAATAGAGTGGTCTTGTTTCTTCAGAACACCCACTGATATTACACTGTCTCTAAGTTGTAACCTAGTTAGCCTGCTCAGCTGCAAGTCAAACAGGCACAAATGGCCCACCTTCCTAGGGGAAGGCCAGAGAGGTGTTTCTGGATATAGCAACATATTTTGTATCTTCATTTGGATTTTAAAGGCAGAGAAGGAGAAGGAACACATTTAGCTTATGACAGACTTTTTCTATAGAAAGGGATAACATAAATGGTAGCACAGTTTGTAATTGTAAATGTAATTTTTGCTTTCATCTAAGCCATTTAATGTCAGAGTTCAAACTGTTACTGTTACTGTTAATTCTATGTAAAATCCCCTAGATCCACCAAGCCAACTACACAGAGGTGGTGAAATCTGCCTTCCTCCAGGCAGTATTTGACAGAGGGAACCTGTCCTCTCCAGCTATCAATGACACAGAATTCCTGCTGTGGCTCCGGGTTCGACTGAGCCCTCTCCTGGTCAACCTTTCTCCCAGCTTGGTGACACCTTTATTTGACATCGGGCAGAACAGGAGTTGTAACAGCAGCCAAGAGATGTAAGTATTTCTGTAGTGGTGGTGATTATAATTGTGACATAGGCCTATGTGTTTTTTTAATTGCTTCTGACTAATATTGTCTGAATCTAGGATCACGTTGCTGGACACACTACACGTGACATTCAGCAACAACACCGAAAGGGAGATCTATAAAAGCATCCTCCTCTTCCTCCAAGGTCTGTATAAGAGATAATCTTACAGATCGCCTGTTACCTAGTAAACTCATGGGGATGCTTATCTATGACAAATGGATTTGTGAAATGATTGTTTGTGCTTTTAAAGCAAAAGTAAAAGCATATTTACTTTGTGCCCCATAATAATAGATATTATTCTGTCTCAGACTACACAGTGATTTCCTTTCTTTTTAAAACAGGTCCAACACCACTCAGGTGTTACAGTGGTGGAAGCTTCTACATCTATCTGAGAAACACTTTCCTCAGCTTTGGTTTTCCAGATTTGTTTGTGTTCACATCTCTTCTACCACAGACACGTAAATCTGAGGTGATATATAAAACTTCTTGCTTAAAGATTTTTTTTTTAATTCACACAAAGATGCAGAGGTTGAAATACAGACATTGTTTTAAACAGTGGGATTCATACAGTATCACCCAGTAGTTATACAGTAGTAATAAATCTTGTAATTTTCTCCCTCTCTCGTTCTTCAGCTCCTGAGTACCATCAGCACCTCAGAGCTGCAGCAGTTCCTCAGTCGACCCAATGTGATTGATAACAACTCTGACATCTGTGTCATCTTCAACAACTACAACAACACTCCTGCCTTCCTAGAAACTGTATGTCCCTTGTCTGAATGTTGCTTTAACATACACATTAATGTTGATGAGATGAGTACAACTTTTACATCTTGATTTTCGTGGCAAATTGCAATATTGTCTCTCATTAAATGTGCAGTCTCTCATTAAATGTGTAAATGCATGTGTATGCCATTAGGAGGATGTTCCAGATGATGTGAAGAAGGTGATACTCCCCTGTGTCTGGTCTTTGGCCCTGAGCAGCAACCGCAAATCAGAGGTTAATTCCTGGTTTGACGTACGGTTGAGGAACTATCTTAGATTCCTTACCAAGAGCCTCATCAACTCCACCGAAGTGCAGAATGCTTCATGTTTTGCCTTCCAGAAACTGTAAGCCTCTTTTTCACAGTGTCACAAAGCTCATTGACAAATGAACTATTATAGATAGATTAAATGACATGTTAAACACTTGTGTGGTTTTCTTTTTAATTAGGGTTTCTGTAATGGGAAATAACTTCACATACAACAGCTCAGAGTTTGGACAGAGTGATGTGTACACCACTATCAGGACCTACTTGAGAACTGGTAAGATGCACTTTTGAGCAAATATTCAATGTATGATGGCTGTGTATTGTAAAATAGTAAAATAAAGCTAATTCTGTTTTTACCAGAATTCTGTTTTGGTATAAAAGCATGCACACCCAGCTCTACAAAATAATTTTGATTTTTATATTTATATATTTTATTTTTATGTATTGCCTAGTGCAGCTTTAAATGTCTCAGCACCATGGGTCTTATTATTAAAAACTAATTTAAAACTTTTATCTAAAGAAATTTAAATGACAGTTGTGTGTTGTGTTATTTATTGACAATGCTGTGGGTTTTTCCCCTTTTCCAAAGGTTCTGGAGCCAGATGTTACAATGCCAGTGATGCAGAACTAAACTCGACCTCCTGGTTTGTCAACTACATCGGCAACTTTGTGACGTTTATCACTCTGGACGATCTTACCAACTTCGTCTCCACCACTCAAGTATGTCAAGCCTAGGAAAGGTTAAGCCTCCCAAAAATGGTCATGAAAACATTATGAGGAAACTTTTTGAAAGTGACTTGGTTTGCCAGTTGTTATTTGTATGCAAAAGCTGACATAAGTTATATTGGTAAGAGAGAGAGAGTGAACGAGTAAGAGAGAGGCCTATAGTTATTGATCATAATGACCAGCTCCAGCAGTGCTCTGAGAGTTTGGTATTGATATTCACTACCTTACCTTGATATTCACTTTGCCCTTCTATTTTCATTTTACTGTTTAATTATTTACATTTTACTGAGAAATCCAGCAGCATTTTTGAGAAGTAATTTACTGACTTACTTCTTACTGTATTTTATTCAGATTCAAGTCTTCTCGGTGAACCAAGCCAACCTGGAGCTCTTTAACAACACAGTAATCCCAGCCAATGTAACCAACTATTACATCTCACAGCTTTTTGCATTCAGCCTAACCTTCAACCCTTTGAAGTGAGTATCTACTGAATATAAAAAATGTCCAATCACATATAAAAGTTTGTGGACAAATGTTCACCATTCTGTATGTCAAAATGCTTTATATGGATATTTACATGAGGTTACATGTCACATTCCATCTAGGCTTCCAGGCTTTTTCCTGTGCTCTCCTGAAGTCCCAACTGCAGCATATTCCTCTATGAATGAAGCTGATACCATACTCATCTTGAATGTGCTGAAGAAATTCTGTAATGGAACAGAGAACTCTGAGGTACCATCCCCGGATGATTCTACAGGGAAACAGAGATTGTGTTGAACTTTTTTTATTGTCTTTTTATGGATAGAACACAAAAAAAGAAACACATTTATTGTGGAGTTTGGCATTTAGCTCAAAAAATTAAATATTCCTGCAAAGAACTCCATATTATTTCTTATCGTTACCCCTTTTGGTCAGTACAATGCAATAATTTTTACTGTTGACGGTTTCTGCTCAGAGTTTTAAGCTTCATGAAGCGCTCAGTTTTGAATTAATTTGCTTGAGTAGAGTTTACAGTGTCTGTTTACTTTTAGCGTTCTCAGGTAAGTAAAAATGACGTGTGTGCTAGCACTATGAGGGGAGAACAATCTGTCCAGGGCTTTACCATCTTTTTCATCCAGTGTATTGTATGAACTGACTTAGCCTGTCATGATCCTGAACTGGAATAGGATTAGATAAACGGGTGAAGACAGACATAAAAAAATGTCTGTAGCATTTACAAAAGGACATCTTAGAGTCCTCCAAAGACGCAGCCTTACTGTTACTGAGTTACTGAGCCAGAGACCCTGACAGGTTCCACCATGTCTCTGAGTACCTTAGTTAACCTATTTAAAATTCTTAAGAACATGACAGTGGGGAGATCGTCTTGGTTTCATGTCCAAAACTTTAAGTGCACATTATATATCATCTAAAGATAATAATTTTGACAATACTATAAAAATACTTTGCCCGATTATCTTCACAAAGCTCTGATAGATTATTAAAACTATAAAACAGTTAAATGTTCTCAGTCAATTTTTTTGTAACAAGTGTTTTTTTTGTTTCTATAGGTGTCTGCTGCCCTGGCATCCAACCTCCAAACCATCACAGCACAGACATTTGCGACTCTTGGCAGTACCAGTGCAGGCCTGACCAGCAGTCAGATCACTTCAGTTGGCCCGTCAGTGCTGGTTTCCTCTTTATCCACCCTGACAACAGTTAGCACCTGGAACCAAGAGCAAGCCACCACAATCATCCAAACCATAACTGCAGCAGGCTTCCAGGTGAAGGCCCTACTGTCCACCTAACACAGCTTATAAGCTTGTGAAATATTTAATGCTTAAAGCACCTGCCTACCAAATTTCTGTATTTGGTTGAGTGTGGTTTTGTTAAATATAAAATGATCCTGTATTGTATTAAACAGATCAACACTGGATCCTCCCTGGAATCCCTTGGCACACTTGTTGCTGGAGTTCCTGCAAAGACAATAGAAGAAATTCCAGCTTCTGAGCTACTCAGCATCTCCAAGAGCACCACCTTTGTTTCCAACATGCTGGCAGCCCCAGCTGTTGTCCAAGAGACCTTCGTCAAAAAGGTACAAATTCATTTTCTGATTGTACCACAACATAAAGTACAGTCCAGTTATAACTGTCAAGAGGATGTTAGTACCACATATATTTTTCTTCCTGATTCCCTCAAAAGGATGTTTTTAAACTACTTGAACGTTTGACATCAGGGAGACATCGCTGATCTAAGATGGAGATAAAAACACATTTGATACCAATGGTAAATGGTAAATGAGGGTGTGATTTTCTTTTCTCTAAATTATTAACCAAATCCAGAACTGCATTTAATCTCCTGGTAGATCATATCTGTCAACCCAAGTCCTAGCATTGTGGTGCTGAATGTCCCTGATACTATGGCAACTGAGATCCCACCATCCCTGCTGGTATTTTCTGAGGGGACTGCGGACATCAGTGTAATCAACAAAAAGACATGGACGCAAGATCAGGTCAGTATATAGTTTTCCACACAGAGGAGAGTGAACTGGAGTTTGTTTTATCCAGTGTTTTTTTTTTTTTTTTCACAGATGTTTAGGACTGAAATAGGCAGACATGCTAAGGTAACAAATAAAAGTTTTTTCTGGCATTGAATTGTTCTGTTTTTTCTTCTTCTAGGCTGCCATGTTCTTTGGGACACTGGCTAAAACCAACTTTGACATTGAGCAGTAAGTGAATACTAAATAGTCCCATAACTATTTATTTGTTGTGGGGTTTTTTTCCAAGCTCATAAAGGACCTTTTAACTTTGTGGTTTTCCATGCTCTCCCATAGGCTTTCTCCATTTGTGCTGCAAGGCTTCACGTGTACAACAGTCCAGAGTATGACCACAACCATGATCCTGGGCCTGATCCGTGCCAGCAGACCGAGGAAAGGCAGGGCCAAGGTGAACCTGCGGGAATCACAGGTAAAGTCAAACAAAATCTATGTTAAACTAAATTGATTAAATACTTGACTATGGCTCTTTATCTGAAGTGTATAATTAAAAGAAGTTGGATGTACAACACTGGAGTCATAGATTTAAAAAATGGTCTTTTGCGTTATGGTCTATTAAGTTAGTATTGTTCTGTGTTTTCTCATCATTTTCTACAGCTAACTTGCATGTATAACCTGATCAATGGAGACATCTCCCAGAACTTTACCGATTATCCCTCAGACATGCTCCTCTACTTTAGGTAAGTCTGTCTCTGAGCATTTTGTTGTACTGACCTCATAATTTGCCACTGGCTTAAAAAAGTTGATTTTCCATCTTTATTACAGCAGCAAAGATGTCAGGAGAGCTGACTGCAGGTCATACTTCTCTGCACTGGGTGCTGCAGACTTCTCTGTGGCCTCCAGCATTTTGAACAAGGGCTCAGTGCTGCTTAGTGAAGCCAGGACCTGCTTGGTGAGTGCCAATAAAATTAAGGTTTACTACAACAAACAGTTGTTTGTTTCTGTTAGGTGGGTATATGCTGAATCACCATTATATGTGATCAGAGAGCAACAGCATATGGCAGGAAGTATAAAGATGAACATATAACATTTTATATAGATGCATACACTATGTATGAAATAGTTCAAGATATTTCTTGCAAAGCTCGTAAAATGGAGCAAACTAGTCTAGGAAAGGAATTATTTTAGATCTAAATGGTACTTGGTTTCTCTACTTTGGCACTGTTGCACTTTTTTAAGTTAAATACTGTATTTTCAAATGTACAGGGCATAAACAGCATCAGTCTGAGCAGAGACAACGTGGAGGTCCTGGGGAACATGGCCTGTACTTTGGACAGCTCTTACATCGAGAACGCTGATCCTCTCATTCTGGAAAAACTCAAAGCCTGCAAAGACTTCTCTGACAGCCAAGTGGCTGCCATGGAGACGCTGCTGCTGTCTGGGAAAACACCTTACGGGTACAGGAATTAAATCAAAATAAGAGCCATTCAGGGTAGATTTTAAAACATAAGGCTGGTAGTATCAACAAATACTGTGAAAATGTTGAAACCGACAATTAACTGATTCTTTTAAATGAAGTGTTTTCTGTGTAGCCAAAACCTGATAGAATTTATTCCTCTCTGCCAGACACACTGTTGAACTGTGTGACATGTTTCCTCATTACCACAAAGGAACACACACACTGTGGTTTATTTTCAGTCAGTTCCTCATACACCATCTTTCTGCTGTAAATACTCACTAGTGCACAAAAAGCTGAAAATTGCCACCAACAGCTACACCTTTTTGCAGGGGAAAATGGACTTGAGGTTGAATGCCACACACAATAAGGGAGTGGGAAAATACTGAGAAATGGGCAAACACACTGTTGGTTTTGGTCTTTTCTTGGATTTGATGTTAATAAGATAAAAGCCTTTTTCTTTATCTGTGCGGAATATAACATTTAATATCCACAAATCCTCACCATCTTTTATTTGGAGGCATTTAGGTAGATCTTTAATGTCCATGCACCAAATAATAAATCCTGTTCCAATAAGTGTGTGGCAATGGATCAAGCAAGAATATTTCATCTTTTGTTTTCAGAAATGCCACCACCTGGAACCAAGAAACACTGGAGAACCTCGGGATCCTTCCTCTATACTTAACAAGAAACATCTGGGGACAGTTCCAAACTGTATGTGTTGCACTCTTACCTTGATACTGTTCGATTCAGTTTTACATCAAAGTACCACATAAGACATAGCGCATATCCACTTTGTGTTAATAAACTATTCATGTATTTATGTATATATGTCATGTTTTTTTTTCTTTGCAGACAACAAAGAGAAGGTTCCTCAAGACTTTCATGGCCAACCTGAGGAAATCAAAGACAGAGAAGAGGAAGCTCAAGGCGCTGTTTCAACAGATCAGTGCCCTCAAGATAAAAAGAGGAGCAGGTAAAAGTTCATTTTTTTGTGTTTTATTTTACAAAACAGCTTCAGATACTGGACCTGAAACAATTAGTTGAGTAATAGGTCAGTTAATCAAAAGAAAATGAACTGGCAACTATGCTAATAATTTAATATTGGTTTAAAGCAGGGCTATGTAACTTAAGCTGAACAGTGACCCCTATATATGTGGCAGTGGCAGTCAAACTAAAAATTTCACTTTGAGGACATCACCTCAGGCTCTAACTGTAGATTACAGATAACAGTCCCATATTTTACAAAACTGGTGAGTGCGTGTGATACTTGTGTGTCAACATTCAACTTATTTCTCTCATAATTATTCACAAAAGGCTGCACCGTGGGCAACATCACCCAAGTGACAGTTAGTGACCCTTCCTTCCCCTTTGGCTACGACCAGACACAATTTGACCTCTGCCTGGACGTCCCTGTTCTGAAGGACAATCTCTACTCTATTTGCGAGAAGGTGGATGACAACAACTTCCAGACAATCATTCTGAAGAAACTCAACGAGGTAAATGTTGTGTAGTTGGCTGCAAATATTATTGGCTGCTTAGTATTCAGAGTCATACTAAGCAGCCAATAATATAAGCATACTAAGACATAAGAGTCTTAGTATGAAGACTGTGCACAGCTGAACAAAAGTGTTAACAAACTAAGTTATCATCATGTCGTAGTAACACTGGCAATGCAGTTGTGGTAATGTTGATATACTGTATATACTGGGGTAATTTCTATTCATGAAGGATATATTTCAGTACACTACCATATGTTACTCCACATTCTCTGCTCTCCCAGGCATACCCATCCGGTGTTTCTGATAGTGAGGTCCAAGTGCTCGGCTCAGTGTCACGTGTGGCATCCCTTGAGGACATTTCCAAGTGGAACATCACCAGCACTGACACCCTGGCAGCTCTCATGAAAGCTAAGGATGGATCATGGGAGGCAGCAAAAGTACAGTGTTAAAGGATTATGCAAACTGCAAAACATCAGAATTTAGAATCTTAATCCTTATTTACCGTGTGATAACAGATCCTCATACCTGTATACGCTGGCTTACTCAAGCTGCTTTCTTTAATGTTGTCTAGAGCAAAGCAATCATCACTAAGTATCTGAATACTTCTGGAAACACCCTTGGCAGCACTGAGCTCAACAGCATTGACTCCAACCTGTGCTCCTTAGACATCAGCACACTGAACACCATCACCCCAATCAGTATCAGGTGGGCGTCAGCAAGTAGCTCAAAGATGCCAAAGCGTGGCCACTGTGAATGATGATTTAGACCTAACACCGTATATTACTTTCTTGTCAGAAATGCCAAACCTCTGAATGTGGCGTCATGTTCGTTGGAACAGAAGAGAGTCCTGTATGAGATCAGCAACACTTCCTTCAGCTCACAGCGTGCCAGTCCCACCTCTTTTTACAATTTAATTATGCCCTATCTAGGTAAGAATGCATTTTGCCTGTCTTTCTGGTTGTTTCTCTGCCTTACATAAAATTCATCTCTTAATTTCCTGTTTTCCTTTCTGTTCTCACAGGTGGAGCACCTCTGTCAGACATAGTAGCACTGTCAACCCAGAACGTTAGTATGGATGTAGACACTTTCCGGAGCCTGGATCCTGACGTGATTGCTGTAAGGATGTTTGTTAAAGAGCCAGTGGTTTGGAAATGTACTGTCTATTTATTTGTTTTCTTGTAAAGACACCGCAACTGAGCAGAGGCCATGCTCTGCTATTTGGGGGTCTGAGGGTAATTAGAGCCTGAGGGATTTTATCTTAGATTACTGAATCCAAAAATGAAAGGAATAAGCCTGTTTGTTTTCTTGCCAGAAGTTAGATGAAAAGATTGATAACTTTCTCATATCTGTTCATTAAAAGCTGGTTCACATAGCTTAGCATAGAGACTAGAAGCAGGGAGGAACACCTGCCTGGTTCTTTCCAAAGCTAACAAAATCTGCCTGCCATCACCTCCTACTACTTAACATATCTTATTTGCTTAATCTGTACAAAAACCATATAGTATAACTGAAGATAGAAGTATGAGTATCAAAATGGCAATTTGTTGTTTTGCAACGGGCGAGCTAACCCTCCACACTTTCTAAGCTACCCAGCTGCTGGTTGTAGCATTATGTCTAACATCTTTTCAAGAATACAGTGTAAGTTAGTTTACATTTGTCACAAATCTTATCTTGGCCTCTGTAGTTAGGTCTTTGAAATGACGACAGGTTGCAAGGTGATGGGTTATATTAATTTGTAATTTGTAACTCTTTCTAGTTACCATAACATGCTTTATACGCTAGTTTATTGAGTGCAAAAGAAGCTGCTGAACTTGAACATAATGGATTTTGAAAATACTATGAATGGTTTACACCAAAAGTGTCTCTAAGACATGAAACAGCTTTCTTTTAAATCTATGGTATTGTCCCTGTTGTTCATTGTCCAGTGTGTAAAAACTTCCAACCAATTCTCTTCATTTTTTCATTTGAAATGCTCAGAGCTTGACTGTGACCACTGTCCAAGGCCTCATGGGTAGCCATCTACAAGATCTGAAGGTGTTCGAGAACGACACTGTGATTCAGGCCTGGGTGAACAGGCAGCTGCAGTCAGAACTGGACAAGCTGGCCCTGAACCTAACCACCAACAGAACCGACCCAACTATTGCACCACCCAGTTCAGCAACAGAATCAACATCAGCACCACCAACAGGATCATCAAGCACTGTTACAGACACACAGGGTAAAAATGCATATCCTCTGTATTTATTTAAGTGAGTTAAGGCTTTGTGCTTAAACTTAAGCATTCAGTATTGCAAGTAGCTGTAAGCTTCATCTTGAGTGAGAACAAACATTTAAGAGGCCAGAGGGGAAAAGCAAGGGTAACAACTTTCAGGTGTTACAACTAATTTTGTGTTGTTTAAAAAAGACAAATATGCCTTCTAAAGTTGGCCGAAATATTTGTTCCAATTAAAAAAAAAAATTAACAACAAAAATTAGTCTTTTTAAACAAATAGCATACTAATGACCTGCAGCCGACACTGATGGACAGTTTTCAGCCACCAGAGGACACAAGCGCACTGCAGCCTGTGTTTGTGAACATTTCAGTGACAAGAACAAGAATATTCATGGCAATGTTACGATAATGCACCTTGTATTTATTTAGCATGGCCACAGTATCTAGTGTTTGTTAATGCACCATTTGCAACATGCAACATAGTGGTTTGACGGCAGATAGTAGCACAACATTGTTTCACATGACAGTGCACCAACTAACTAGATTCAATCTCATCCACAGGAAGTACAAACTTGACCATTACTGTAACAGCAACAAACGGTGAGCAACTACAACTTGCTTCTACTTTACAGTTTACCCACTGTATACTCAAATGATGTCATGAAATGACTCAAAATTAGGACAAGAACTGTTAAAGTAATATACAATTCAGCTTCTGTGATAAATTAAATTTCTAATTGTATGTTTTTGGTTTCTTCTAGTTACAAGCACAAGTCGTGGAACAGAGCTTGCAAAAAACCCAGCATCCATATTCCTGGCTGTTGTGCTGACTGTGCTACAAATAGTACAACAACCAGCCTAAATACATGTGTGACTTTAGCATCCTAATCAATAATCAATAATTATTCACTTACTTTTTCAGTAATTCACTGAGTGTGATTCATTAATGTTATTTATTCGAGCCTAAAGAAAATTGCTTCATTGCAGCTGCTTCATTTTTGCTTCACTCTTATCTCTTCATATTATAAAACAATCACAGGAATCTAAATAATATATTTTAAGTGGTGATCAGGATTTTACTCTATTTGCTGGAATTTTGAAATTAAGGACTGCCAATAATAAAATTTATTTTTAATAATAATTATTATCCCAAACTTACTGCATTATCTATTAATCTATTAATTGAAACTGTATTTCTTTTCATTAATAAATGCATACTAATAAATATCTGATTCTTGTGTTTCTGTATCTTTGAGCAGATTATAAAGAAATTCAATACATGATTTTTATGGATTTTACTCCACAGTCAAATCCATTAATAGCTAAAAGATAATCTGGAAAATTGTCTTCCTTTCTAAATTTGGACTGAAAGATTAAGAGTCTAGGTCATTTTAAGTCTGCATATTTATATATGGAACACAAAGAAGTGCTCAAAAGGCAACACAGAAGTTTGTTTTTCAGTCCTAACATGTATCTAGAAAATAAATACCTCAAAAGCCATTATTTGTGTGTAGGCTATATCATGTTAAATAAGGTTAAGGTTAAGGTTAAAGCTATAAAGAAATATTTATAAACAACAAAACTGTTTGGATAATGTCTTTATTTTGTAAAGAACAAAGTGATTTAAAAAAAAAAGAAAGTGTGTTAGTCCATTAGTCTACAGAAAATGTATTAACCCATTCAAAATGTAAAAGTATGTTAAAAAATGCTAGTCTACCCCCCGAGAGATTAGCATGCTAACACGCTCTCATTGTCAACTTTCTAGTAACATGCTGATATTTAGCAGGTGCAGCATTTACCATAGTCGCCATCTCAGTTTAGCACTTTAGGTTGCTAACATTTGCAAATTACAACTGAGTAAAGCTGAGAAAGTATCATGGGACAGGTTCTATTTTCAGATTAACTTGATTTTATAGTATATTCATGGTTCCAATTTGGTTTTTATACAGTTCTCTCTAAACTGAGTCTTAAAAAAAATAAAAAATACTTCAGTACTCAGTGTGGGATTTGTAACAAATGTAACATTTGAATAACCACAGTAAAAATGACAACATGCTCCTCAGCAGTGGAAAAATGCATGTACCATTGTCTGTAACAAGTAAGCAAAGTTGCAGATTGTCAGTGCTGTTGTGATTTCAAAAATTAGTAGCCTTTATCTGCTACACTGTGTGTGTCTGTCCCATTTGTTCTCCCACTCTACTTTGAGTTACTTACTTTCTAAACCATGTCCTAATAACTTTGCAGAAGACTATATTTTGTATTTTATTTCTCTTTCATATCATCTGTTGCTGTAATGCCAAGTGAATCCTGCAGCTCATCGCTCTTCGGTCAGCTTAAGTGTACATGGAAAGGTACATCCACTGTAAACAAAGACAGGATAGATCATTCATGTGTTTGAGTGTCATATTGCTTAAAACCATGCCTTTTTCATCACAGAAGACTGAAAATGTAGTACAAACATGCCGGATTTTTAAGGACAACACACTAGAGGAATGGTACTTTAAAGAAAGACTATTTTCAAATCAACTTCTGTGCAGGTAATGAAAGGTTAAAACCATAAACTACCGTCAAATTTATAGAAATGTTCATCACCTCTGACTTGCCGAGAGTCATGTTCAATCCATCAGACAACTGGCCAAAGATTTCTATTGAAAAAGACAGAAATTGTTATTTCTCCAGAAACTGTGAAGGCAAGACATGCACATGTGATAGCAGACGTTCAAAATGTCACTCTCATCAGCAGGACGACTTTATCTTTGCCTGCTCTGCTGCCTCGTGTGAAATAATGGCAGACTGCTGTTAGTGGACACTATGTGCATGTGTCATCCATGGAAGGAATGAATGAACTATTGACTGGATCTACAGGTGTTTTGCATCTCAAACATTTTTGTTGCTAATTAACATAACATAATCTTCATGGTGGCTGCTGCAGCTCCATTGTCTTCTTCTCCTTCCTCTAGTTCCAGATCTCTCTGTGTTCTTTACCTGCCCACTATCAGCCACCATTAAGAACTCCCCTTCTGCTCATCACCTGACCAATCACTTCAATAACCAGCTGCACCTCATCAGCAATTAGCCTCAGTCTATACAGAAGGCAGGTCACTCTTAATTCACCCACTAGTCAACTGCTTGTTCTTCCTCAGTGTTTCACTTCCTTCAGTAAATGCAGTAGTGAATGCTGAGGAGGAGCACCACTCAAAACATTCAAAAAGAAGAATAAAATAGACATCTCAGAATTTACATATCTACATTAAGTGTTTTCCACTGCCATCTGCAGTCCAGATGTACTCACGGTACATGCAGTCAAAACGAAGGATGAGACTGATGAAACTCTCCAGTGTTATGTGTCCAGAGGAGGCACCGTAGCGCAGAGCCATCAAATTCAGCATGTCATCACTCATTCTCTTTCCTGACCAACACACACACATACAGGACAAGGGTTCAGGGAACATTTTATTTTAGCAACTGTTATTTTCATTATTGATTCACCTGCAGATTTTATTTTATTTGATTGAGCCATGGCACTGTCACACTGTCATAGCTTACTGGGACAGTTGAATAGGACAAAGCCATCATTAATGTCATTGTCGACACCTGTCCTTTTCCTGCTATGACAAGTCAAAAGGTCTGCTGTGAAAAAGGCCTGTTGTGCTTTGACTGTCCATGTTAGCATGTGGATAAGTCAAATGCACCTTGGCTCTGTTTAAATAATTCAGTGTTTATCATCATTGTGTCCCTAATCTGTTTAAATCAGTTTGTCAAACACATAAGCAGATGATGACGTCATTGAAATACAGAAGACAGACAAACATGCTGTACTATTATAACTAATTAACTGAACAGTTTGGAGTACAGCTGGTAAACTCTTGCCAAACATTAAGATAGTTCCTGGTGCATGCCCAATCTTCTGCCCCACAGCAAGGGGAAATTGGCATGAATCAATTGCACCTGGGGGCCTTCACACAAGAGTTTGAATACATTTACTATTAGTGACTGTTTTATTTGTGAAGGATCTGAATACTTCTTCCACAGCTGGTATACACACTGTTCACCTGGCAAATTCAAAGTTAAGCTTTTGTATTTTCTGTTTTTGTGCACCATTCATCAGATTTAAAATAAGGGGGATAAGTCCCAGGATGGTTCACTTATGTGTGTCCATAGTAGACAAAAAGGACTCTCTACCTGTGGCCATGATTGCATTCCTGAGCTCACTCAGTGACAGTGTTCCTGTTTGTGAAACATCAGTGCGGAAGAAAATGTCCTGAGTAAAGAGAAAACTATTTGTTATGTGAAATTCTGAGCCCAAAACAGCAAGAACACACAAACCCCAATTAAGCAAATTAAGATGAATCCCAACCCTATAATTAATGTCTGTAATTACTGGAAACAATGAGTCATGATTTGTTCTATTATGAAATTTTTAACCTTTACTTGGTTCCTACCTTGTATGTGACCACCTTCTTCCACAGACGCACAAATTCCTCACCATTCAGTTTGCCTGTGATAGATGTCTTTAACCCAGCGTTATGGTATTAAAACAGCACATTCTGTTTCACGTCTTGAAGCCTGACCATTAAATCTGTTCGTGTCTATTAAATTAAACAAAAGAGCCGAAAGGATTGACATGTGTCCTACTTTGCAGCTGAGACTGAGAGAAAGGGAGAAAAGAAAACCACAGTTTTCTAGTAGCCTACAGCAGGTCACAACAAATACCCATGAGAGGATACATCCATCAGAGCAACCATACTGCGACAGGCATCAATGCTGAAGCCTCCAGATTTCAAGTCTCCTAAACAAAAAACAAACAAAAAAATATATGTGTGTGTGTGTGTGTGTGTGTGTGTGTGTGTGTGTGTGTGTGTGCGCGCGTGCGTGTGTAGCACTGCACTCAATTTGGCCAAACACAGCAGTAACAGAAAGGATTATATGTATGTGATGTGAAATGATATATATTTATTTTTTGAACTGAAGATTTATAGTCCAAACCTTTCAGGATTCTGTCATTTAGAATCATCTGGAGCTGCTCAGGTATTCTTTCTTTTCTCTCTGTTTGTTAATGTGAAGCTTCTGGAATCATTTCCAGAAGCTGGTAAATATG
>JBBMJY010000009.1:16266637-16291964 GCA_037833715.1 Toxotes lorentzi | reverse complement strand
ACGTGTTGGTTGTCATTCACAGTTACCTTTATATTGTGGCTGGATATAATACGATGTGGTTGGATATAAGACTATAATATGCTACACCTTTATAGGTGCTGTTAAAAGAAGGTTTCTATGACTGCTGATTCAACAAAGAAACAATAAAGAAAAAAAAATAATGCCATAGTTCAAATAGAAAATACAGTGCATAGATGATTATGTGTCTATAGTAAAACTACATTCACAATATTTTTTTATTATTAAGTACGATAATTCACTTTCTTGCTGAGGGTTAGATGAGAGGTTTAATACCGCTCTCATGTCTGTATACTAAACATGAAGATACAGCAAGTAAATGCTTCGCTTAGTGTGACTTAGCACAAAGAAAGGAAGCTGTAGGAAACGGTTAGCCTGATTCTGTCTAAAAGTAAATAAAAATCCACCCACCAGATCCTCTAAAGTTCACAAATTAACATGTTAAATCTTGTTGTTTTAATCTGGACAAAAGCAAAAATAAAAAGGTGGGGGAAGGGTGTCTGACTGTTTCTTAGCCTGGCTGAGACTTCAATTGGCTGCTGCTACTACATCTGGAAGCGAGAAAAGATCTAGTCATTGAACTCTCAACAAGAATTATATTATTCTTGTTGAAGAATAATATAAAATATTACATATTTCCCAAAATGGCGACCTATGTCTTTAAGACGTGCAAATTACCTTGTCAGAGTACTGACGGAAAATGGTTCTCTTATTTTCGTCATCCACTCCACTTTCTGCTGGTACAAGCTGCAAAAGACTGAGTGCTTTCAGTTCCAGATGAAATAATGTACTGGGCAATATGTACAGTATGTGTCATGTATTATCTATGTACAGTAAACATGTCAGTACAGTAAACAGCATGGAACAAACCAACAATACCAAAATAATATGAACATCGACAAAATATTTGAAAAACATTGCGCACCTCTTCTTCTTCCATGTGTTCGTGGCTGTGGCCACCAGAATTCTCACTGAGAGGAAAGAATTGGAGTTAAGAATCGGATGGTATCTGAACGCAGCAATTTTACTGTGAGGTCAGGACTTCTGGAGAGCTAGCTACCAGATAGTCAGTAAATCCCTCCAAATTCTTGGCCTGCTTGTGAAACCACAATACCTTCTCTTCTATTTCTGAATGACTTACTGGATGTGGGTCTCTGCCTTGGACAGGATGGTCAGGATGAAGGAGGCTGTCTCATTGGGATTAAAGGTGGACGGCACAATCAGGTATTCACCAGGCTTTAGCATGAGGAACTCCATCACCTCACGAGCGTTCACGTAGGTTTTAGTTTGGGCCACAGGTCTGTTTCTGCGGAAGAAAGAGGCTGGGAACTTCCCTCTCTCCGCCTTGAACTGCAATGCCAGTAATAAGTAGATGCTTAATTTCTATGCATCTCATCTCAGTCTCCAGTATAGATGAGCAATGTTTACTGTGTAGGAAGACTGGGATAAAAATGTTACTCACTTCTTCAGTCACCTTGGATGAAATAAGTGGAAAATTAGTTCATTTTGGGGACAAAACAAAACAATTATTCCAAGTGAAATCATGAAAGTATGAAAACATTAAAATATTGCAAATGCAAATCGTGGAATTTAATTTAATCACTTTTAGGGTTTATAGGGGTTTTATTTACCAAAATTCAAGTACATCTGCTGCAGATATTTTCTATTGTTTTGTTGATGAGCCACAAAGCTGTACTTTTTACTAAACATACTCCTCGAAGCTAACTTTGGAAACCAGTACTAATGTTCCAATGCATTAAACATGATGACACGCAATGGCTGAGCATACGTAATGGTTTCTTTTTTGTTTTTATTTAATTTGAGTATTTTCAACAGCTACTTTCCTTGTCTGTGGAAGGTGTATTTATAATAGTCCACCGACTGTGACAGAAACAAAAACCAAAGGATGAAGAGCAATATTCACCTCGAATACTGAGAATCCAATGTGGAGATTTTGGACCAGACGTCTGTTCCTCTTGTCAGGCTTTTGCATGAGAGACACCAGCATGTTTTTTTCACCCTGTTTTTCAGAACACTCACTGAGTAATTTGTCAATCTTGATCCGATACTGTGGATTAGTCCAGAAGCTCCCTGGAGTGAAGAAGGCAAAAAACTTTATACCATTTTGCCAAAAGTAGGCTGAATCAGGTGAATAATTTAAAAAGGTAAAAACAAGTAGCAATGACAAACTGAAAAACTGAGCAGAACAAGAGACTAATCAGACATCCCATCTCCTTTCTCTATGATAAAGTCTGGTGTGTGCCACTGGAATAATTATAGATTTTGAATGAGATCAATTATCATCAGTTAATAACTTTGTGCCACTTTTTCCAAAAAGTGATTATGAAGTGATCAATTAAATCACAGTTTATTAAAAACATAATTTAATTTGCAAATTATTAACTCAGTTCTTTAGTCAGTTTCCATTTTGTGACTGCTTTAAAGTATTTTTTTTTAGATAGTATAGAGCAGACATATTCAAACTGTATGAGGCAGTTTTGCATAACTCCAGATATTCTGAAAATACCAAGGTTATTCATGCATCCTCCAGCAGTGGTTCCTGCAACCCATCTGCCCTCATAGAATGAGGTCTTCCAATGGCAAGAGGAGCTTCCATCAAGGAAGTCAGGACAGAGGCAGCAGATGTCAAGGTCTGTGTAGAATCTACAGAAGTCCTCCAGGGTCATCCTGTTGAAATCAGACATTTATTTTGATTAGTGTTCTTAGTTTGATTAGTACAAAAGAATTGGAGATTCACTTGATCCTAAAAAAAATCTTTCTATCTTTATTATATTTATACTCTAGTTAATTGAGGAAAGATGTTCAAATACTATTTACACAAATGCTTAATTGTTTTGTAGATGTTAGTGAAATGATTATCAAATTACAAAAATCCAATTTAAATTATAGTGTAAATTATAATTAAATTCTAATGGATCTCTTGGTTTCTTTAATGAAAAAATATGTATGGATCCCACTCTCATGTCTGCTTTTGTACATGGTACCTGATACACTGTGCTGTTACAAAACACGTTGCATTTGCCATTTTTAGAAATGAAATGACATTTAGATTTTAACATGCTTACCAAAATTCCCCATCATCTCTCACTGAAAGGCACATCTCACGATCTTCAGGGCTCACAGCATGCCACAAAGGCGACCTTTAGAGACAAAAGAAATTTAAATATAAATTGTTCTCACATCAACATTACCATTAACATAACACAATACACCTAGCATATTGTAGATGGCTTTTTTGAAACCACCTAGTTTAGGTTGAGCTTGAAGACCATAAATTCTTTAGTTCAGGTCTAACAAAAAGAAACTCTCAACTTACATTATGGAAAGTGTAGGATCCTGTTTTCATGGAGCTTGTCCCTGCATACTAGTCGAGATATCTTGGTTTCTTATGCATTATCTTGACCTTACTTACATACTAAGAAGTATGAAGAAGCTGTGCTTACTGATCACTCCAGTCTCCAGTCCACTCTCCTTTGCCCCAGGGGTTCCACAAACGCACCAGGTTTACGGGTCTCCCTTGGGTCATCACCTGAGCAGCAGTCATCACCAAAGCAAGTACCAGTGTTATTTATATAAATTACAGGCTTGTTACAGATGCAGTGCCTGTGAGGCAAACGCTGTCCTTCACCTGTTTCACACCCGTGACAGTGTAAGCATGGCCTTGGACCAGTCCATTTGGTAGTACGGTGTTGGCGGATGTCTCCTACAGACAGAGATATGTCATCACTGCAAGGAGTTTTG
This sequence comes from Toxotes lorentzi, assembly GCA_037833715.1. Lineage (NCBI taxonomy): Eukaryota > Metazoa > Chordata > Actinopteri > Toxotidae > Toxotes > Toxotes lorentzi. Next base: position 16,288,184 of record JBBMJY010000009.1, on the reverse strand, counting down.
CCAACACGTAGTAACAATTAATTGAGTAAACTGAAAGCCAAATTAAATTACAATCACAAAAAAATTACTTCTTTTTCCCAAGTAACATTAGAGATAACCTCTCACCAGACACACCTATTTCTGGGAACATTTGTGTACGTACCTTTTAAACACCCTAACTGCACCCTTTCTTTCTTCCTCATTACTACACCATGTCTCTAGCCTCTAGCACTTAGTCTTTTCATCCAGTGAAAAGAGCATGTACTATCATGACTTATAATCTGTGCACGGATCATAATAATAAAGTAAATTAAAATATTGCCATGCATTGTTTTAATCATAGCTTTTATTTCCATGTTTTTTTCTATGTATTTTCTGTATTGATAAAAACACAGCCCAAAAGTATTTCCAATGGTAAATTCTGAAAAACAATAGGTGTTTGAGAGAGATACTATTCACAAAGCACCTTTCATTTTCCTTCCTTCTTTACTATGTGTTTCTCTTCCTGAGGAGATCAGAATAGCTATTTCTCAGTCTCGGACTGTCAAGGGAAATTTGCATATAGCTGAAAGCTTCTTGTATTCTACAGGTCATGCTGCTGAGTCACTGAACCTTGGCAGCCACTTCTAGCCTATACATTGAGGTTCAGTTCACAATGACTGGTGTCATCCTGGCACCTCTCCAGTCTTTCATTCCATGCGTATGAATGGGGGAGTTGTCGATATGTTCACTGAGTGCAGCCATGCTATCAAAATGTTTTCATTATCCTGCTATGACAAGTGAAAAGAAAAGTCTGTTATCACATCCAGTGTCCATCTTAGATATTGCATTAAGACAACCTTTGTAACTATGGGCTAAGATTAATACGCTTTTATAAAACAGGCCCTTAGTCTCTTGCACAGACACCCTTAAATGTTTCAGCAAAGTTTATAACAGCAAAATCAACCAGCTTTGTGGTTCTGTGTGATATATTCGTGCTTACCCCCTGAGGTGTACCACAGCCCATCAGTGTGCTAGATTGGCCAGCTCTGCACATCAGCTCCCACAGGTTTGGAGGAGGATCTGACAGCTGGATGCACATGTGAACACCACCAGTGAAGTCCACCAAAGCCTCAGCAGGTGTTCCAGCATTCATGTCTGAGTAGGAACCACACACCCTGACAGTGGGCGTGAAATTACGTTTACAGACTTTCTGAAAATAAGGCCAATCTCACTCTGAGTAAAGAGATTTTATGACTGAGAAATAATGCACTGTTTTCTCTCCATACTTGGCATAGGCTTTCTCCAGTAAAGCAGGCCAGAATTCCGTTGGGTCGTTGGAGTGGACAAAGATTAGTCTGCCATTGATTGTTGGTAGCTTGTCATCAATGACAACATCCACCCACCTTCCAAATCTCCAGAACTGAACAGTTAACAAAGAAGAGAATATGAAGAGGTTTATAGTAAAATGAGATGTTTACCATAACTGTTTGTAATGACTATTGGTTTACCCTGAAGTGGAACAGTCCACAGTAGTCCTCATCAAATTTTTGTTCAGTAGGAACAACTTGCTTGAGGATGGAATTCTGGAACGTCAGAGCTCCAATAGATGCAAGAAACCAGCAGTTTCCTGAATTAAACAACAAAAAAAAGTCAGAGTTTTCAGAACAATGTGCTATGCAAGCATGACAGTACAATTTGAATAGACAGGTTCTTGCAAGAGAAATTTCCCTGCTCCAACTGTCACAAGATTACAGATGAGAGTAGGCTATGTAAACATGAACACCTACCTGTAACATTGCACTGGCACTGTGAGAAAAAAAATTAGAATTACAATATTTGAATTACCTCTCTGGGTTGGATGTGAGGGTGTTGTGTATTAATGTAGCCTCAAATACCAGTCGTTTCCAGTTTTGATTTGCTAGCATATAAACTTGCAGTACCTTGATTCCTTGAATTATGATCAAATTCAAATTTATATGTAACTAAGAAAAAATATATTATAAAAGGGGAGTTCTTTCCTGTGTAGCCAAGAGACCTATCCACAAAGCCAGAGAATGGAGATGAAATGGAGAGGCTTGCAGATTTTGCAACGCTTTCTTCCAAAGTTTGTTATGACTATTGGACCAAACCAAACAATAACAGCACAGCCCAGTGTCGGTTTGGTGATTTTCATGGGACAACATACCTCAGTGTGTATAAAAGTGTTTTTATCTCATTGTACAAACTGTATGTTGCAATAATATATATATGTAGCAAGATATGCAAGATCTCATGGATATTTCTTGGCAAAGGTTTCCTAAAGAGATTACTGAAGAAGAGATGTTTGAACATTTTCAAAACACTCGATTTGTGCAGTTCACTGCAGATGTGAACTTCAGCTCCTTTTATGATATGTAGCTCTCTGACCTTTTGTCTTTTCTACCTGTTGTTTGCATTGCCATCTGTTGATGGCATCACTGGAAAACTAATCTATAATTACAAATGAAGCAACTTCCTTACCGACCAAACCTTGACCGAAGTCAAATCTGGAGATGCCATCAACAATCAAAGATGGATTGGAAACAATTTTCTGAAACAGAGGAATTGTTGAGAACACAAAACTTGTTAAAGGTTTTACATTACCACTGTCAAAAAACAATACAGTACTACACTACAACTATGACCTGCTTTTGTCAGGTTTGTCTTTGATCTCAATTGTTTATCCTTAATAATTTCTATATGCTATATTTCTATATTAATACTGAACCAAAAGAGTCATGGTTATGTGAAAGGGTTCCTAGTGCTGCGGATGTGGCTCAGAACAACTTCTGTAAAAAACTTACTTTGCATTGAAAGCACTCACCGTTGGTCTCAACCACTCAACTTGGACCAGGTCAGAAGACGTCAGTATCCCTTGGCCAATGGAGTTCCTGTCAGGGGGGAACATCTCGTCAATGTACCTTACCCGTCGGATGAGACAGTACTGTTTCAGCTGCTGGAAGTCTTGGTTGAGGAACTTCTCAGGGTTGGTGACGGTCCCATAACCATCTTTCTTCTGACGTGCATTGATGATGTTCATACACACACCCGGGGGAGGCATTGCTGCAGTGGTTGAGATCTGTTAAGAAAAACCTGATTTCAAACAATCTTGACATTAAATAAATAATTTTGTCTTTTATCCTGTTCTATTTAACATTTACATAATTCCGTTGGACCATGTTATACAAAATAACAATATAAACAGCTATAATTATTCAGACGACACCCAAATTTACCTTGCTCTGTAACCCAGAGATTATAGTCCTATAGATTGTCACTGCAAGGGAACTGAATAAATAAATAGTTGGATGTGCCTGAACTTTCTCCAGTGAAATACAGACAAAACTGAGATAACTGTCTTTGTTGCAAATGAAGGAAGGCTGAGAGTTAGTGCTCATCTCTACTCTCTGACTCTGAAAACCAAGTCAGAATGTGTAGTTTTAAACTTTAACAGGTCAAATCAATTAATAATCTGCATTCTGCAAACTTAAAAATCAGGTCTAGACAGGACTTATAGTGGCTTATAGTGAGTTATAATGGCATGTTTTCATTTCCAGCAGGTTGGATTACTTTTCTCAGGTCTCAACACCCACCCCCAAAAAAGACTCCGACAGCTTAAGCTCATCCAGAATGCCAAACAAAGAGCAAGAAAAGTGAACACAGAGAATTGAGCTCACAGTAGTGCTGCTTCTCTATAAGTCTCCTAACAGCTTAGGATCAAAATCAGCCCTGTCTCCTAGAAATCGTGTGTGTACAGTTAAACAGCAACAGTAATGTTCGCTTTTTAATTAGTTAGTGCTATAAATATTAACATATTTGAAAAATATGTAAATTAACAAAGTTAGTTAAAGTTAATACAAAGTACAGCGTCTCTCCGACTCCAGCAGACGACATGGTGATTAATCTGGCTCTGCAGCTACAGTAATGTCAAATAACAAAATGAATGAGAAGTAAAAGACACTGTGCACTGCCAGTCATGGTTGTTACTTAAGATTGTAGGAACAGTCATTTTCATTTTCTAAAATGTAACATTTCAAAATGACAATACCACAACTTGCCTAGCTGTGAGCAAACTGACCTGTTAAAAATGTTACTGCTACGTGAAGATCTTAATCTTACCTCACCAGTCACAGAGAGAAAATGCTGAGCATGCTTACAGCACCTGCAAGCGCCTGAGACATTCATTTAGGAAACTCTACCCGAGGCTTTACCTGGAGCAGACAGACAAACCTACAGATACACAGACAGACAGAGAGGCGGGGTTTGTGTGTGTGTGTGTGTGTGTGTGTGTGTGTGTGTGTGTGTGTGTGTGTGTGTGTGTGTGTGTGTGTGTGTGTGGTGGGGCAGGGGGAGGGGTAGCATGTCATGATAAGATTAATAACAAGAAGATGAAGAGCAGTAATGTGACTGATAATAACAGACTAACAATAATGATAAATCTAATAAAAATAAGACAACAACTTGGAGTAGTAATAATAATAATACATCATGGAAAGTCCCCAGGCAGTCGGGAATGGTTCAGGCAAGCCTGAGCTGGTCCTGACTACAAGCCTTACCGAAAAGGAAAATTTTTATCCCACGCTTAAATGTGGAGAGGGTGTCTGCCTCCTGGACCCAAACTGACAGATGGATCCACAGAATAGGAACCTGACAGCTGAAGGCTCTGCCTCCCACACTGACTTTGGAGACTCTATGAACCACAAGTAAGCTGCATTCTGGGAGTGCAGGGTTCTAGTGGGGTAATAGGATACTATGAACTCTGAAGGATATGATGGTGCCTAAACACTAAGGGATTTGTAGATGAGGAGGAGGATTTTAAATTCTATTCTGGATTTTACAGGGAGCCAGTTCCCGTGCCTCAGCATTTTGAAACAACTTAAGTCTTTAGAGACGTTTTGGCACAGGCTGATTCTAAGAAACTGCAATAGTCTAACTTCAAAGTAACAAAGACACGGACCAATTTTTCTGGAGACAGGATATACCTGATATTTGCAGTGTGAACCTAGTTTTCTGTGAGGTTCACACGACATATCCTGATCAAAGATAACCTTTTATGGTTGTGCTGGAGGCCAGGGCAATGCCGCACTCATTAATAAAACACTCCAGTGAGCTTTCATTAAAGCACCCTGTACGTGCAAATTGATAGATTCATTCTGTGCAGACTGGTTCAAATGTTTAGGACATTAAGCTTCACAGCATTTAATTGACATATAAAACTGTCACATGAACAACACTGGCTGCTTGCAAAGTAAATCTAACACTATTGTCTCTGCATGTAATGACACCTCATTACATGCAGAGACATGTACTCTTTTCTTAGGGCTGCTGGCTGCCTTACAGTGGTAGAACCACTAGTTTGTGAGACCTGCAATGATTTTTTTTTCTCAAAAAAGTTTTACAAAGTCATTCTTATATAAGGAAGATTCACCCATTATTTGTACCTTACCCTGTTGTTGGTGATGGGTGTGGTGGATGTATTGTAAACAAGCTTGCATCAAGTGGTAGGTGATCCTTGACAAGCTGCGTGTTTGTCACAGGGCTAACGCATACAAAGACAAACAGGCATTCACATGCAAATTCACACCTAAAGTCCACGTAGAAGTTACAGCTCACCCAACCTGTACGTCTTCAAAGGATAAAACCCTTGTAAACACAGGGAAAACAAATATCACATGATAAGGCGCAAGCTTTCTAGGGCAAGTGTTGCTGTCACACTGATATTTTTTTTTTTAAATGAATGGATTTTTATTAGTTTTCTGCAGTGTGAGAGACAGGCTAAGGTAGATACTTTTTTCTTTCACTTTTTCTAAAATGTATTTTTGAGGCTGGTAGAGCTCAAAGTACCTGGTACACACAGAAACAGACTGCTAGGATTACTTAAGATCCAATGCCGAACCCACAAAAAAAGTCAGATTAAAGACAAAAAGTATTTAAAATTGTGCCATTAACACCATTTTTGGGACATTTTTTACATTAAGCATTTAAAAAATGTAATCTTCTATTAGGGCCCACAAACTATTGTGCTCACGTTACCTCAAATGCATACATGCAATTTTACATCATGTGTAGTGATGCATGGATGCAACACTGACTGCTGCTCTAAACAGTCCATGTACCAGTTTGTCCAGAGTGTAACTGCATGAGTGGTCTCACAGTAAGACCTTCAGGCTGTTTTGAGCCACAAGAGGGCAGAAGTGCAAATTTATGTTCAAAATCTTACTGCGTTTGAATTAAGATTCAACCTTTTGTTTTATTTTTAACATCCAATGGTTTGAAAGTTAACAGATAAAGGAAATCTTTCCATGTAGTTGAGCCGTACCTTGTAAAACTACCTGCTTAAACAATCTCATGGAGCAAGACATTCTTTCAAAATTATCAAGTTTAATTACTTTACCTCTCACAGCCTTGGATAATCTCAGGGTTTACATGATTAATAATATAGACTTTAGGTGCACTACAAAAAAGAGAAAAGAGAAATCTTTGTTTTGTTTAAGAGTTTTGCGTGGCATTGCTCCGGCCTGCTTTAACACCTGGATATTAGTAATTTAATATTAATATTAAGTAATTAAAAAATAATAAAAGTAAATTGTTTAAATTTGTAGGAAACATGGTGAGTAAGAGAAGGATAACATAGAATAGGTGACAATTCTCACACAATTCGTTTTTCATTATCACTAGTTTTTATTTTTAAAAAAAATTACAAATGAGCTCGTCAAATGTGTTTAACATAAATCTACTGATAATACCAAAAAAAAGCAGTAATAACATGCAATCTCCATCTCCAGTCTAACATCAATCTTACACAGTTAATTCCGTGCTATAAGGATTTACATTAACGTTGCAGTATAAAGTTACAAAAAAGAAAATGCCCTTTAGTTACAGTTCATGGTGTATAATGGCTCATTTTGTAGAGGAATACATTATGCAGTTTGGCACATGAGAAGATGACATTCATTTGAAATATCTGCCTCTGGAATCCCAGTTAAATTGTACAGACCATCCTCCCCCGTTGGGCTAAGTATACATTGAAACATACATCCACTGGAAATAAAGAAAGAAACGGGTTATTAATGCTTTGGAAGATAACTTGGAAAACACATAATCATAAACAGCTATGTCATTCTACCTATGATAAGTTTTTTTTGTGTGTGTATGAAAAGTCATAACCATGACAAGAAGAATATGTTTTATTACCTCTGACTCTCGGAGGCTCATGGATTTTCCATCAGACAGTTGCTTGAAGATTTCTGTTGAGCAACACACAAAAAGAGTTTATTGTTTTTTAATTGTATCACCTAATGCTGTGGGAAACTTTCAGTCTTTCTGGTGTAAGGATATATTTTTACTTAATTACCAAGCAGTTACTTCTCATATAATATATAATTATCTATTGTCATCATTTGTCCCGCATGAATTGACTTACTGTACATGCAGTCCAAACGAAGGATGAGACTGATGAAACTCTCCAGTGTCATGTGTCCAGAGGAGGCACCATAGCGCAGAGCCATCAAATTCAACATGTCATCGCTGACCCTCATTCCTGACAAACATACATGGAACAAATGTTTAGGAGTCTGGGACTTTGCTTTATTCCTGTAATATCTTGCCGTGATGTCGCAGATCTTTGGTGGTTGTCCACAAATGGACGTCAGCATCAAAACCAAATATGTTTTACGTTGTTTGGACACATATCAGACCTATTCTGTCCTTGATCTGGCATTCAGTCACAGTAATATTTCAAAGGACTTGCAAAGTTTTTTAAAACTGCAAAAATAAATGAAGAAATAAATACAATTTCCAAAAAAGAAAAGGTTTACAAGTTTATCAATCAACTACAGAAGAAGAAGAAGAAGAAAAAAATAAAAACTGTTGCACCATTCAATGAATCTATAATCACAGGAATGAATGAATCCAGAGTTGGTGTACCTGAGGCTACGAATGCATTCCTCAGTTCACTCAGTGACAGTGTTCCTGTTCGGGAAACGTCAGTAAGGAAGAAAATGTCCTGGTAAAAGAAAGGAAACTCCAGCTGTTCAGGAAACTCTTCCATATTAAATGTATATCCAGGTGCTCCTTACTGGTAGAATGAATATGCTGCTGTACAATAATGAATGTAAATATTATATAATAAAAATAATGATCTTTCAGTATGAAATGTTTAACCTGGACCTAGATCCGTTTACCTTGTATGTGGTGACCTTCTTCCACAGGCGGACAAATTCCTCACTGTTGAGTTTGCCGGTGATTGATGTCTTTTTAACTCAACATTAAGGTAACAAAGCTACACGTGTCTTAGTCTGACTTTTAAATCAAGTAATGTCAACAAAAGGGCGGGCAGGTTTGGCACTGTTTTCATGCACACTACTTACATGATTTAAAAAAAAACATACATAAATACAACCCCTGTGCTATATTTTCTTTTAGAATTTAAATAGCTTCAATAGAGGAAAAAAAAGAATGAATCTATTTTTTGAATGGTGTAAGTTATATTAAATGATAATGAATTTCATATACATCACATCAGGATACATCCATCAGAGCAACCATGCTGCGACAGGCATCAATGCTGAAACCTCCATATTTCAAATCTCCTAAATTTAACAGAAAAATTGGCGTCAGCAACACAACAATCTCAAACGACATTGGGGGGGAAAAAAAGATTAATACGGTGTATATGAATGTTTATTACATTTTAATGTGTGCTACAGTCCATACCTTTCAGGATGTTTTCATTTAGAAGTCTCTGGAGCTGCTCAGCATCTACCTCCTCATACTACAAATGAAAGGAAAACTATCTAAGATAGATAAACAAAACAAACAAAAAAAAAACAAACAAAAAAAAACTGTTGCCACGCCCATATAGCAAAAAATGCTACTGCATTTGGTTAACTTGTGGGTTGCTATGATTGCTAATCGTTTTCTAATTTTTTATGTCAAGAAACAACTTTGTTGCACGCAACACCAGCAGAACTCCACAACAAACTGAACATCACACATTTGACATTTGTATGGCCTTATGAACTTGAAATGGCTAACATGTTAGCAAACAGTTGCCCACAGAGCAACATTAGCATTGATTTGTTTCCGTCCACCTGATGAATGTAAATCCAACGTTCACTCTAGCTTTAGCTCTTGTTTGGTCTTTACCAAACTTTACAATTTTTGATAGTTAGCTGCTAACTAATGTACAGTAAAAAAAAAAAAAAGGGGGGGGGGGGGCTGAAAAACCAAAACAATGTGCTTAAAGTCTAGGTAGGGCTGATGGGAAAATGCAGAATAGGTTGATAATTGTCTGTGTGATTGTCACTGTCAGTGACTCCTTTCACATCTCACACAGTCCTGTGACCCATTGTTCATATTAAAAAAAATAATAATTAGTGCAGCTTAACCTATGGGTAAACTGGTTGATGCAGCAAATGATGTAAATATGATTAAACTCAGTAGCTACAATTATGCAGGTGAGACACTTTAGTGAGAAATTACCTTGTCCGAGTACTGGCGGAAAAGTATTTTTCTGTTTGCGTCTTCGTTCGCATTTTTGACCCGCTGGAGCTGGAAATAACAGGTAAAATGAATGTTATAAAGATGTTTAGTCATTTTAGCCTAAGTGAAATACAACAGGTAAAACCTATTTCATGATACTGGCTATAAAATATGGTTAAGAACATGTAACACAATGTAAAAAATAATAAAAAACACCAACAATACTGTGATATTGTTAAATCTTGTGCACCTTTTGAACTGGCTCATGCTGTTGGTAACCAGAATTCTCGCTGTGGGGAAAGACCAAGGAGATTCATATTACTGAATTAATGTGCATCTGTTTTAATTTCTCTTCATTAAACACCAGTAATGTGTAACATATAGAATGCCATGCAGATAATTTTTTGGGATAAGCTTGTTCCATTGTGTCTGTCATATCTTTAATTTCTGGACAACAGATATGACAGACAAACCGTGAGACAAACAGTGGAATGAAAATGTTTGCATACTAGCCATGGGCCTCTGCTTTGGACTGGATGGTCAGGATGAAGGACGCTGTCTCATTGGGACTGAAGGTGGACGGCACAATCAGGTATTCACCAGGCTTCAGCATCAGGAACACCATCACGTCACGTGCATTCATGTAGGTTTTAGTTTGAGCAACAGGTGTGTGGGTGCTGAAGAATGAGGCTGCGAACTTCCCCTTCTGTGTCTTGTACTGTAATAATAAATAGATATTTCAGTTCTCTTCAGGTTTCATAATTTAAAAGCGCTACACAGTGTGGATGGAGAATGTGTACTATGAACAATGATTGAGATAAAACTGTTTCTTACCTGATCTGTCATCTTGAGGGAAATCCGGTGATTTTTTGTTGAGGACAAAAGGAAATTAATTCAATTAATTGTTGTCAGATTTTCAATGAAGATAATGATATTATCAATACATACCAAATTACTGTGCATATGTAAATGTGTTAGGCCAATCTAAATTTATGAGACTTCTAAAATGCGGCATCATCAGTTTTAAAAAATTTTAATCAATATTTTGATATTGTTTTGTTGTAGTTTCATTAAAGTTATAGTCTAAGATTTTCATGAAGCAAATCCCATTTTTGATACTATTTATGGTCTGCATATTTTCAGCAAAACCTCACTATATAGTAGTTTTCATTGTTAGTAATAAAGTGTACCATTTCTGTAATGGATTCAAATTGCTTTCACATGATTCTCAGATTCATGTACAGTGTGTAATCCTGTGTTACTGTATGAACCTACTGATATCGGCCTTCATGTTTACTGATCACTCTTCTGTTCTATCAAAGCTCTGTTAATTTATTGCTGCTGTAAAATGAACATTACTTATTGCAGCTTCACATTAAAAACACTTCAACTGGCAAAACATGGGGTGGCTTTTACTGTGAAACAGGAAACGTAATGTATTTGTCACAGCAGTTAGCACTGACAGCAGTTGTTCATTAAAAATGCGTTTAAGGTCCGCTCATTGTGACAGAAACAATAAAGAGCAATGTTTACTTCAAATACAGAGAATCCAATGTGGAGATTCTGCACCAGGCGTCGGTTCCTCTTGTCAGGCTTTTGCATGAGAGACACCAACGTGTTTTTTCCGCTCTCGTTCTCCGAATACTGACCGTCAACCTGGATCCGATACTGTGGATTAGTCCAGAAACTGGCTGGTAAACAAAGAGAGAAACAGGGTTTCTTTGTCATTTGAGAAAAGACTAAATGTTGTATATCAATGTGAAGTTGAAAGAAAGGACAGATGAACATCAGCTCCCGAGCTGGGCTTGTGTACCACTTTACGATAGTATTGTGACAGAATCCTTTTTACAGAAACTTTTAACTGTTGCTGCATGATGCTAAGCACCGGTTTAAGCACTCAATAAAAGATAAGATACTGTGTAAAACCATGTTACAGTATCTTATCTCAGCTTAACCACTTTTCACTGTTTGCAGTGTTCTCCTCATATGGCTATCAGTCGTATTCTCCCCAGTAACAAGCAAGAGCTCTGCTTTTGATCGTTTTGTCTTTGAACCTCCTGACAACGCTGGAGGTGTGAACGTGTAGTGTTTTTCTCGACTGTTGCCTGTGACCACCTAATGCCTGCATTTTAGGAAATATTTTACTGAATTTACAGTATTATGTTACATAGAGTGTCAAGGACGACCAAGTCTTCAGAGGGGAGCTGCAGCTTAGCTCTCATCCACACAACAATAAGTTTGTCATGTTATTACAGTTAAAAGTAAAGGCTCTTTTTCAATTAGTCAAATGTTAGAGTGAGTTTCAATAAATTAGAATCATACCTATAAAACAATGCAATCTGTTTTCCGCTTCATTAATGTGTTTTTATGTAACTTCAGCTAGTTCAGTGGCTGTTTATGAGGAAGAACACATCATAAACAATAATATTCTGTGAAGATATTCTGTTCAAACAGCTTCTTATTTGGTCCAGATATCCTTGAAGTACCTCTGTTATTCATGCACCCTCCAGCAGTGGTTCCTGCAACCCATCTGCCCTCATACATGGAGGTCTTCCAGTGATAAGAGGAGTTTCCATCAAGGAAGTCTGGACTCGCAGAGCAAATGTCAAGATCCACGTAGTACTTACAGAAGTCTTCCAAAGTCATCCTGTCAAAACATAAGATTAAATTAGATAGCACAGATTATTATTTTATTCTTCTGTGTGTGATAGCGAAAATATGAATTTCTAATTCATAAAAGATTAATCATGTACCTGCAGTTGGGGTAAAAGGAGGAGATGAAATGTGATGTGTTCATAATAACAACAAAACAACAAAAAAGCTACTTGACAGCTAATGTCTCATTTTATTTTTCTATTTGTTGCCATAGCATAGTTGTTAATATCTTACATTTTAAATACATTGCACTTTAAATATCCAGTGATTTGTAGTTGTTGTTGTTGTGTGCATGTGTGTGGCACAGAAAACTTTCTGATGCTGAGAGAAGTTTCCCGCATTGTGACAAAATTTGCTTACCAAAACTCTCCATCATCACCCACTGACAGGCACAACTCACGCTCCTGAGCACTCACAGTCTGCCACAGAGGTGACCTGGAAGACAATTTATCATTTAAGTAAGAGAAGAGACAATATCTTATTATCAGCTGTTTTTGACCTTAAAGGTCCTGAGGTTTAGATAAAGTGCCTTTCAACTTGCATGCAAGCAAGTGCACATCCAAGCAGATGGTGTTTTGTGGATGAGACATGAGTGTTTAAAGCTGCCTCTAAGTCAAGACTTTACAGTGGATTACTTCACTGGGACCTGGCAAAACCAATTTAGAATAACCAGAGGGAGATTTTCAGAGGACAGGCAAACTTCTCATGCTCCTTATCCAAATTATCTTTATGCTTTTACGTATTAACTACAGGAATGTACAGTAAATGAGATTATATTTCGAAAAAGCCACAATGTGAGTTTGTGTGTGACAATAACTACATTTTCACTTATTGTGTCAATGGAAAATAATCTCAATATTTCTACAACAGCAAACAAAGTTGTGGTATTTCGTATTTCTCTCACAGTCAGTGAGTTGGAGTTGTTCTTACTTATCGCTCCAGTCTCCATTCCACTCTCCTTTGCCCCAGGGGTTCCACAAACGCACCAGTTTTTCAAGTTTTCCGCGGCTCATCATCTGAGCAGCAATCATCACAGAAGAAAGCATCATGATTATGTACCATTCATGTAAAAATGCAAGAACTTATCTCATTAATGTTTAAGAAGACGCCTTGACACGACTTCTGCAGTAGCTGCTGGCGACATAACTTTTAAGATCGCTGTCAGAAAAGTGACATTCGATTAACCTACAGCTACAAGTGTAAGTACAAGTGTAAGTCTTCACCTGTCTCACACCCGTGATAGTGTAGGCATGGCCTTGAACCAATCCATTTGGCAGTACAGTGTTGGCAGATGTCTCCTGCAAGCCAAAGACATTTCATTATTTCTGAAAGTTGACCGATCTACAGTTAACAAAAAATCTCTATTAATACATATAAGCTCTTGACTGACAGCTACAACCTTGCAAGCCAATGGTCACATGACCAACAGGTGTAGCTGGGGTAACACTACTAATAGCAAGTAAATTTGTTAGCAAATTTTCAAGAAACCAGGCTTTCTCTGCCTATTTGGGTGCATTGAATCTAGAATATTAACAACAGTATGTTTTGCTTTCAAAGCAATTCTTTCAGAGCACAATTTGTCCAAGGTAAAGTTTGCACCAGCACTTTGCAAAAAAAAAAAAAAAAGATGAAAAAGGAATCGACAGTGTTGATTTTCTGTGGTATAGTACTCACCCCCTGAGGTGTACCACAGCCCATCAGTGTGCTAGATTGGCCAGCTCTGCACATCAGCTCCCACAGGTTTGGAGGAGGATCTGACAGCTGGATGCACATGTGGACACCACCAGTGAAGTCCACCATAGCCTCTGCAGGGGTTCCAGCATTCATGTCAGCGTAGGAACCACACACCCTGACATGCACAGATGTGATATTATTCTTAAGACTCCAGAAATAAGGCAAAAGTATGTAATGTCTGAGAAGAAAAAGTACTTTTCGTGTCATACTTGGCATAGGCTTTCTCCAGCAAAGCAGGCCAGAACTCATTTGGGTCTTTGGAGTGGACAAAGATTAGTCTGCCATTGATGGTTGGCAGCTTGTCATCAACGACGACATCCACCCACCTTCCAAACCTCCAGAACTGAATGGTTAAAAAAGAAGACACATTTAAAAGCGTTGATCCATTTACTGCCAAGTGACTGTAGATAGGACACTGAATATTCAGTGACTTGAGTTCTGTGTCAATACATTATCAATACATTGTCAATAATTATTTTTAGCTGGGTGGAAATCTTTTTCACATTGTTATTCATGGTAAGTAAAGAGTTCCAGTGAATAATCCAGTGGACTCTTTGGCTTGATCAACCCCTGGATGTTTTTTTTTTTTTTTTTTTTAGCTCTCTTTGAATTTTGTTGAACTCTTTATGGAGGATTTGTGGACTCTGGTTTGGTTCTGTATTTTCTGTTTTATTCTGAAGTCCTGCTACTGGTACCTGTTCCTGGTCTTGTTTTACTTTTCCTGTTTAATGCTGAAGTCATGTCACTCTTGTTTTGGTTCTTGAGCCTTATGTTCAGCATGTCTTGCCTGGTTAGAAGTCCTCTTACTTACAAAGTTGTGTGTCTGTTCCTGGTTTGGTTCTGCATTTCCTGTCTTATTTTGTAGCATGTTCCTTGTGTATCTGTTCTTACCTCACTTCCTGCCTTTGTCTGGTTTCCAGCCTTTGCTGATTGTCTGCTCCACTCTGATTTCAATTGTGTCACCTGTTTAGCCCCTGTGTATTTAAGTCTCATTGATCCCTTGTCTCTTTGTCAGTTTGCCTGTGTTGGTCTCAGTGTGTGCTTCTGTTTGGTTCCTTGTTGGTCCTTGGAATTGTTCCTGTTGCTGTTCTGGTTGAAGTAAGAGTTCTGAGTTGCCTCCAAGTTTATTCTTGGATGCAAGTCAAGCCAGGTTTTCTCCTAAGTGGGCACCTATGGTTTTCCAAGTTTGTTTTCTGGCTGTATGGGCTTTAGGCCAGTGATTTTGTTGTTATTAAACGACTTTGTCACTCATTAGTGGGTCCTCTCCCTTATGTGGCTACACACATTATAACACCAAAGCTGTAGTCTTTCTAGTCGTTGTGGCTCTGTGCTCCAGAACACTGGATGAAACCATGATTGCAAGTTTAAATTGCAGCTTTAACACAACAGCATTGGCTACACATATACAATGCACTCAGTGGTGTTTTCTTGTAAACACATTACTATTGTGTGTATCCTTGAGGTCCAACAAATACATTTAAAACACTGACTTTTAATAAAACTTTATCAAGGCCAATTTTCTGAATATTTTGAAGCCTGCACCACCAATACTATAACTGAGTGCTCCACATCTCATGACTCCTATAGTCTACAACCCACAGACCAATATAAATATCGCACTAACAAATAATTTCTGTAACCAGTGTGTGTTTTTACCCTGAAGTGAAACAGCCCGCAGTAATTCTCATCAAACGTTTGCTCAAGAGGGACGACTTGCTCGAGGATATGATTCTGGAATGTCAGAGCGCCGATAGATGCGAGAAACCAGCAGTTTCCTGAGTGAAAACATGTTTATTGAGGTGTCAAAAAGATGTTTAAGCACAAGAGTAAAGCATTATGAACAAAGAAGTTAACCCTACCAAGTAGTCCTTGACCAAAGTCGAACCTGGAGACTCCATCAAGTACAAAGGATGGATTGGGAGCAATTTTCTGAAAATGAAAGCCAATAAAATGTTATTATATTATAGTAGTAGTAAGTGTTAATACAATATTTATATGACCATATGTACATTGAAGTAATTATTTGACTCTGTAATCATTTCTCCTGTTCAAACTGGCCAAGAGGAGAGATTCCCTCCTAGGACAAGTGTAATGTGAGAGTTTGGGAGATAAAATCCACAGAGCTTTGTTCCATGCAAATTTGCATTTCTAAATTCAGCTGAGGCTAATGTGAGGCTTCAGCAGTCTGAGTTAACCAAATGAAATATGTATCTACTTTAGCCTTTTTTTTTTGTCATGTGTTACCATCCCTCTACAGCAGCACGGGAAGAAACTGAGCCAACCAAACTGTGAAGGACATTAAATTACATTAAATATCTACGGAGAGGAACAACAATTATTAGCTCTAAACGACAAATAACTGTTTGTTGTTGTTGAGTCTTTTATTTAGAGAGATACAAAAAAAAAACATGAATCTGTCATGAACCTGTTATTTAATATTGAAAATGAAACTGTCACATGTGAATACAGTACGGGACTGTACAAAATTATTAGAGTAGGATGGTGGAGTTGGTCTTCCCTGACATTTACTGCATTAAAAAAAATAAAATGGAATATTGAGAGCCATGTCTGTGTATCGAGGCTTTATGTTTCCCATCATAATCAACCAGTAGCTAATGCTAACACATGTGTATTTTTTAGAAGCACAGAATATATAGTGATGTTTATGGTTATAAGTTTATAGTGAGTGACTGAACATTATCACATAGCATCATGTTTTCACTGCCCCACAGACAGATTTAACTAGTAACGTTTACTAACTTTACTAGAGTTACTTTTAAAGTTAATTTTCTTCTTCTTCTTTTTTTTTTTTTTTTTTTTGTTTCATTAAGATCTTAAGTTTTTAATTGGTTTAGACCACCTTAAATTCTTTATGTTCACCCAACCTACCTGAAGTTTTACTGTGGGAGGCAAATTATTCAGACACAGGGAGAAAAATGCAGGCTTCTGAACCTTTGAACTTCAAGTTCTTAAGTTCAAAGGTTGACTTTGAACTTAAGAACTTTGTTGTGAGTTGAAAGTGGTAAATGCTGAATCACTACAAAATACTGCTGTAAATTTTAATCTTAGCTGAATCAGTTGATTGAACATTTAGCATGATACAGGATCTCAACACACCCACCAGTGGTCTCAGCCACTCCACGCGGCTCAGGTCCTGAGGGCTCAGCAACCCTTCGCCGATGGAGACGCTGTCAGGTGGGAACATCTTATCGATGTACCTTACTCCTCGGATGAGACAGTACTGTTTCAGCTGCTCTGGGTCTTGGTTGAGGAAACTCTCAGGCTTGGCAACGCTCCCAAGACCGTCCTGCTTGTGACGAGCCTCCATGATGTTCAGACACACACCCGGTGGAGGCATTGCTGCAGTGTTTGGGTTCTTTTAAGGAAAATAAGATCCAGAGTGGTTTTGACATTCGCAAGAATTTAGCATGCAACTTTGAGAGACACACACGAGTTAGAAGATAAAGGAAAAGCCATCATAAAGTGTCGTAGTGTCAAGTGTTGATGCTGATATCAGGGCCTGTATATACCAGACTCTAGAATTACACTTATAATTGCTGTGAAGGGCCATGTTAGGAATAAGAACCTAACTTAAGACACATTTTATTTAACATTATTACCTTTTGCCCATTATGCCTACAGCTTAGTGTGAGAATAATTAGTCAAGTGATCACATGATTAATCACACGTATGCTTAGAGGAGGCATAACCAGTTACAGTACTCTGCAAAAGCACATGTAATTAAATTTTTAAATTTTGTTTAAATGTTAATTTTTTAATTTCTTTTTTCATTTAAATTAATTTCATTTGATCTATTTACTTATTTGTTGATTTATTTATTTTTGGTGAAATTCCAAACATTTCAAGTAGCAATTAATATGAAATGAACAACAAACTAAATTAATTAATCAATTTTTAACATAGAGATGACATAGTAGAAAAAGGAAACAAAAGAAAAACTAAATTAGCGCATAAAGGAAATTCTGCAGCTGGGAGACAAAGCATCATATTGGCAGGTTCTGACAGTGACAGGTGACAGGTGAATACAATTTAAATCAGTGCCAGCTTGTTGTTTGCACTGCTGAGATAAAAAGAAGGAGATGTGGTGTAATATCAAATGAAGTTCAATAATATTTTCTTAGCAGGTGTGTGATCACCTCTGTTTTTTAACCAAAGCCATCTAAGATTTGAATAAGTCATAAAAAAAAAAAAAGCTGTGAGTTTTTTTCCAGCTGTGTTTTACTTAAATCCAAGATTTCACTTTTAACAGTTTGATGAATACAGGCTGGTGATTCTCATCACATCAGTCACATTATCTTAATACTCATTATACCATTCAGTGATCTTTTGTGTCCTGTGTGGAATCTGCATTTCTTTTGTTTCTCTTCTCATTTATTCAGGTTTTTCCTTTAGTTTGTCACTTGTATGTATCAAGTACATTATAAAACTTTACAGTATATTCCTCCTGTAATCTAAAAAAAATAATAATAATTATTATTATTATTAATAATAACATTAGAGTAATTGTATATTTAGGAGGTAAAAAATTCCTTCATAAGATACCACTCTTCAGTATGAAGTAAAAAGTAAATTTTTTTTCTAAAGAGAACAAAGTCACTAGGGACCACATTCAACCCATCAGCCTTTCAACATGTAAACTAGGACACGTTAACATCACCTGCCTTGTTTCTGGCAACAAAAAGCACTGCACTGTGCTGGCCTGCATACCAGTGTGGGCCAGCACAGTTGTTAAACTGTGAAATCTAAATGAACAGGTTTACAATGTTATTGGCTTAGGAAGATCTTACCTCACTGGCACGAGAGAGAAGATGTACAGAGTGGTAAGGAGAGCAGGTGGATCAGCAAGTAAGAGAGGAGAGGCTTCGACATTTATATAGTGCCTGTAAACGCCTCGAGCTACCGGGGCTGGTTGGTGTCAATGTCTTGGTTCCTACGGTTTGTAATTTGTCTTTGAGCAAACTCCGCCTCTGTTCACCTGCAGTTTAATCTTGCACTTCTGTTGGCTACTGGAGGACAAAGTAAGAGACAGTTTCACTTTGACTGAAAATACTCTGGAACCTAGAGTTTATGCGTGTGAACCTGAAACAAGATTGCCGTGTTTTTTTTATGTGTTTATTATATGCACATTTATCTTCACAGCACCAGAGTGGTCAATAATTAGTCAAGACAAAAAGTTGTAATGTTAAAAGCACTGGCTGCTCATAGTGTAAATGCACTGCCATCTGTTTGGCCATTCTGTTAAACTCTACCTTTGTTTACAAAAGGTTTGATAGTGTGATTAAGGTCACGTGCGTGTATCTTTACATGAACCTTGATACCCTGTGATTAAGTATCTGTGTCATTAGTAAAGTAAAATTAACACCAGGCAGTAAGTTAAGATATAACCTTAACTTGGCAGCATCAAAACTGATGATAGCAATGGCAGTTTATGAATGCTGCATTATTTATTTCTCACACCAAAGCCCATAAATTAATAATTATCTAATATGACCGTGAGTTTGTCAGATAATGTCTGTTTTCCTTAGTAAGAAGCTTACAGCACTTCTCAAGAACTGGAGCTGCAGTGCCAAACTTCATGCTTTTGTAAACAGATTCACTGTCAAAGAGCAACAGACTGAGATTCCCGATAATATCAGCATGTCTGCAAACATGCCCACCTGCATCCACATTCAGGAGTCTAAAGCCAGTGCACTGATGAATCGTGATAACATAGCAAAGACAAAAGTTTGAGGTTGTGTGTAAATCCTGTTACCTGAGGTGTCTCACTGTAGAGAACGTTCTCTCTGCGCCAGTATTGGCTGGCCAACTCTAATCGCTGGCTGATTACGTTCAGAGGCAACTTTTTTTTAAATCAGGGAATGAATGAAGCAGTAAATTCATTAATGACTCTATGGAAGGTGATTTAGGTAGATGATGAATGTACAATGCCCATGATTGTCACACCAGAGACTGGGGTTCACATCCACAGGCCTGTCTGTAGTTAGGTTTATGCTATAAACACACCTTGGGTCAGGTTAGACAAAGACTATGGATTTGTTTAAATATAAATCAACATGTTTCTGTCACTATAAGTGGATACTGTGCTTCAGCACTGGGTATTCTGGCTGTAACACGAATACATTGTCTGTGAACATTTTACTGATGTTCACTATCAATGTATAGACAACTTTCCAATTTATACATAATTAAAAATGTATTTGCTGTTGTATGTTGGATTTCTTAAAGGAAAAGCTTCACAGTGCTTAATTATTTATTTCTTACATCAAACCATATGTTTGTCACGCATCTAAATCTAAAACTGAAATCAGCATCATTAATGGCAAGTGTAAGCTTAACAGTACTTGTCAGATATTGATCATTTGATATTGTTTGAACAGCCACTCTCCTCAATGAGCATCAAAAAAAAATATCGCCACTCAAAAAATTATTCTATTAAATAAAGTAATATCAAATGTACTGCATAACAGGAATCTGGCTTTATTTTGAAAGACACACACAAACTTTCCTGAGGAAAAGAAGTATTTCTAGTTATTGTACTATGGGAGTTTTCATGTCATGACACATCTTATTATACCTTTTTCTGCATCTTGTCTTGCTCTTACATTGATGTTTGTTTTTCATTCTTTTGCACAGCACATCAAAATGGATCGTTTAAATCTATTCTGCTGTTAGTAGAATGTCTTGTTTTTTCTTTCTCCATATCACGGACAGAAATCTTCCCATTTAATGTGTGTTCATTGTGTAAACAGTTGAGGAATCATGCAAAGCTCTACAAGTATATTCAGCAAACAGTACATAACAATAGAATTTGCTGTGTTATGGTGTGGTCAAGCCAGGTTTATCCACTGGGTCACTGCTGGAATGGTACTTGCTCATCAGTGTTAGGAGTCGTTCACTCCTGTAACTGTCACAGTGGCAGGTAATGTTTATTTTCTCCAGCATGAAGCTCAGAGCACTTCTCACGAAATGGAGCTGCAGTGCCAAACTCCATGTCATGGCATTTATTGAAAGAGCTTCCAGATCAGATTCCAGATAATGTCAACAACAGCCAATGTACTGATTAATCGTGATAACATAGCAAAGGCAAAATCTTGAGCTTATTTCTTCTGTAGATCCTGTTACCTGAGATGTCTCACTCTAAAGACCATTCACTCTGTGCCAGTATTGGCTGGCCAGTTCTGTTTCTTCTTACATTAATATACTATTGAACTGTTTTCCCAGTGGTCAGAGGCAACTTGACAGTGGATTCACCAGGAGGTGATTTAGGTAGATGATGAGTGTACAATACCCATGACTGTCACACCAGAGACTGGGGTTCACATCCACAGGCCTGTCTGTGGTTAGGCTTATGCTATAAAAGCACCTTGGGACAGGTGAGACAAAGACTATGGATTTGGTTAAATGTAAATAAACACATTTCTGTCACAATAAATGGATACTGTGCTGCAGCACTGAGTATTAGACTGTAACATGAATACATTGTCTGTGAGCATTTTACTGATATGTTCAACATTAATGTACACTGCTCACAAAAATTAAAGGAACACTTTTTTTATTAGGCCTGGCATGAAATCATTTAAACCTGTCTGATAATTTTGTGGTTGGTTAAGCAGCTGAGGGCATCGTTAATCACTTTCAGCTGTATTGGTGTTCATGGAATTAACAACAGGTGCAC
>JBBMJY010000009.1:16227883-16263197 GCA_037833715.1 Toxotes lorentzi | reverse complement strand
GTGTGTGTGTGTGTGTGTGTGTGTGTGTGTGTGTGTGTGTGTGTGTGTGTGTGTGTTTGTGTGTGTGTGTGTGTGTGAGAGAGGGAGAGAGAGAGAGAAAGAGCGAGAGAGAGAGAGAGGCTCAGAGGGTCACTACTGCTATTTCCTGTGGGTGACGTTGGGGGTATATCCTGCCTTTAAACAAATACAGGAAATGCTGTCCGCATGATGTACTTCACAACAACACACTCTGGTGTCTTCTCAAACACACAGCTCTCTGGTGATACATGCTTGTATGGAAAATTTGCCGTATGAAGACGGCCCAAGGTTGCTTTCCTCAGTGTTATGATTGCACCCAGTGGTGTCTGATTTTTCTCATCATTCTTTACCTGGGTGGTAGAACTGGACATCTGTTCATGCCAAGGAAAAGCTACAAGAGGGAAGGGAGCAATAAAATGATCAGTATGAACTGCAAAACCTGCATACACCAAACAATGCATGGGTGAACCCTTTCAGAATAATGGGATATAATCCTTTAATTCACATTTTGTGACCATAAACAAAAGAAGACAAATCTGCATTTTTTTTGTGTTTCTATCTTGTTAGAAATCCAAATGATGATTAAAGTTGAGCTGAACTTTAACCTGAACCTGTACTTGACTTTGATACTGAAATAATAAAAGCATAAGCTGTACACCCTGTTGGTGCAGCTCAACTAACAGAAGAGCAAAGAGAGCTGTCAGTCAAGTGCCAGCATGTACAGGCTCGCACAGGTATAACTGGAGATGGGATTAAAGAAAAAGCACTTGTGTAAGTGAAACTGTATGGCCTTTCAAAGATGTTTTTACAGAAGCTGGACCATCCTCAGCTTAATTCAGAAGGCAGATATTCACGCATGAGTTCATTTCTAAAGGCAGTTTGTATAGTCTTAAGTAGTGTTAGCTAATCTCCTGCCCCTCCTTTCTATTCTCTCACAGCACATACACAGTACAATGATAACAGCTGCAGATTTGACACTCAAAAGGTCTTAGTTTTGAAACAGTGGGTTTTTGAGGTTGACAAAAGAAGGCTTCTCGTTTCTGTTTATTTTGCTGGCTGAAACGACAGCTGTTGCTGGCAGATTTCGTCAGCTTAGTATCTAATTAAGCTAACATACAAATAAAATGTATGTACAAAGAAATGCACAAATAAAATGTAGGACAGAAAATGTTTTACTAGTAAAACTAAATAGTGTGTGATTCTGGACACAGCCAAGGTTACTAGTGCAAGTCTGTTAGCCAGACATGTTAACTCACATGAGAGTAGATAAAAGTAACAGTTCAATCAGTTCTTTTTAAACTTTAACAGAGTGTGATGTAAGGATTTAAATGAAACTTCTCTGCCTTATTTTTGCTAAAAATGGACAGCGTGGAGACAGAATGTTTAACCCTCTTGCAGTATCATGTTATAAACATAGAAGAATCTGTCAGCAGGGATTTTTTTTTTTTTTTGAAGTAGATTATTTAACTGCCTGACTCAGTGGGTGGAGGAGTGCTTTACTCTCTTTCCTGCGATTGTAGTTGGGGGCACTTCCTGTGTTCAAACAAACACAGGAAACATTTGCATTCGCATGAATGTCCTTGGCATATATTTCCATCAAAAACAGTACATTCAGTCTACATAATCTCACACAAGGGTACGCGTATGAGGCACACATTTTTAAAAGGTACCTTGGACGACTGAATTGTATTTTGGGTTGTGTTTGAACAATGCATGTAAGTGAACAATCATATATTCTTTTTTTTTGGAGTGTAGTCATATGTAGACACCATGTCCCATAATTCCAACATGGCAGGTACTGTGCTTCTCTTCATAAAATACACTTATACCTGATCTCCTACTGTAAGAGTCTGGATTTGGACACTACACCCACAGAAGTGGGTCATAAAAGGTTTTTCTTCTTTACTCACGATCACACAGTCAACAACAGAATATATAAAATAAAATAAAATAAATACAATTACTATAAATAAGTGCAGGTTGACTTTTGGCAAGGGTCAAAGGTTCATTTGCGGCAGCAGTTTCTGTGCCTCCGTACACACCATCCATTTGTAATGTCAAAGTGTCTCTGAGGCTCTGACCCCTGTATGTTCATGTATTGTAAGGCACCACAATTAAGGGAGTCATCTTAAATGCTCAGAGCCTAAAGGGGCCGGAGACATCTGGAGAACCAGTCAAAACACCGCTGAGCCTGCCATTGTTGTCTGTTCTAAAACGGAACTGATATGCAGGGTCGAAAGAAAGAGCCTATAACTGCTGCTAAACACAATTTCCGTCTTTAGTTTGTGTCCTAAACAGGATACAGGAGCATAACTGCTAGTTTCAGGCACACACCACTTGATTTTTGGCCACGAATGGACCACCACATATTGGTGACATTTTACTCAGAAACTCCCAGGGACCCTCTGGACATCAGCTGATTTGTTGATCTCTAGAGCAGCTATGTTGTGGATTTTTCTACTGCAGCTCATCAGCAGTGTTAAAGGTTTGTCTGGACCTGAAAATGAGACTTTGTGCACTTCGAACGCCTGCTTCACCCTACACATGGACAAGGTGAACTTTGCAAAGGCCAGTCAGAACTGTGTCCACAACGGAGGTTATCTGATGACAGTCAGAGACAGAGAAGAAGAGGATGTGCTGCACTCGCTTCTCTCACAGATCCAAGGACAAGGACAGGAAACAGTGCTTAAATTTTGGATTGGGTTAAAACTAAACAAAGGGGACTGTGTGTTAGCTGACAACACTCTCAGGGGGTTTAAGTGGGTATCTGGGGAGGAAGATTCCCACTACTCCAACTGGGGAGAAGAACCTGTCTCCACCTGCACAAAGGATAGATGTGTAAAGGTTCATTACACTTTATTGGGCCAGAATCCACTAACATGGGCTGTTGACACTTGCAGAAAACCTGCTTTTTACGTATGTAAGTTTTACTTTAAGGGAATGTGCAAGCCTTTGGCCGTCCTGGGGCATGGACGAATTACCTACACGGCGCCCTTCTCAGAACAGCCACAAAGAAGTGAAATGAAATCGTTTCCACTTGGTACATATGCTGTGATATCATGCAGTGACAAACAGCATCGCTACACCGTGTGTACGGGGGAGAACGGCATCTATCAGTGGACAGAGCCTGGGCCATTTTGCAGAACGGGAAACCCAAACTGCGCGATCAACAACGGCGGATGCGAAGATTTCTGCCACCAGGACGCAGATGAAGTCCGATGCCTCTGCAGAGACGGTTATGACCTGAACGAGGATGGACTCACTTGTCGGATTAAAGACCCGTGCGGGGTTGACACCTGTGAGCATCAGTGCGTCATGGGGGAGTCAGGATATTCCTGCAAATGCAGACATGGGTTCAAACTGGATGAAAACCAGCGCAACTGCTCTGATATCGACGAGTGCCAGTCACAAGTCTGCGAGGGTCATTTGTGCGTAAATACGCAGGGCAGTTACACGTGTGCGTGCGAAGACGGCTACGAAATGATCGACGGTAAATGCAGTGATGTGGATGAGTGCGCGCAATCAAGATGTGAGCACAGCTGCTTAAACAGTATTGGATCCTTCTCGTGCTACTGCAAAGAGGGCTTCACTTTAACCCAGGATGGCCACTCGTGTGCAGACGTAAATGAATGCGTCAGTAACCACTGCCAGTTCGCATGCAGCAATACTGCGGGCAGCTTCTCGTGCACGTGCCCGCAGGGCTTCCATCTAGAAACTGATGGATCGACGTGCGCTCCCAATGTGACAGAGGCATCAGCTGCTTCTTCAGATGGCCCAGGTGACGAGGACACACAGGAGAACTTCACGGAGTCCTTAGCCAGAACCACCGTTGAGCTCCAACACCAGTCCCCTCACACTGACCCACCGATCCCAGACCCGGTGAACCTTACGCACATTGGCCAGGAGAGCAACACATCGACGGTGACAGATTTTGCCAAGATTTTTAATTCCAGGGTATTAATCTGCGTCCTCGGTTCAACCATTCCTCTGGTCGCGCTGGTCGCAGTGACTTTGGCTGTTGCAATTTTCCGATGCAATCGCTCCAAAAAAGAAGCCAAGAAAAAGCCTACAACAGATGGCTACTGCTGGGTGTCCTCTGGTCTGGATCCACGTTTAGAGAAACTATACGAGTCCATCTTGACTGATGACCTATGACCTGATAGTTAAGGAGAAGACTGTCTACATGGATTATCATCTTTATTTATCTAATTTATGTTTTTGCAGCTTCTGTGTGTTAGGATATGTGTTGTCATCAAACTGTAAGATGCCAAATCACAATCAGAAAAAAAGAATAAATTGTCTTTTATGTGGCTTACAAGCAAGTACAGTAATCCAGGTAGAGTAGAAACATTTTGGGTGAAAATACACACACACACACGCACACACACACACATATATATAAATAAGCAAGAAAAATGAAGGGGTGTGAGGGGCTCTGTATGATGAGATGATGAGGGTTAAGATAGGACCATTATCACTGACACATTAACATGTACTTTAATGCTGTAGCAGGTCGAGGTGAAGGTAATTTTAACTGCTTCACATACTGCTGAGTAGTTAAATCTATAGCAATGCATCACAGTTTATCAAATATCGACTTTTTTAATCCGAAAAGTAACTAGGAACAATAGCTGTTTGATCAACATTTAATTCTGAACTGTAGTGAAGAATTAAGTAGTGTGAGATGAACAGTACCTCAGAATTGTATTTAAATACAGACTTAAGTAAATGTAGTAAAAGGAGTTGGCACATCTGATTGCGCTGGCATAAATGATGTAATATTCATCAAACCAGTGTATGTTGTATAAAGATAAAGGCCATGCTATAAGATGAAAGCAAAATATATAGTTTCTTCTGAAATATGAATATGTTTTTGTACCTGTATTTTCAGTACAATGATCATTTGCTTTGCCAACCTTGGAAAAAACCCAGCACTTTGGCATTATCTCATTTCCTTCCTTTGCTTCTGCTCGCGTTCTGAGGGGTGTTCCCTCCAAAGTAGGCGACCACAACATCTAAACCGTCTGTAACTTCGAACAGCCAACATTATATGATGATCTACTGCACGACATCATGGCCTGCCTGAAACTAACAATGACACTGCTTATTTTGATGTCAGTTATTTTTTTATTGTCTAGTAAGACAGGATTTGGCATGAAGCAACCTAGCACCTGTAGGCCTGTTTGTACTGGGAGTGACTGCATAACTGTTAACCAAGAACGAGTGGATTTTGAAACAGCAGAGGAAACATGCCATGACAACAATGGAGAACTGATGACACTTCAGCCTGAGACAGATGAGAACATCCTTGACAATTTGAGTCAAGAATTGTTTGGAAACTTCTGGATCGGACTGCATTTACCAGCTGGCACCTGTAGCAACCTTTCGGCTCCACTCAGGGGCTATGAGTGGACCTCTGGCAGCACACCCAGCAGCTTTGTTCCATCCTTCGGCATCTGGAAAGACAGTGTTAAGGTCTGCTCTCCGAGCTGTGTGTCACTTTCAAACGATCAAAAGTGGACAGAGAGACCGTGCTCTGACAAAATAGATGGATATTTGTGCAGAACCAAACACAAGGATGTGTTTCAGGCACAAGAATTGTCAGATCTGAGAGTTTTCAAAAGCTCTAAAGGCTGCTCAACAGGCCCTTGTGAGCACATTTGCAAAGATGTAGAAGTGGGTTATGAATGTTCTTGTTTCACAGGATATATCCCAGACAGCAAAGACCCGAGGCAGTGCAAAGTACACTGTGGAGAACAGAAATGCCCCATTGTGTGTGACACACACAATTCATGCTTGTGTCCTTCTGGATTTGTAAGGAGTGAGAAATTCTGTGTGGATATTGATGAATGTCAGATGGGGGAATGTGCTCAGCGGTGTGAAAACACATTTGGAAGTTTTGTGTGCTCCTGTGAAGAAGGATTTGTACTTAAAGGTCAAGTCCACTGCATCAAAGCAGAGCACAGAGAGGGTTTTGTGATCACAACTCCCATCACCAAAGCTTTTCTTCAGCCTGACACTAATTTAAATACTCTGAGGGCTTCTTCTACACCTGCTGGGGGTCTTCTCCGGATAAGGACGTTCATTGCTGTGGCTGTGGCCGTCTTTATATCTGTGGTTTTATGTTGTTAAGAGTCGGAAACGCAGAGAACACAACTTCAACCAACAGTTTTCTGCCATGACTCCTGCTGACAATTCTGTGTGTCAACACTGATTCTACTTGCCCTTTAACATTTACAGTTTGGGAGACTTGCATGTTGTGTACTGTTTTAAGATTTCTGAATGTAAACCTGGTAAAACTACTTAAGGCTGAAGGAAATATGTTGAGAACAATCCATTTGAAATGCATATGGACTATTGTCAGTGGATCAGGCCTCTTCATCATCATTCAAAAATCAATTCAGAATTTAATTTGGATAAGTGCATGTATATAAATATAAATAATTCAATGTAAATGTAACAGGAAATACTTTGATGTAGCAATCGTGCATGTGTTCTGTTGAAATGACATAAAACAACTGTAAAGTAAAACTGTCTGAGTAGAGGAAAAATCTCACTAACTGGAAATCCCAGAGTGCAGTTTGAGTTTCTTAAAATGTTGTATAGAGTACATGAGTTAATGTAGTGTTTTCTTTTCAGCTCTGACTTTTTAAAATAGAGCAACCATTCATATATGTGCATATGCATGGAGATGATGATGTGAAATAAGAGTTTTGAAGTTCATGAGTGAAATGGTCTTTAGTCTGAACACCAGAGGGTGATTTCACATGTCATTTTGTGGTCATTTATGGCGGACGTTATATAATTAAAATCTAAGTTCATTAATTCCGTTCTTGTCATCATTCTTTCTCTTAGAGTGCCATCTACTGTTCTGTTGAGCAAACTGCAGTAACACTTCCCTCAGACATCATTTAGATCTTCACATGGCCAGAAAGGATATGACCTCTTGTTTTACAGATTCAACACTCTCACTTCTCAGAGATTATAAAAAAAACTGCACTTCGCATGCTGGGATTTCTATGGCTATTTTAAGAACAGAGAGTAGTCGTGACAGATCTGAAAATGTCTGTCTTAGTTTCTCTTCCTGTAGGTTGTCCATGATTAGCAGCTGACACCCTGAACCGGTCCACACTTTGTCTGGGTCAAATGAGTCACAAGTCTACCTGAAGAAGGCAACACACAAAACCATGTGTAACAAGTGTAACATCATAGTATATGTGCATATTGTGTTGTAGTTTCATATTACAGCCACTAGATGCCCCTGAAGAGATATATTTTACTGATTGCATCAAACCAACCACCAATGACCAGTTATTCCCTGTGAGCAGCTACTCCCTACTCTGCCTTAAAAAAAACAAAAAACAAAAAACAAAAAACGGTTCTCTACAAGTAATCAGCCTGTTAATAAGACAACAGGTAACTAACAGGGGTTAACTTGATTTTACACAAATTAGATTGTTAATCAAATCGGCTCTGATCTGACCCTTAAAATCCCGTTTGTAAACTACTATTGTGATCTATACAAGCAGGAGGGGAAACGTTTAACATCACTGAGTGCTGCCCTTATCTCATTCAGTGCTCAGGATCTATACAGGTCTGTTTCCTCTCCAGTCCTAGAAAAGATCCTCTCCAGATAACTGTTGTCAAACAGTAATTCCGGCCTGTAATCAGTGAGAAAACACCAAGGCTGTTAACGAACAAACACCACAGAAAAAACGTGGCTCAATCACAGGTGACAGAAATCTCACAATGGGAAAGTCGAAGCAAATCAGACTAGTTAATGATTGAATGAATGAATGATGGATTAAGTATGATGCTATAACTAAAGAAACCAGTGACTACAGATATGATAAGGTATGGTCCACATCATCCTGAAAGTCCCATTGCAGTCAGGAAGTTGGACTGAGGTCAGATGTTTAAGTTGGAGAATTTCATGCCAAAAAGAAGTCATATTGGTTTATAATTTATTTCACACATTTTTAAATTCATCAAATAAAAAGTAACAATGCATTAACACCTGAAGATGGACTCATTTTTAATGTCTGGTTGCTGCAGAGTTGTATTTACTTCTTTTCACCTCAAAACTCAACAAAACGCAACTCTACATATCTGCTTAAGCAAATATTTTTGCACACACATACACAAGTCTGTTTTCCCAGTTTAAAAAGCAGAGGAACTGGAGATGGAAACTGAATCAGCCTCCTCTTTTGACTAGGTCAGTGACAGCTATTATTGACCTATATCTGCCATTGACGATCACCTCTTGAAAATGTGTGGCAAGACAAGCATATTGTAAAGTAGGAGTGTAGAGTTGATAAGGCTGGGTAGTACAAACCCTCAACTGTGCCAGTAAATATATGTCCCTTTGTGAACTTCATCAGCCAATCACAACAGGAGGAGTTCACTTTTTGGGATTGAACAGTGACAAAAAAAAAGAGGAGTGTTTGTTTGCCATGAATGTGTAGTGGACAGCTTCTCAGAGAGCTCTCTTTTATGTTGCTCATATTTTTATATGTATAATATTTTCTTTTTATGCATCTTCCCCGTCTAATCTATATTGTTTCAAATGTGTGGACAATTTAATTTGTTACAATTGTTTTTTCATGATTTCTTCAATCATGACATATGCACTGTATGTATTTAGATAAGTGCCGAGCAATGAACTATTTATGTTGAATAAATCAGTAATCGTGGTTCTGTTAAACTTTACATCATAAATGTGCAGTGTGTTGACCCTGCATGATGAAATGATAAATGATGAAACAATTGAGCTGCACTACGTTAAAAAAAAATTGGATTTATTCCCTGAGTAGAAGTCTCACAGGAAACATCTAATTGTTAAGGTACGAACAAATTCTGCCTCATTCAGCAGCCTGGTGCACCTCTAACCTCTAACATGTCACTAAACCCAACCTAAACGTCCTAATACCAGTCTACGTTAAGTATATGGCCGACAGACTTTCTTTTACACTGTGCTGTTTAGCGCAGTGTAGCAGGCAACTAAGCCTGTAAGGCCAATTGAGGGCAACAGAAATCTCAGTGTCTCAAACGTCCGGTACGTCTGCTAACGTAAACACGAAACATGGGGCCGTCACCTTCGCCTCGTCCAATCAGAAAGTAGGCGTCAGTCCACAGCACAGCTTCATTGGGTTAAAGTTCCTACCCCTGCTGCGCTCATATAAATAATAACAACCCAAATCCGGGCTAGCATGTGGGGTCAGTACCTGCAAGTAGTTGGTTTTCGCACACATTTAAAGCAGTCTGTGAGCTGAACGCTGTGTATAGCTAAGAGAAAACACTGCAGCAGGTACGAGCAGCAGCATGTCTGTCGACAGCGTGTTTAGGACCCGCTCTCTCGGCGTGGCCGCCGAGGGTCTTCCTGATCAGTATGCCGACGGCAAAGCAGCAAAAGTCTGGCAGCTGTACATCGGAGACACGCAGAGTAGGACGCAGGAGTACAAAAGCTGGGTGGTGTCTTTGCTGAAAGAGCAAGGTGTGCGGAGAGTGCTGGATGTAGCCTGCGGAACAGGGTAATGTCAGGCCGACTCAGAATTTTACAGTGGCACATTTTCGAAGGTTTTTGCTGGTGTGGCAGTGGACGTCTCACCAAACTCCATTTAAATTTACCTTAATTTAATATATATCATTGTACGTCAGCAAAGTAAACGCACCTGGTTAAAACTGTGGGGTTTTTTCTAAATCTGTCGCATCAAATCTTTTATTCGGCGTTGGTCTTTACCTTCAATCAGACACCGTTTAAATAAAAACACACTTTTGTTCCGCATATTTGGTTTATTGTGAATGTGGTGTAGCACATGGTCCCATTTTAAAAGTATATACATCGGCTAATATGTACTGAATTGTCTATTGAGTCTACCAATGTGAAGACTGATAAAAGGTGTGTATCTTCATTTAGGGATTTGCTGATTAAAATTTAGTCACCAGAATAACCCTTCAGGTTTGTGAAAGGGTGTGACCAGTCTGAGGAGCACAGTATGATTGGGGTTGATTTTGCATGATGTGAATATTGCCACGTATCAGTAGGAGAATATAAGAGGCTGGCAGTAGATTAAAGACCTTTAATCTCATGTATGTCATTCCATTTGTCCACATATAAGTTGTGATAATTCAATATATTGAACTAGGAAAAAATATGTAATTTTTGTAAGTTAGGTATCTTTATAGAGCAACAGGTTCATTTGACTTCTCTGGAATTCCAACTCGTTGACCCTGTTACCTCTGAACAAAATCCGGATTAAGCCAGAGAATAATGAAAGAAAGTGCAGAGTTGCACAAGCCACTGTACCAGTTCCTGCCTCCAGCAGCAGTCTGGGGCTGGGACCATGAGTTTACACATGTTTAGTAAGCGTGATCTCATATCAAAACTGAGAAGGCTCATGTGGCTGAAACAAAAGCTACAAGGTGCAGGTGTTGTTATGCAGCTCCTTGTACATTCAGGGCTACTGAATTGGGGATGTACTGTGTTGCTCGTAAAGCTGGAAGCTAGCTGCTGAATGACATTTGTGCGGAATAGCAGATGTAGGGGTCAGTGGTTGATGAGCTGGTGCAAGGCTGCTGCAGTGAGTTTTGACTGGTTCCCTTAGTCTGTTTACTTCCACTGATACTGTATCTGGGACCTGGGACAGCAACAAGGCCACTGACTGAACTAAGACAAGAAGACACCCCTCCATTAACCTCAGCTGGTCTTTTTTTTTTTTCCTGGTAAATATTTTGCAGGAAATGCAATGTTATCATTTACTACAGGGGTTTTCACTAAACAAGTATCAACCTTTTGGCTGATGACTAATAATGAATAATCTTTTTCATAACCTCCTCCAGTCTTGATCAACACCACAGTCAGTACATCTCAAAACAAACAATGTAAAGCTTCATATCTCACAGAGCACAGGTGGTGTGGATGTGTTTATCCAGTATGGAGAAAATGCGCGCACTGACTTCGACCCCATTCCACAGTAGTAGTGAGTCTCAGTAGCACGACCATCTGGGGCGATGTAAACGCGATCATAGGGGAATGGGGTTACAAATGGCTCTACTATTTTTGGCTGTGTAAGTGTTCGTGTGATACCAGGCCTTCCTGCTGTTCTGTCATCAGAGTTAGCAGCAACTTATGCAAGAGAAGAATCTGCAGATCATGACTTGCAATCTACGCTATAATCACCGTGACTTGCAGATGAATTACCTTGGTCTGAACCGCAGAGGATTTTTTTTTTATCTGCTTTTGTTTTGGCTTGAGATTTATGTTGCACAATGGCAAGGGAGTCAGCCTTAACCGCAGGCATGAGGCTTAACAATTGTAAGATTGTACTCTGCTTTAGTCACTGTTCGTCTTACTGCATACACACGGTTCATTTGTGGTTCACTGTTGTATATCATCTTGCAGTCTCCCAGTCGTTGTTAATGGTTGTAGTGTACTACATTTATTGTCTCTCCTGTGTTCTCGCTTTTAACTTTGACTCTGCCTCAGTTTGATTCTGTTGTTCTTATTTTGCTGTAGTTCTTGAATGTTGTTTAAAATTAACTTTACAACTAGTTACTAGTTTTGAAAGCATTTTTGAAAACTTGTCATTTCACCACTTCAAGAGGAGTCCAGGCAAAACCCTACCAGCCTCAGGCCCAGACTGGGTTCATGTTATTCTGCCAGGTTTTCTAAACAGAAGAAGCTTCAGGCGATCAAATATCAACCTACAAAACTAATACCTGTAAATCATTAAGGTGTTTCCTGTCTGTGGTTTGATAACATTGTCTCTCTCTTTTTTGTTTGGCAGATGACAACATTTCTTGTGTGCCATCCATGTTTGAATGTTGTCTCTTGTCACCAGCCAATCAGCAGTGTTTCTTTGAATAAACCACCTCAAGCATGTGTGCTGTGAACATGTTCTGGTTCAGACGTGGTCAAACTGGTTAGACAAGGAAATTCAGCTAAAAGATGCTCACTTGTTTATATTTCAAGGGCAGGAAACACATTTCTTTCATCTTAATGTTCACTTCTACTCTAGATTAAATTATTTTTGGAAAATCATGTTTTGTGGCAGAAAGGCATCAGTAAAATCCAGAGATAAAGTCACCATTGATAAACATTTCACTTTGCTGTGACGGCTGTTTTTTCATACACAGAACTTATGTTTACAGAGCATTTATTTTTTATTTTGTAGAGTTGACTCCATTATGTTGGTGGAGGAGGGGTTTAATATGGTGAGCGTGGATGCCAGCGACAAAATGCTCAAGTATGCACTGAAGGCGAGATGGGAGAGAAGAAAAGAACCAGCTTTTGATCAGTGGGGTATGAAATTTTTTCATTTTGTTAAGATTGAATTTGTCATGTTTGAATGTTCAAAACACTGGAAAGTTACACATACTGTTGTCTTGACTGGATAAACTGAGGATGATATCTTACATTTGTATATTGGAAGGAATATCAGATCAAATTCCTGCAGCGTTCCTCGAGTGACATCCTTACGTTTTCCTTTTCTCTTTGGCTTTTCGTTTCTTTCTTAAATGCAGTTATTGAAGAGGCCAACTGGCTGACGTTATCAGAAGATATTCAGAAACCTGGGGATGGCTTTGATGCCGTTATCTGCCTCGGCAACTCATTTGCCCATTTACCAGACTTTAAAGGTACATACTGTAAGGGATAATATGGGGATGTTTTTTTTTGTTTTTGTTTTTTAAATTAGCAATTTTTCAGGTTACTGTCTTTTGTATTGTTTTCATTTTTAGTGGTTTGTAAGAAACACCTCTAGTCTCTGAATTGTTTATTTAAATTTTGTTGACAAATATATGTGTCAACAAAATGTTACAGTTTTACATCTGTTGCACCTTTGACCACGCCTACCAGTGATGTCACAGTGTACTGACACACCTGGGAGTACAGTTCTGCATCACTGCAGTGGGGTAAAACATTAAACCACGGGAGGTCAGCAAAAACAAAGTCTTCCCTAAGTTTCTCCTGATGTTGAATGGCTCCCAGGGGACCAGAGTGACCAAAAGTTGGCCCTTCAGAACATTGCCAGCATGGTCAGACCCGGTGGGATCCTCATCATTGACCACCGTAACTACGACTACATCCTGGAGACTGGGCTGGCACCACAAGGCAAAAATATCTACTACAAGGTACTATAACCCAACCATTACTGTTTTTATTTGTCAACATGTACACTGATAATGACATATTATCTGCAATAAGATGAGATCTGTACTGAGCTGAGTCAGGAGCAGTTTCTCTCAGAGGGTGCAGTTTGTATGGTTTTTTTGATGGAACCCATCGAGCCTAATTCCCTGTGTCCAAATATCTAACTTATCATGTGCAGTGTTTAACAATTAAGATCATAATCAGTATAATGTGAGCTGACTGTTCATGATCCGAGTAATAACCTGTCATTGCTTTGCATATTTTGGTTTTTGGATGTTGACAGGAACTGTCAGCTACCCACTTAGCATGAAAGCCTCTTTATAATCAACATGGTTCCAAATCACTGATTCCAATCTTGTGTTAAAGTGTACTCTAAGTAGCTGCAACTCTGCCCATCCACAAACCTGTTTGCGGTTTCCCATCCATGTATGTTATGTAAATAATTGAATATGTGTGTGGGGATTTAAAAAAGAAAAGAAACAAACAGTTCACATAGTTTTCTTGGCTGTATGTTGATTTTATTGAGTGTGTTCTGGTAAACAATCAGGGAGAATGTCACGAATTTATTGGTCAAGTGTTGCCAAAATTGTGGTAACATAAATGTTATTCCATCTGAATGATTAGTTGTCCTTATTTTTCCTTCACTGTCCTGATTTAATTTACTTAGATATTAAATAGACTAAATGACATAGATAAATTTTGACCAAAAATTTGACCAAAGACCAAAACCACCAGTCTGAAGGGCACATAAAAAGCCTCTTTTTAATCTAAACTTTCAGCTCTATCTGATTCTGCTTTTCTTTGTGGAGAGGACTTGGACAGACAGCATTGTTTATGAATGGTTTACTTACACCATCCCTAGCAGCAGCTGAGTTTAAGACCTAAATCTCTAGTCAGAGCCTGCCGGATATTGTGAGATTTTCAGCGAAACTGGCAGCAGAGAAACAGAAGGAAATGTGCATGAAATTGTCGAGTTTTAAGATTGTTTTTGCGAAGAGGGAGAAAAAAGCAGTTAATGTCAGGAGTACTGATGAAGAGAAGCAGTTTGGGAAGATGGCAAATATAATGCAAGTAGCAAGATGTAGATGAACATGGTGCCGACAGTCCTACAGTTAATCTCTCAGAGATTGATCCTTTTTTTTTCTTCACTTTTTTTCATATTACAGCAAAATTTTGCATTTGGATATCTGAACTTTAGACAAACACCCAGTCCTGCAATTTACCATCTAGCCTTTTGGCAAAAGCTCATATATATGAAACTGATAAAGACATAACAGCAGGTGCCAACAGCAAAGAGCCATATTTGACTTGCATTATTTTCCTCATAACAAGTACCGTATTCTTTAATCCAGCCAAAGTAGGAACTATCCAGCTGGAAGGCCTAGACATAAATACTAAGTCAACAGTTGCGTGCTAGAGCAAAATCCACTTCTGATACTCCCATAATCCCAGAATCTGCTCTCGTGGTCCAAGTCTCTACTCCATAACAGTAAGAGCAACTTCCTGTTGTTGTTGAGTCACTTTTAACCAGGCTTCAGTTCTCACATTTTGACATCACTTACGAGAAGGTGAAAAGTTGGGTGAAGTATTCCCTGTACTCAGCAGCGTGCTGTATAAACGTGTGTGTGTGTGTGTATTTCAGAGTGATCTAACTCAGGACATCTCCACCTCGGTGCTGTGGGTCAACAGTAAGCCTCATATGATCACTCTGGACTACACCATCCGAGTGCCCCAGGCCTCCCTCCAGAACCTTCCTGAAGTCAGGTAGGTCACGTCACTCTGCTCAGGTGTTGCACTAATGTCCAATAAGTAAGATTTTAAATGTCTAATCAACTAATGATTATTGTCACTATCAGTGAATCTGCCAGTTATTTTCTTGATAAATTATTTAATCGTTATTTAATCAATTGCCAAATCACAGTCCCTGAACTCCGAGGTGATGTCTTCAGATGTCTTCTTTTGTCTGATCAGTTATCCAAAATAATAAGACACATAAGACACAGAAAAGTGGCAAATCCTGAGGACTGAAAGGCTGAAATTAGTTTTGCCACTTTTGATTGAAAAGTGACTTAAGAGTATGAAAATAGTAGAAACACTCTCAAAAATGTCATGTTAAAGAAATGGTATGAAAATTTGGACATACATGTATCCCCTTTCATGCGGAGGGTTGGATGAGAAGCTCAATACCAGTCTCACATTTGTACTCTAACTATGAAGCTATATACAAATACACTTGACATGACGTGACAAGTACTTTGTATGAGAATTACAGCACCATGTTTAGCAGAAAATCAACACTAACCAACTAGATTTAAGCCATAACTACTTTTATTTAGTGACTTTCTGCCTTTGTGGTTAAGATCAGGATAAAGGTTCATGTCACCATAGTAACTGTCATGTATCTGTCACTTTACTGTTAAATTACAATTGAGAATGAAACATTCAGTGACAGATTTTTTTTGTGGTAAATCTCATATTTTGCATGTCAAAGAAAGGAATAAAAGGATGTAATAATGACAGTCCCAGCCAATTTCACCACCCCTTGCATAAAGGTGTTTGTTTTGATCATATTTGTTTGTTTGGGTTGTTGTTTCACTGCAGAGTCTCTGTAATGTTGTGAAATCTCATGCAGTCAAGGTCGATGAGGTCCACTCCCAGACATGTAAGACACAGCAAAAAGTACATTTATCGATGAAAAGGTGTGTGTGTGTGTGTGTGTGTGTGTGTGTGTGTGTGTGTGTGTGTGTGTGTGTGTGTGTGTGTGTTCTCCTGTTGTCTTTCCTAGTAAATTCCGTCTGTCATACTACCCCCACCGTCTGGAGAGCTTCAAAGGGCTGCTGACTGAGGCCTTCAACGGCAAAATGGAACACAGCGTCTACGGAGACTTCCAGACGTACGTCCCAGGCCAGACTCAGGCTCCCTGCTATTTCATCCATGTCTGTAAGAAGACAGCCTAAGAGCCCCACCAACATGCTCTTACAGTCCTCCAGATTTGGTTCAAATTATATTTGAATATATTTTAAAAAGATTTCATCTTAGAGTTCTTAGAAAAAAAAAATGAAGCAACTTTTTTTTTTTTGGTCTTTGGTGACTTTTTACGTCTTAAGTGATGAGAACATAGAGACTAATGTCATTCACCTGTCGCTGATAGACTGTGACTACATTATTATTGTAGAAATGATAAGACTGGCCTTTTACGAGGACACTTTTTATGGCCCAGAAAGTTGTACATCATACAATTTGGCAGTTTGTCTAGTGAAGGTAAAATTATATAGCTAAAATGTCAAAGCATCAGAGCCTCTTTTCTGTCCCAGGAACAAGTGCTTAATTTTGATCTTAGTATGTTCTCATTTTGTATTGGACCACTGTTTTGTCCAGATCTGGTGTTTTCCCTGTGTGCTTTGTGCTGCTTTGTTGTTTTCCTCATTTCTGTTTCCTCCCCGCTCCACAATGTCCACGTATTTCTAAATGGTGCTGTATATTAGTGATACTCCTCATGAAGGAATACCTGCTGTTCGTTGCCAGTGATGTACAAAGTGCTCTTTGACAGCTGTATTTTGTAAATTTATCACAAGGGTCTTAAAAACACAGACAAAGCACTTGTGTTTTGTGAATACAGTAGCCTTAATTTTTCATGCGTTTTCAAGCTGGAGAAGAAAAACGGGCTGATTTCATTCTCTCCCACTGCCTTTGTTCAAGTTCAGGTGAATCTCTGATGGGCACAGCTCGACGGCAGGTGGAATATTTCACGTGAATATTTCACGTGAATGGTCTTATCGTCCCCACATTGTTCAGTTCATTTGCACAATTCATAATCATTGATGTCAGTTTGATAAAACCAGGGAGCAGATAGTGAGGCCCGTGAGTCACATTAGTCGTAGTTTAACAAGGTTGGCTAGAAAAGGAAGCTCTTACCTGTCAGTCAGTTAGTCAGTCAGTCAAATCAAGTATCCTCCACCCTGAAGTGTCCTTTAGCTCCTCACTTAAACCCCTACCAGCTCCAGATCTAATTGACCTCTGACCTCTCTGAAGCTGGGGATCAAAGCAAGAGATTTTCACACGAAAGCCTGCGCTTCAGACAATGAGTTGTGGCTTTTCAAAACTGAATAGAAACTTCATTTATTGTAACAGCTTTGGCTTTGTTTCACCACTGTTTTGCAGAACAGTTAAGTTTTTGTTTGAGCCAAAGCCTTTTACATTTTCTGGTAATGACCTCTAATGATTGAGGTCAGCAATGGGTTTCATAAATTTTAGGTGCAAATAAAAACTAAAGTTAAAGCTGGTTAAAAATACAAACAGTTACATTTCCGTAATAACATGGAAAAGCCAACACCCGTTAAAATGTGTTATCAACCAAAGATGTTCTTTTTTTTTTGTTGCTCAATCTTTCAAAAACTTGAATGTAATTCAGTTGTGCTTCACAGACGTGCAGTGTCTCAAATAATCGAGTTTACCCAAATATTGAGGGGAAACATGATGGAAGAATAATTTATTTTGCTGTATCATCCAAGTCCAAATACATTTTGCTTTGATACCAAATTAAAAATGTGTTGTTGCTTTTTTTTTTATTGGAATGAGAAAGGAGCACTACCACAGAGAAATCAAGTATTATCACTGCCCCTGCTGTTTTTCTAAACAAGACCGCATGGTGCATTCAGATGTTGTGCCAGCTCCTCTTGTAGAACAAAATGTATGAGTGGCTGAATGTTTGTGTGGGTTTGGACATTGATGTCGAGATGAAACTACTTCAGAGCAGTCTTACTGTGTTGACAATTATTTTCAGTGTAAAAATTTTATAAAGTTTATTGCTTATATGATTGTGCCTGAAATTAAAGATTTGACATAATTAAATAGTCATTTTGAGTGTTGTGTTTTTGTTTTGACATGTAGATAGACGGCCATACAGATTCATACAGAAGAATCAGACCATTTCTTTAAAAGAGAAAATGAGACAGCTTGAAAACTGTCAAATGTAATCTGAATGTTGTTAGACAATATTCTTACGCTGATAAGTCAGCTCTCATGCAAGTTGTATCAGTGCTGCATTCAGAAGAACTGGAACAGACCAGACAAATGGAAAAACTAAAGGCATCATGAAAGGATTAAATATGAAGGCAGCCTGAATACTTTCTATACATTATTTGAAGTCAGTTGACTGTTGTTGTTGACTGATGTTATTCCATCCACATTAGACACTAATATCCATGTAAAAAGCACCAGTTTTAGTCCCTTGGAGTGTATAATACAGGTCTGACACAAGAGGGCGATCTTACATTACATGTAACTCACAGATGAGAACCAAACACTGTGTGATAAACATTATCACTTTACCAGTGAAATTCTTTTAACTTGGAGAAGAAGAAAAAAAGAAACCTATTCAAATATCTGATTTGATTTTAATGACACTGGTCTGGTCTCGATTATGTTTATTGTGGTTGCTAAACAGTTTCATATCTTGCTAAAAAGACCCGAGGCCTTCAAATCAAGTTCACTTTGGCTTAGTTTACTTCTTTGTGTAAATTATAACCTCTAACTAAAAAGATTTTCAGCTTCTAGTTCTCTTTCTAGTGTCTGCAGCAACACACTAAAAAAGCAGAGAACATTAGAAAGTTCTTAGGCCCAGTGAAACATACAGCTGCTTTACTGTCTGACATTTTGTGAGTGAGTGAAATTTCCTGCTTGGCCGATCTGACCTCTGAACATTAACTTGCTCACCGTCAGCCAACACGTCTCCCTGGAGTGGAGTGTCTGTAGCTCATCTCATCTTATGTCTCAGAGGTATACTATCAGACTCTGTGGTAGACGGCCGTGCAAGGAGCTGATACACAAACCAGATGTGAGAACCACTTGCCAGATGTGGCTGCTCTGCTTTGCTTTGCTCTAGTTAGGGGAGTCAAAGTGGTCAACCATGACTGGCTTTACTGGGAAGGATTGCTTTCACAGCACGTCATTGGCCAAATCAAACAAAAACAGAGGGAGCTGAGAGAGACACATTGGCTGGAAAGAAGGAGATGAGTAATTATGATAAATAATGATTATACTCAAGAGCCTTTAAGGGAGAGAAGAAGAAAAGAAGTGGACTGAACTATTTATACGGTGTGTTCTTGTTAAAAATTTATTTAGCTTGTATTCAAGGAGAAAGTTTTCCGATGATTTTCCCAGAGCCACCATCAAGTGCCACTAGAAGGAGAGTACCTCAGAGCACTTCCACATTAAATTCACAGTTTAAATTTATGGTTTCTGATCTCAGCATTTGATAAGGAGCTGATGAACTCCAGTCTTCAACACTTCCCTTCAGAAACCTGTTTGTTAAATGCACTGCCATGTGTTCACTCGTTTGTTAAATATTTTGTCTCTCTCCAGGTATGGTCAGTCATTCCTGTGTAAAAAACAAAAAAACTCCTCTGTACAGAAAGTAAAGCAACAGCAGTTTGTTTTGAGTTAATCTTCTGTAACCAGACTTGCATCTTGTAAAGCTCACAGATGTCTGGAGAAATTCAGGCATATTTTTGGTTAGAGGGACACAATGGGCTGTTGTTGTAGTTCAAAGCCATGAAATTAAACTATGGAGAACTTGTTTGTAACTAACAAGACATAAAGCCATGTGCAATTTCTGGTAGCGAGTACTGTCAAACTTACAGCCAATCGAGTTTCTAATGCAGGAAGCTGAAAGTCATCCAGATTTTGTTTCAATGTTTGCTGGCTTAATAAGACAAACATGATTCTACATTCAGTCTTCTTCCTTGGTTAGGGAACCACAACTGTCAGATGACACAAAACAACAAATGGCTTCAGTTAAACTCAAATAAAATGTTGTACCATTTTGGTATTATTATTCCCTAATAACCCTATACAGTATAAGTGCTGAGGCATATTAGCAACAAGCATGTGTAGGTATACAGTCTCACTGCATAAATCTCTTGGGTGGTTTAGTCACTTGTGTTGAGCGCTTCAGAGCCACAGGTTCAGCCTCCAGGAGCTCTGATGACTGTATAGTGGAGTCAACAATGTCCTGAGAACTACTGCAGTCCTTACCATCCAACTGTTCTACCTGAGAATCAGTTCCCACTGTGTCAGGTTCAGCCGTGGCTCGAGCTCGCAGTTGGTCTCCATAGCGTCTGTGTACTGTGTTAGAATCCCGCTCTCTGACCTCATATGACACAGGGCCGGTCTGTCTCACCACCAAACCTGGAATCCACTTGTGGTCTCCTCCCACAGTGCTATGCGGGTACACAGCGTCGTCCACGCTGAATGATCGGTCTGCAGCACTGCAGTCATGGTGATCCTTTTGTTGATACTGTCTTTTGCGCACTCTCTCTTCGAGTGCTTCAGGAAATCCAGCCTTAAGCGGACCTGTCTGTGTAAAAACAGATCGGCAGGGGACTGTCCAGTTGTGCAGTTAGGCGTAGTCCGATACTGCAACAAGAACATAGACAATTTGTCATCAATGTTCATGGTAGTGTTGGCAAGTTTTTTCATACCTGCCTTGAAGGTCTGAACATATCTCTCAGCCAGACCATTTGTTGCCAGATGTCCTGGAGCACTTGTTGGCTGCAGAATCCCATTCTGCTTAACAAAGGTCTGGAACTCCTCAGAAGTGAAAGTGGTGGCACTGTCTGTTGCCATTTGCTCCGGCACTCCATAGGAGGCAAACAGTCTTCTTAGCTGTGTCACAGTAGGCTGCAAAGTGATTTGTGACATCCGAAACACTTCCAACCACTTTGTGTATGAATCAACCACAATCATGAACATGTCATTCAGGAAAGGTCCAGCAAAGTCTAAATGTAGTCTTTTCCAGGACTCACCTGGAAACTCCCATGGGTGTAGTGGAACGTGCTGAGGCTGTTTTTGCTCCAAATGACATGTTTCACACTCTTTGCATTAGTTTCACATCTGAGTCAAGACTAGGCCACCATACAAATTTACGAGCAAGAGCTTTTGTCTTCACTATACCTTGGTGCCCTGAGTGAATTTCCTTTAACACAGCTTTTCTCATTTTTGAGGGTACAGTGACTCTGGTACCCCATAGGACACAACCTTGCTCTGTCGATAAGTCAGTTCTCTTTGTGAAAAACACTTTCAGCTTTTCCTCCACTTGGTTTGGCCAGCCTTCCATGACATACCTGTAGACTAGGGCTAGCTCACTGTTGGTGCGTGTCATCCGGGCGACTAGTGTAGCGTTAAGCAGCGACTCTTGTTCTGCTCTGCAAGCAGTGAGTGGACAGTAGCCGATGCTACAGTTCCTGTGTCGCTGGTCTCAGGTAAAGGGCAACGGGAGAGTCCATCAGCGTTACTGTGCTCTTCTGACTTGCGATAGACAATGTTGTAGTTATAAGCTGACAGTATAATTGCCCACCGCTGAATGCATGCGGCAGCCAGTGTAGGCAGACTCTTGTGCTCGCCAAAAAGTGTCAATAAGGGGCGATGATCAGTGACTAAAGTAAAATGTCTACCCCCACAAATACTGGTGGAATTTCTTTACACCATAAATCAGCCCAAGAGCTTCCTTCTCTATTTGAGAATATTTTTTCTCTGCTGGAGACAACGTTCAGGAAGCATAAGCAATTGGTCTCTCTTCTCCATTAGACATGGTGTCCAATGGCATAAGCAGAGGCATTGCATGCCAAGGTAAGTGGCATACTGGGGTCATAGTGTGCTAAAACCTGGTCACTCGTCAACAGGTCCTTACACTTCACAAAAGCAGACTGTTCAGCCTCAGTCCATTTCCATGT
This sequence comes from Toxotes lorentzi, assembly GCA_037833715.1. Taxonomy (NCBI): domain Eukaryota; kingdom Metazoa; phylum Chordata; class Actinopteri; family Toxotidae; genus Toxotes; species Toxotes lorentzi. The sequence goes on along the minus strand of JBBMJY010000009.1, from coordinate 16,241,297 downwards.
CACATTTCCCCTAAGCAGTCTGTACAGTGGTGCCAAGACAGTGCTCTGCTGTGGCAAGAATCTCCCATAATAGTTTAAAAGTCCCAAAAAGGCCTGTAGCTCCTTAACATTGGTAGGAGCAGGAGCCTCCTGTATTGCTCTCACCTTGTCCTCTGAAGGGTGAATGCCATGCTCATCCAGTACATGGCCCAGGTACTCCAACTGAGTTTTGCCAAACTCACACTCTGAGTGTTTCACTCGTAGTCTGTTCTCCTGCAAGTGTTGCAGAACCCTTTGAAGGTTGTGGAGGTGATCTTCCTCTAAGATTCCCATAATGAGAAGACCATCAAGAAAAAACACCACTGGCAAGACTTTCATCATGTTTTCCATAATCCGCTGGAAAATGGAAGGATCCCAAAAGGAAGTCTGTTATACACAAACAGTCCCACATGGGTGTTGATTGTAGTGTATTTCTTGGAGGCATCATCTTGCAGAACTTGCTGATAAGGTGCTGCCAAGTCAATCTTAGAGAAAATCTTACCTCCACTAAGGGTTGCTAAAAGCTCCTCTAAACAAGGTAAGGGGTAGCTGTCTGTTTCAAGTGCCTTTTTAACTGACACCTTATAATCACCACACAGGCGAAGTGACTGATCCTTCTCCCCCACCGGGACTATCGGTGCTGCCCATTCACTATGTTTAACTGGAGACATAATGTTAGCTTCCTCCAGCCTTTTGAGCTCGTTCTCTACTCTCTCTTTCATAGCAAATGGGAGGGGCGTGTGTTTAGGTTTGACTATGATCGTGGCCTTAATGCCCTTGAGCGTCCCTAACTCCTCATTAAACACCTCTGAGTATTTCCTGAGCATCTCACCAACTGAGCTGCATTTTGATTCACTCAGATACCTGATCTCTGCCCAGTTTAGTCTGAGTTGCTTTAGACAGTCTCTGCCACATAACGTTGCTCCATGCCCAATGACAACTAGTGGCAAAACTGCTGTCTGACCCTGGTAGCCTACTGTGGCTGTGATCCGACCTCCATTGTAAGCTCTAAACTTAACCTATTGCCTTTTCCTTTGCACTGCATGCTTTTTTAATGTGTCCTACTTTTCTACAATTAGGGCATTTAGTCTCTCTGAAATGGCACTCGTTTGCATTGTGATTTTTTCCCTTTGCACCTGTAACAGTTCCTGGCTCCTTGCAGCTTCACCTTGTGGACGTTTGCAGCTCCGCCAGTTTCGGTCGAACCGATGACGAACCGATCCCGTAGTGATGCGTCCATGTTCGCGCCGAACTCACAGTTGGCGGCACAGCGTAGCAACTTGCTTTTCCTCGTTAGCTTCGAACAACTGTTCAAGCCGTTAAACTCGTCAATTCTTCCAAACAGGGCCATTGTACTCACTAGTACCGACACCGTGTGTCTCTCCTTCCCCGCGAAGAAAAGTTAAATTAATCCTCGTCACCAATGTGGTGTATTAACGACACGGACGCGGGCATGCCGTTAGTTTCTCTTCACTGGACTTCGCTTCGATGTTCAACAACGCGCATGTGCACAACACCTTGACCTGTCTACATAGATCCAAATAATATAGCACATATAAACATGTGGTAAATCAATACACCACACTACTCTATTCAATTATAGTAGTATAGAAACCCACCATACCTCGAACCCTGTCCTCGAAATGTTGTGATTCACCTGTTCAACTTATTTTACTTATTTGAGGTCTCTTCCCTTTTGCCATTCCATGATAAAGACCATGTAAATGTATGTGAAGGTTTAAAGCTGCACTACTCTATATTTTGTACATAAACAGTGGATAAATGCTGTGTGAAAAGAGCAGTTTGTAGTGATGACCCCACAGAGAATTGTCACTCAACTGTTCAGCGCACTGTTACCAACAACCTGCTCAGGTTTTTAGCATCTTTTAGCTTATTGTTTTGGTTTTACAGGCCCCAGTTTTACTGTTTTTGAGTCAATGTCACCGCTCTCATTAAACTTGTAGCAAAAAAAAAGGTTTGTTATAGCAAAAAACAAAAAAAAAACAAAAAACCTCTGATAACCTTGTACTTCCTGCCCAACAGCAAACAGCAGACAGACAAATGTTAGCAACTACTTGGTGAGCATTCGGGGCATTTAGCAGCTAATTACCAAGATATTTTTCAAAGGAGTGGAGAACAAAGGGATGTAGAACAAAACAGAGCTAAAAGCAGAATGAATACTGGCCTTAAATTTCGCAGGTGGATGTGGATTCCCTGTGAATTCATATAAACTGAATGTGTAAATGAATAAATAGGAAACTGTTTGCTGATATTTTAACCACAACAACTTTATAAAGTCATGATGTCAGTGTTCTGCTTCAAGGGAGAGGTTGCGATCAGTGTTCTGATCAATAATCAATTATTTCTGCTCTAAAGGTATAGTTTGACATTTTAATTAAAAACCTTATTCGCTTTTTTTGCAGAGTTGAATGAGAAGTTGATCAATACCACTATCATGTCTGTAACCTAAATACAAAGCTACAACCAGCAACCAGTTAGCTTAGTTTAGCACAAGGATGGAAATGGGGAGAAACAGCTTGTCTAGTCCCATACAAAGGTTAAAAATCTGCCTACCAGCACCTCTAAAGCGCTTTAATTAACACATCATATCTTGTTTGTTTAATAAGAGAAAAAAACAAAAAAACAAAAACGTAAGTGTAAGTGTAAAAAAAGCATGTTGTGGTTTTATGGGGGTGTCAGACTATTTCCACACTAGCTTCCTGGAGTTTCATCTGGTTGCCAGGCAACCTCATGTGCCCGGCCAAGAAATAGTTTGGCACATAACCCACCGTAAAACCACAACATGTTGTTTATGCGTTATCTTCATATCGTATTTAGCTTACAGGCATGAGAGTGGTATTGATCACTTCATCTAACTTTCAGTCAATTATGTTAAAGTTACTGTTCTTTTCCAGTAACATTTCTCTGTAAAGCTTTTTTTTTTTTTTTTTTTTTACTGTTTTGCACCAAAATGTGAAACAAAAAAAAAAAACTTCAAAGTTCACCAAGCTGGTTTAGAGAGAGAGTAAAGGTAAAAATAGAGGTAGCCTATGTCTTTGACAACTTTCTAAAAATAGAAAAGGACATTGGAAGGAAAAAACAGAGGGTGAGAAACAAAAAGCAGTAAAACTTTGCCGACACAATCGTCCAAGAAAAACCTCAACAGAAAAGTGAGGAGGAGAAAGAATGCATGTAAAGAGGTGAAACTGTTGAAGTCAAAGTGGATAAAGATACAGGAGGAATCCAGAGGTGCTGAAAGAAAAAGTCAGACAGTATCTAAACTGGCTTTGGCTGCTTCCAGTGGGAGCTGCCAGATGATGATTTTCCAGATGTAAGAGGTACGGGAAGAAAAGGGAGGGGATGTGCAGGGAAAAAACAGATTTTTCACAGATTTTTTTCATTTGTCTTTCTGAGTTTCCAAGGCTGGTCAGACCACGAGTTAAGTGGTTAGAAACACTACAACAAGGTGAGGGTCTGTGAGTGCTTTGATGGCCTCTATTAGCCTAACAGTCCTCACAGAGACGAAAAAGAAAAAAAATCCGTCAAGCTTGATGTCGTCCCATAAACTCACTGAACTGCTTTCTTTCTCCGCCACCTCTCCCTTCTTTTCACTTCTTCCTCCCACATCACTGATCGTTTTCTTTCCAGGGCGCATGAGAAATGATGTTTTTATGTGTGTGTGTGTGTGTGTGTGTGCAGAGGCAGAGTAACAAGACTAAGGAGTCCCAGCTGTCTCTTTCCCAGCTGCCACTGCTTGACTCCTGAAGAGAAAAGTGGACACAGTGAAAGAATAGATAGTTTGTGTGTGTGTTTTGTTGTAGCTTCACCTTTTTAAAGGGTTTGTTTGTGTATGTATGTTCTCTTACTGGGATGCGTCATTTGTACATAGTGTCTGTCTGTGTGTTTGTGTAATAGGTCTTTCATGAAAGCTCTCCTTGGGACGGGCCAAGTCGAGGGTCTGTAAGCATTTATAGAGTCGTTATAATAAAAGAGTGGGTCACACCAAAAACTCAACAGCAGCTCTGGGATTTTCCAGCCCTCCACTCAGCCTGTGCCAAGATACTGTTTAGACAGAGAAAGCTGGAGATATTGAATGCCTTGTCTAGTGTTACGCTGGGGAATAGCCTAATCCAGAGTGGGCCCATTCTTTCCCACATGAATGGTGTGTGTTTGTCTGTACTCTGTATGTTAGCGTGGATGTGTGTGTGTGTGTGTGTGTGTGTCGAGAGGGGCCAGTAAGAGAATCAAGAAACAGACAACATCCTCTTGCTGCGGAGAGAGTGCCTGAAGAACAATAAAGCCTGGTGAGTGAAGGAAGCGCTCTGGCTGGAGGCCCGCGACTGGACAACGCTTAGCTTGTGTGTAGGTCCTAAACAAATAAATGACAGAGTTCCTCTCAGTTTCACAAGCTCACTCTCACACACACATACACACCCGCAGATGCACACATCAGTATGGTTTATTTATGACAGAAGGATTGCATGAGGACAAAACAAATTCAAGCTGTAATCAATCTGCATGGCATGATTTGAAAGAACACAGAGACAGAGATATTTGTAAGTGCAGTAAAATCTGCTCTCATATTTTTCTTCCCAATGTTTAAACAGAAACATCTATCAAAAGAGCATGCCTAAATCTAATGGCTGGATCTAATTTTTTTTTTTAACTCAGTAATGTTTGTGGACAAATGACCACACTGGGAAACAGCCCAGTGTTCAGACAGGCTGTAACAGAATGACTCACCACCTCCAGGTCAAATCCAGAAAGTATTTCTTATTAAAACATGGCAAAAACAATGCGCCTTCAAGCAGTTTCTCAGCTCAACTTGTGTTTGCACATGTTTGTGATGGTGATAAAAACGTACATGGAAATTCCTCAAGACAGCTCACAGTGGATCAAGATGTCCCGGCACAAGGGAGGAAGTTATTAAAGGATAGATTCACACTTTTGTAACGCTATGTTAAAATAATACTCATATACCTATTTGCAGGAGTTATTGGTAGTAGTAATTATTCCTCCCATCCACATTGGTTGTAAAATCCGTTTTTTAAAGCAATTGCAATTTCAGTGATGGGGGGGGGGGTCGTACAGTCTTTTAAGTGACACATTCCCTTATTTTTTCAGTGCGGTGGTGGGATAAGTGGCTCAAAGAGGGAATTTCATATTAAAAATACCACACCTTTGGAAGAAACCTCAGAACTGCATGGGTGCAAGATTGTGGATTTTGTCCCCCATCGCTGGGATCACATTAGGAACAGATCTCCTCATAGACCTGTCTCGACAGAAGGGACGATTACAGAGACCAGGGATGTTTTCAGTGAATTCAGTTGTTTAAAGACAGGCTTGCAAAACGTGAACTTATCCTTTGAGGTAATAAACTGCAACATTAAATATTGTCAGAAAATCAAAGATAAAGTAGCCACAGATGGAAATGTGTCATGTGACCTGCCTGGCTTTTAACTTTCTAACTGTGACATCTGTAACTTTGAAGTCACAGATGTCACAGTTAAACACCGGCTTCAGAATGCACCTACATGCATTACATAATGTGAATTTTACATGATCAGTTGCTGAAATATTAATAATGGTTGAACATTTACCAGGATGACTGCCTGTCCCACAGGACCTACACACCAAAAGTGCGAGCTGAACATTTTTTTAACAGAGAGAGCAGCTGAGTGCTACACACAGACCTACATTTTTCTGTGGGACCTTAGTTTTCCTGTGAGGACCACTTCCTATCAATCTGACTATTTGTGTATGTGAGTCATGTGTGTCAAGCAAACCTCCCTACTGGAACTCATCTGGCCAGATCTCCAGTTATAGCTCAATAAACTGCGCTGTGGCCTTACTGTACATGAAGGTAAAGCAATGTATGCTCATTAACACATACACACACAGTAATTTTATGTACACGCACTTCCACACGGACATAGACACACTCCCATGGAAAAAAAAAACACACAAATACACACAGAAATGTGCAGTCGTGACAGCCATGACTCTGGGGCGTCTTTACAACACCCTGTTCGGTTTGTTTTTCTTCAGTTAAGCTCTAAAAAGTTTTGGTGTGTGAGGTCTCCCCCTCTTTCAGTCTGTGTCTATCTCTCCGCCCAGCTTCCCATTCATGCCCTACACTTGGTTTTCCTCCCAGTGGTCCTCCAGGTTCATTTCAGAGAGTGCTGCCAGCTCGCCACAGGTTAGACAGAAATAACAGTCGGGCTCTCCAAGTTAAACAGCGACCTCGTCATACCATCTGAAAGCCCCTCTGCTTCCTCTGGGCCGCCCACCACTCAAAGAATGTGTCTTCAGTTCTCTGAGAAATGGCACAGTCTGCACACACACACAACCAAACAAAACCGCAGGCATGTAGAAAGGAACATATAGATGTCATTTTCTCACTCGAGCACGCACGGGGAAGGTGTAACTCTTGTGTGCGCAAAGCACACAGACACACAGGCGAGCTCTCGCAGCAGTGATTTCACTGACAGTCCTGAGTACACTGCGTCTGTTGTTCTGAGGCTTTGTGGGTCCCAAAGAGAGCGGTAAAGTGTTTGCCCAAAGAGATGGAGATGGGGGGGGGGGGGGTCAGGGTGGATATCCATTTCTACTCACCAGTAAAACTGCATTCATTCTCGTAACTGCAGCCACATGGTGAGTTCTCTTAACGGTATACAGCGCAGCACAACACCACACCACACACACACCACACCACACACACAGACGCATGGACATCGTCACATAAAATTTTCATTGAGAGAAGTTTTTCCTCCTCTGGCAAATCTACTTCTGCAGAGGCTCAAGGTTTCCACAGGTTTTAAATGCTGAGGAAGGATTTAGGTAAAGCCCACACTCTAACCCATTAAACATTATAGAGTGAGTCAAGTGGTGAATTCCCCATGAAGTAAAGAGAAGTAATGCTCTTATGTAAGTATTTAATAAAAGTATTTTCCATCCATCCATTTATCCATCCACTTATCCTTTTGAGGGTCACAGGGGGCTGAACCAAACCCGGCTGACTCTGGGTGAGTGGTGGGGTACACCCTGGACAGGTCGGCAGTCTACAACAGGGCTAACCTAAGTACTTTCCATCAGCATTTAATGTTTCACATGAATAAAGACAATATGACCTGACAGTGGCATCACCAAGTGTCCAAAATGGAAATGGTTCAACTTTTTTTTTTATATTTTTGTATTTCATCCTCTGGGGCTCATGAATGTGTGGGCCAAATTCCACCACAGTCACTCCCATAGTAGCTGAGATATTTCATTAAAAACCAAGAGAAACAGAAGAGAACAAGTCAGGGCAACACCAAACAAATTTGGATTCAGCCTCTGGGGATCACGAATGTTATAAATTTTATACTGTCTAGTAGTTGTTGAGATGTTTTACAGGAAAAGTGAGAACTTTGACTTGCTGGTAGTGCTAAAGAAAAAGTCAGAGGATCAAAGTTATTAGGATTCATTATCTGGGGACCATAACTGTCTGTGTGAAAATTTATGGGAATTCGTGCAGCAGGTGTTTCAGTCTGGCATGAGCCATGGCCAGGGCCATGCCACTAGCTTTTATATTATTCGAAAGTAATAAAAATTCTATCTCTTTCATATATAGTTTTGTCCAAACAATGATACTACAGTTTTTTTTTCTCATTGTGCCAGGAAACAGAATTAGTCTTTGTCTGGCTCATTATTTATCAGTATAGCTTAATGTCATTTGGCTGAAGTACCATTTATAATCTGTTCTCTCTGCAGTGTTAAAGTTACGTTATGATTTGTGTTCCCAGAAAGGCCAGAAATTTAGTTTTTATTTAACTGCATTTGTATTGAATTTGCAGAGGATGTCAACAAAGCCCCCTTTCTGCTGTACAACAGTTTGCTTATGTACTGGAAAATCACATTAGAGCTGTTTTTAATCTCTTTCCTCTTTTCTTTAGGTAAAATCGATTTCAAATGCTTTTTCAGTGGTACATTAATACGTAGGAGGTATTTTTCTCTGCGACTCAAATTCAAACAGTGGTTGTGAGTGGGAGTGATAATGGCGATAACATTAAATGGCGCATATTTCCTGCCCTTTACTTCAAATGAATGCAGGGCAGGTTTAGAACTGAAATTAGATGAAAGAAAATAAAAACTGGAGGAAGTTGCTGTAAAAAGGAGTTTGGACATCACTGTTCTTATTGGTTCTGTTTATTCATACAACAGTTTTGCTATGAATAAAAGAGAAGAGAGTGCCCTCCAAGGAATCACAGTAACTTAACAGTTTCTCCAGTAGTAAATTAGTAGCTCAGACTGGAATGAGATCTCTGCATTATTGGTGTCTTCTCTACATTCACTATAATGGTATTGTATTTGCTTCAACAATGTACTTTTGACCTGTCTTGATGCAAGAGCCCTGTTTGTCTGGACTTTAATTGGTTACACTGGGAACTATAATTCTTAACTAAGCCGCAAAAACACAGGAGACAAAGAGACCAGCTAATAAGAATTTAACTTTTGTGCCAATTAAAGTCTGGAGTTTCAGGTTGTTTGAGGCTGAAAGGAGCTGTAGAAATGACTCAGAGGGTGATCTGAGTCATAGCTTTAATATGACGAATGCTGGCAGACTGAGAGATCTGACTGAGTCTTTATTTACACGTATCTGGACACAGTCAGTGGTGACTTAGATGAACCACTGTGAAATTTTATAATTATTTGTGAAAAACCTCTTTACGGACATTTCAGCTGCAAATAAAACTGGAAAAACAAGCTGAGGTTTAAGATGTGGTTTCGCTGTTGTTTGAATAGCTCAGGCTTGGGAATTCCTGGCACCCTTATTCCTGGTCAAGACAGAACATACGGTCTTTGAAAATCCAAAATCAAAGATACAGGGCAGCTTTGTGGGTCACTGTCTCAAGGAGTGTAAGATTGTACATGCATTTTTACACATAGTTTTTACATTTTTTTTCACATAGCTAACAAGCTACATGCTAAAAAGGGCAAACTTTGACAAAAACGAACTGTGCATGAGGCTAGTTTTGAACCAAATGAATATGTCTCTCAACAACTTGAATTCTTTGGCATTAGTCCTTAAATATACTGATGCTAGCTATAGCTATCCTGACAAGTGCACACCACACATCAAAATGCGATCAAAAATGGTGGTTATGAAGCATGAATAGTTCTCGGTTCTATTAGGAGTAGTCTGACCAAAAAATAAAGAAGTAAATCCAAAATCTTAAAAGACCTCTTTCCAGACCTTACCATCTTTATCAACTGATTTGCTCAGTCTTTTTGCTTTTCGGTTTATTCAGTTATCATATTGTGTTCTTTTTCTGTTCTCAAATGTTATGTTATCAAAACAAAAATCTTATAGACCACCAAAGTACATGGTTAGATGGAACAATCCAGAATATATCTGCGATAATTTATGCAAAAGAAAAACATGATTTATGAAAGAACAGCTTATTCTTAAACACATCGTCTTGCAGAATCGATTCAAATGAATAAAGCTTGGTGTGAAATTTATAAATGTTATGGTTCTTGTTGTTCTTGTAGCAGTAATTGAGATAAAAGCAGATGTTTATTGCTGATTGGACCAGTGGACAGTATCACCCACAAAAAATACAGTTACAGTTGCATGTTGATAAAATATCCTGCTGCTGAAATCCTTCTGTCTGCAGCATCTTTCAGCTTGGTTGCACCGCTCATACGCGCTTCAAAACACAATCGCTGCATTGCGAGTCAAACTGAGCTTTGAGTCGGAGACAGCAAGCCGAGAGACCAGGAGAGTGGCATTAATCAAGTACAGATGACCTGGCTTGCTTCATATGATAAATGCAGCCAAGAAGGAAAAAAAAAAACAAAAACGGGCTGACCTTTGAAAGTCAGAAGTGAAGAGTGAAAATGGTTGGTACAAGCTGGGAAAGGCCTAAACGGTTAGATCAAAGCTAACAGCCTCACATTGTCTCCAGGTCTTCCTCCATCACCCGTTTTTCATTTTTCTGTCACTTCATCCCATCCTTTCTCACTCCCCATGTATTTTTCAGTCAGTTCAAAGAGACCATGGTGCAGAGCAGGAAAGAACATGACTTGAGGAAATAGGACAGTGGGCCAGGGGTGTAGAGATGTGTGGCTTATCAGCTGATCCCAAGGGTTGTACAGTCGGTGTGGCGGCAAAAATGGGGATGCGGCAGGACAGATATAGAACAAGGTTAGAGGAGGACATGTTGTGGATGCTCTCAGGCCGTTCTCTCCCCTCCTCCAATGTTTAGCCTCATTCTTTCTCTCAGGTCTGTCAGGTCTCACTGCCGCCACAAACTGAAACAAGGAGTGATTCAGGGGCCTCGGCAGGAAACTCGTGAATTGTTGCCAAAGATATCAGTCTTCAGACAGGGTGTGGCCTTTCACTCTGCCTGCTTACCCTCATACTACAACCCTAACTCACAAACCTCCCACCTGGATTCTTTACAGCTCACTCTGCTTCATAGTACAAGATCAGCTCACTCATGTACCTTAGCAGACAAAAGTTGTTTGAGAAAGTCTTTTGAGAAAATAAATGTCACAGGGTCTGAATGTCAAATTAGCTTTGTCTCTTCCTTTTCTGCAGCACAAAGACTACTAATGAACCTTTGTTAAAGCTTAATTAATCTTAGAACTGATAACATCAGTGACCTTGAGCACCAGGTTAGATGGCTGTCGTGTTCTGTCTAAGGCACAGGATAGCAGCATATTCAAAAACTGACGCATTTGAAGAGTACTGTACCACAACAATTAGAAAATGTTATTGTTATTTATCAAAAACACAGAATAGATTTTATCATCAGTTTGTAAGCTTTAGTAAAACAAAGGAAACTGTAGTAAAATCCAACTAGTAAAGAAATTTTGGGTTTTGTTTACTGTTTTTGTTTTGAAGTTTGGCTTTGTGGCTGCAATATTGTATAAGTCAACTTTTCTTTATTTTTATTTTAACACCCTTAGGGGTTTTAAGTCCAATACTCACATTCTCTTACCTTGTAGCTCATTTTTGGTCTCCCCGCCAAGCCCTGAGGGAAATCTGTGGCTCTTTGGCTGTCAAATGTGTTCATTACCTAGTTCAGAGCTTCCTCTGTCTGCTGTTTGGCACCTAGCAGGTTTTCTGGGGATTTATCAGAGATTTTCCACTAAAACCAGATGCCTGCTCTGGGTGGAAACAGGTTTGATGAGAGCCGTGAGGATCAAAACATTAAAGTCACAGGCTGTAAAACCAAAACAATGAACTGAAAAACACATGGTTAGAAAAGAGGGGAACTGCTAAGTCAGGTGATATAAAACTGGGTTTGTGACTACAAATGACTCTTTTCACATTACACATCATTTAATCCACTGTTCATGTTAAATTATTGATTAGTACAGCTTTAAGTAAATAAAGTTGGCGATTTGAGTGTTGCATACTTTGAACGTGGCATCCCCTGAAATGGGACAGAGCTCATCGGTTGAGAGAAACCTAAAAGTTTATCATCTAATGTTTAAATATCTATCATGACAAACTTAATCATTTCTGAAATGCCAAAACAGAACAATGACATCTCACCATGAGGCTTAATTAAAGTGGGATCAGTTCAGATCAGATGCTGAATGAATGGCCAACTAATTGGTCTGGTAGCAGTTATACACTTAGACACTGACGCTCATTATATGCCCACATTTGTCTGCAATCAGTGTCTTCATACACCAGTGTATTGTGGGAAATAGATGGACAGACATTTGGGCAAATGCAGTCTTATCTCAGTGTCAGCATGGAGGGCAACAAGACACCAAAGTGATTTGGACAGAATTTGTCATTAAAGACAAACAGTACTTTGTTACTAAAGAGTCTAATACTAACAGTAAGTTGTGGACTCAGTCTTCCACTATGCTGCTTTTTGCTATGGGGCAGTAAGTTAAAAGTTAGACCAATAAGGCAAATCTATTGATGGATCCAGTGTTCTTTAGTCGAAGACACCAGACATCTACAAATTCAGGTGTCAAAGCCAATAAAATGCATCTCTTTCATCTTCAGTCACAATTCATGGGAAACTTTGTCTTGCTACCGTGAAATATTGACTGGTGGGGAAAGGGAGTGTGCTTCGCAGTCAAGGATTGAGGACATCCTACACATTGCAAATGTTTATCAAATACCAACAGCCTCTTTCTGCATGGAAAATACAAGCGCATTATGCTGTCGGGAGAGACCCAGAAACATCAACAACAGCCAGAGAACTGTGGTTGTTATGTAAGCTGAATCAAATTGATCCTATGGGGATCGACTCGTTGGGCTTGAGTTGCAGTGACATGGATGAAAATTCAGGTATAATAATGTGTAAGTGCTTGCAGAGGGCAAATCACTGCTGCGGTGCTTGTTATTCAACACGACTGTGCATATTCTGATTGCATGTATCAAATTCTCTTTGTTAACATTAGACATTCCTATAATATCCAGGTGCTTTAGTTTCAGTCATTTGGCTTGTAATTGTAATGACAGGTTATTTGTCACTTATCTTCACTCAACAGAAGTCATCAACAAAATAATTTGCTCCTAAAGATCTGCAGTATTTTTATCTACCATGTCCCCAAAGTACTGAAGAGCTAAAGGACCTGAGTCCAAGTAAACATGAAGAAAGATGCACAGATGCTACTGTTACTATTAAAAACAGCTAATATGTTATTGTGCAATGGACAGCAATCTGTCATTATTTATAAAGTATATACATCATTGTGAATGAATGGCCGACTAATTGGTCTGGTAGCAGTTATACACTGACGCTCATTATATGCCCACATTTGTCTGCAATCAGTGTTGTCATACACCAGTGTATTGTGGGTATGAATCACAGTATGAGCTAATGATCCAGCCACAGTCAACTTAAGAGCTAGATGAGAAACATCACGGAGATTTGATTGAGGCTCTTGAAATGTCCAGTTGCCTCCGTAATAGCATTTAGATACACCATGATCTGGAAACACCATGAATCTTCACAGAAACATCACAGAGAAAACAATCTGAAGATGAATCAATAATGAAAATAATCAGCAGTTGCAGCCCTACTTATTTTAGAATGATTTCTGTCACTTTACTGGATTCAAATGCAGTACTTGAATATCCCATAATGATCTAAAGTCAGTGTTGTTGCTGAAGCTTTCACATTCAGTCAGAATGGAGATCTGAAAAAAAAACACATTTTGTTTGTACATTAACGTTTGACTGAATTTTAGTATGACTATTGCATACAGCTTACATATTGCATGGCAGCTATCAACAGCTTCAGTCTGTATAAATAAGAAGTTATTCTATCTGTCCGTCCGTCCGTCCGTCCGTCCGTCTTTCTATCCATCTATCCATCTATCTATCTATCTATCTATCTATCTATCTATCTATCTATCTATCTATCTATCTATCTAT